>PVIA01000264.1:0-526171 GCA_004024845.1 Tonatia bakeri
TCTCAAAAGAAATTAGACTTTGACTGATTCTGATGAATAAGCCATCATTTAGAAACTTGTACTGTTTCATATGTAAAAATGTCATTTTATTGTGCTGATTGAGGTATTTTTTCATAGATTAACATGAGTATCTGGTAAGCTGAAATAATGGATATGGTCTTTTATATTCATACATTATGCAAAATAGCAATTCCCAGTTTGGGAAATCTGGGAAGTTTCATGTGTGATTGTGGATTATGGTACCAGGAAGACTTATATGGGGTGCTACTATTCCTTGGAAAGACATCTTTCATTAGGTGAACCTCCTTTAATGTTGAACTAATCTTTTGAGTCACATTCAATATGCTGAAATTTATAATAAGGGCCAGTTATTGATTGTTCATTGATTTAAACTTGTTAATTATATAGCTTTTTTTTATTCAATGGTTTCCGAACATGGCGGCACATCAGAATCACCTGGGGAGCTTGTGTGAAATATTTCTGAGTCCCAACCCAGACCAAAGACTCTGGGAAAATGGCCCAGACATTGGTATCTTTTTGTTCTAAAGCACATTGACTGAATGTGCAGCCAGGGTTGAGTACAGCTTGTTCCTGAACTGTTTCCTCATAGCAACTTATGTCTCTGAAGAGCTGAATTAACCCTTTCAGGACTTCATAATTCCATTTAGTATGTCAAAGCTATATTAATATTTGATAAATTAGATTTTACAAACAAAGACATGAATTATACCTGTAAATGCAGGAGGCTGGGAAGGCCAGTGTGTCTGTGAGAACAATACAGTAGCCAAGCTGGGTGATGCACCTATCCTAGTGATAGTAATTATTGTGAAGTATTTGTTTCAAAAGTAATTTTCTTTCTAAAACATCACCAGTATCATTTTGTCCCCCAGATAGTTCTCTGTAATCAGATCAAAGGGTTCAGTTTCTTTCCCCAAGTAACAGTAATAATCTGTATTTTATTTCCACTTAGTAATAGGAAAAGGGGAAACAATGTTTTGTAAATTACCACTCACTATATCAATCTTTTCCTGATGTCACAAGGGGTGATGTATTAAAGAGTTTATAAGCTTGAATAGCCTCTCCTTGTTGTTTCTTCTACTTTGGGGAGATTTAATACAAAGTAATTAAGCTAAAACTGTCAGAAGCTCCGTACAAGGATTGTTTTCAGCAGGGACTTCTGGTATAACAACAGTCTAATCAGGGTAATCTAAAATCAATTACACCCAACAGCATTGAACAAATGTAAAATTTTGTTAATTTTTGAACTGAGACCTCTTCCAAAGTGGGTACCCATCTAAATGAGCTGACATCAAAATCTGTCCTTGGTATTTCCAGTGCTTGTAGGTGAACCTTGGACAGATCACTGTAGAGACCCACCCTGGGGTCGGATTTGGACCAGGAGGGGTGATCCCCAAGCCTTCAGTGATTGTGATTTCCTTCCAAAATATGTATCATAAATTCCCATACTGTTATAGATACTTTTGAGATTTTACTTTGAAGTCAGCCATTGAAATAAATGCTGAGCCTAGATACATGCCCCAAATGCACCCCAATTGTAAGTGGGCTGCTTGGCTTGCCTCTGCCTGTTCACACATCCCTCATCGCCCTCCACCCACCCACCCAACACCCCCATTGTGAACTTTTAAAAACAAGTCACAGACATTTTTGGCTGATCTGTTTGAAGTAATGATAGAAATTTTATATAGATTAGCACTTAAAAATCTTCCTAAAATATCTTCAGATATTGCTCACTCAGCCCATTTCCCACTTCAGGGCAACTGCTAAAAACCTCTCTCTCTGACTTTTTTTGCAGCCTCCTCACCATTTTGCTGCTCTTGCCTTTCCTTCCCTTATTCTCTGCAATGCTTATTGCCCACTCTTCTGACAGTTGTCATTTTCCATCCCATAACTCCCTGGCAATCAGGGTTTATCTCATTTTTCTTACTCAAAGCAGGTTTCCCAAACCCTTCTGAATTCTGTTGCATGTAATTCTCTTACCTCATTACATTATTCTCTTAGGAAAAGTCCCCATAGTGCTACCCAGAGAGGCACACAGTATACATTTTTGCTTCCTAAGGTCCTTTCTCACTCACAGTTTATTATCCCTTTCTTTTTCTTCTCTAAGGTAAGTGAGATTTTTCTCAGTTTCATTTGAAGGCATTATCAGGCTCAGTCTGGTTGTGCCCATCAGTTTGTCCTGGCATACCTGGGAGCCAGCACATTCATACTGGGATTTAATTTTCAACTCTTTTGGGAGTTCCACTCCTATAAGTAGGGTGGAAATCCCTAAGATGCAGATTGCCACTAAATGTCTTCCTGTCATAGTCAGAGCCAGTGTCCAGCTATCTTCACACCTGCTGGGGGCTATGAAATAGCTGTAGATGGATAGCTGGGTACTAAAAGCTGTGGCCAACTTGCCATACTAGAAGCAGACTAGGGAGTCTTGTTTTTAAGCCGAGCTCTACATCAATTTAGGGCACAGAGAAGATACCAATCACCTTAGTTGGCATCAATGAACTGGCTTATTCCTGTCCACTGATATCTTTCCTATCATGGGTTCAACTTCGAGAGACTGAGGCATACCTGTGGCACACTTCACTCAGTATCACTTTCATTTTTAGTATTCAATAGTTTAACCAGTAGTGTGTGTTTAGGGAGCCGTCCAAGACTCAGTAAAGTTCAATCTCTCAAACCACTCTTTCACCCCTTGGGTCCACGTGTACTAGATTTTTCAACTGGTACTTCACAATTCCAGATAGTTGGCTCTCATTGAACATATGATGAAAGAACATTTCTCTCCTTGCTGATTCTTGATTTTCAGTGTAAACTTCAAATACAAATTACTTTTTTTCCTATTATTTAATCTCCAAGGAAGGGAGATCATCTCCCACCAATATGAAGCTTCTGATGACTTTGACACCGTTCATAACCACAGACCCTAAAAACCGGAAGTGTTTTGTTTGGGTTGCGTATTGTTTTAAAATGGGGACAGTTTTCCTTCATTATTTAGAGTTTTAGCTTCTCTAGACAAAATAGCAACACCTGGAGGTCCTGGACCTGTCTTCCCATTGAGCTGAGCAGTTGGTCATGCAGAGTGGTGGTGGCCTCCTCTACATGGGTATGTGCTTTGCTGCTAGTGACTGTCCTTAACACATCTGATTCCTTGAGTTTTAGACTCTTTCAATAAAAATGTTACCTGATTGCCTGATGGAGAAATTTGAGTTTGCCACCCATTGTATAAACTCTTACTTGATCTGCAGTATTTTCTTTCATCTTTATACAGGACTCAAAGTTATTTTTCCATCTCTGATATAGAACTTCTCAGGATATTTCTGCATTTTCTTGTATAAAAATACCTGTACTGGTAGGTTGATATGTATTTAGTTATAAGTTCTATGTTAGAAACAAACCCCAGAACATTTGGTGGACCAGGATACAGATTTAAAATAAGTCTTCATCTATCTCTCACTAACTGCTTTTCCTCTCTCTGTCTCTTTCTCCCTCTCTTTTCCTTCTTCTTCAGGCCTTGTCCTCCTTCTTCTCTCTCTTTCCTGATTTTTTTGGGTTATGAATTTATTGATCAAATTTCAGTAAATGCTTACTTTGTGTCATGCTTGTCCTGGAATAGAGTAATAAACAAAATCACAGACAGTTTTTATAATCATGAAATTTAGGATGGTGGTAGGATTGTGGAGAAAGAACAATAATGAAGTAAACATATTAAAAAATACAAGTAGCAAGGGACCAAACTCCAAGGCCCAATGTAACCTAGGAGTAATAGGAAAGCATTGAAAGGTTTTAAGCAGTTGTGAGTGCTTAAATACACACGTATTTGATAGTGTTTATTTGTGCCATAAGATCTGTATTAAAATAACCATTCTTGGTAACACATAAAGGATTGCAAAGGATTTGGGTGGATGAAGACAGACTAATTATCAAGCTTTTGTAATAATCTATCTGAGAAAGGATGGCAATGCAGATGAGGGGGGAAGCAATAACAATGGAGAGAAGGGGAATGAGTAAAAAGAGGTTTAGAAAAGAATCTTAAAAGCAGCAAGAGAAAAACAGTTAGCTACCTACAAGGGAGCTCCTATAGGACTGTCAGATGACTTCTTAAAAGAAACTTTGCAGGCCAGAAGGGATTGGTAAGAAGTGTTAAAGCAATGAAAAGCAAAGACCTGCAATTAAGATTACTCAACCCAGAAAAGCTATCACTTGTAACTGAAGGACAGGGAAAGAGCTTCCCAGACTCCCCTCCCCCTGTTCCCCAAAAAGCTAAAGGAGTTCATCACCACCAAACCAGTATTATCTAAAATATTAATGGGTCTTCTTGAAGAAGAAGAATATAAAAATATGAACAATGAAATGGTAAAACTACATATTTATCAACAACTGAATCTAAAAAACAAAATAAATGGATGGCAGACAGAAACAGAATCATACATACAGAGAATGTTTTGATGGTTGGGAGGGAGACGGGGTGAATGCGTGAAAAAAGTGAAGGGATTAATAGGTACAAATTGGTTGTTAAAAAATAGTCATATAATCAATATAGTCAGTAATAGTCTAATGACTATGTATAGTGTTAGATGGGTGCGAGATTTACCAGGATGATCACTTACTGAACTATGTAATGTCTACTCATTAAGATATACACCCAAAACTAATATAATAATGTATATCAACTGTAATTAAAAAGAAAAAAATGTTGAAAAGGAAATAAATAGAAAGTTAACAGGCCTTCATGACATGAGTTGTAAGGTAGAGGAACGGATGCAGGATAACTCCTAGGTTTCTGGAGGTTCAAGAAGGTGATGGTGCTGCCGTCACTGCATGAGAGAACCCTGCTCAAGTCCGAGGGGAAGATCGTTTTGAGAGATGTTGAGCTTAAGGTGCATTTAAGCTTTTTGTGTGTGAGTGTGTGGAGATGGAGTGTGCACTATGAGCAGGACTGGCTACACAATTTTCAGGGCTTGCTGCAAAATAAAATTGGGGAGCCTCTTATTAACAATAATTTCAACATGGCTACAGCAGAACAGTAAATCCAAAGATGGCCCTTCTAAGCATTCATCCCTGTGTGACGTTGGATGCTCTTGACTGTCTTATGAGTCTGGTTATAAATCTGGAGCTCAAAGGAGATGCCCTGACTAAGAGATGCACAATTGGGAGCCATCATGCTGTAGATAGTAACTAAAGGTATGGGCTTCGGTAAATTGTCCAAAGAGATTTTAATGAGTGAGAAGACGAGAAAGCCTTAAAGAACTCCAGTAGTGCCATAGCTGCACAAGAGGCTCCTGAGAATTCTAATTTCTTAAGAAATCAGAAGTCTATATATGCTGGGTTAAAAACCAGTTTCTAGGAAATTACTTAGAATTTTTAAAACTTCCTCAGTTAGGGAACTCACAGAGTATAGAACAAGCCAAATTTTTTGCCTGATGCATCCAATTTAAATGATGTGATCTGCTCAAACCTTTAATCCCATGCTGGTGTGGACTCTACAATCTGGGGCCATTACAAGAACCACCATGGCTTAATGTAGACCATGCTTGCTGCCCAGGTTCCTGATGTAGGCTTGCAGCCTAGAGCTGGAGAAAAGGGTGTGGCCAGCAGCTTCTCCCTCTTTTTCTCTTACCTGTAACCACTAATTTGGTTTATGGCCCTTAAGGGGTTGGAACCACTACTAAAGGGAGGAAGGAGAGATAAGGGGATCAGAAAGCTCCTACAGAATGGTTTGTGTTGTGGCTTGTTTTGGTATCTGTTATCTAATGTCTTAGAATTTTGACTGACACTTCCATTTCAACATCTATTATAAAAGAATGTACCATTCATGTCTCTGACCTGTGGCATGAATCCAGAAATACTTTGTCTGTGAGTTTTTGCTCAGGGAATGCTGATTGAAACTTTAATCTTTGGCAGAACAAGAGATGAATTTTAGCTTACTCAAGTGAAAGATGCTGTGGGATCAGAGAGACTGTATCTAGTCTCAAGTCATGGAAGGCTTTCTGGAGCCTGGGGTAAGTGTTATCAGGTGAAAGGGAGAGCAGGGGTAGTAAGGTTTGAGCTGAGTGTGTTGGATAGAGAGCTCAGTACACTCACAGGCATGAGTCAGAGAGAGGAGGCACAGTACAGTGAATTTGGAGAGCTGGACAGGGGTTGCAATGAAAGGTCAAGCAAGACTTATGAAGGAGTTAGACTATGAAGGGCCTGATGACTGTATTGAGGAACAATGGAAAGTCTTTGGAAGTTTATAGCAGAGACAGGATATGGTCAATTTTGCATTTTCCAGAGATAATCCTGGTCACAGTGTGGGGAATAGATTACAAGAAGCAGGGAGGACAGTTAGATGGCTCTTGGAGTTATTTCTCTTATAACAGTCCATATTTCTAGTTATTAAATTTGTTAAACTGGTCTACTTCCCCATCAGTATGGTTTTAATAAATAATTCTTTCTGCATCTTATGTTGCCTAACCATTTTCCTTCAAGAAGTTCAGGGAGAGTTTGGTAACTGTAAAGATATCCCCAAAGGGTCCTTAGAATGGAGATGGACATAGATCTAAAATACAGAGGGCTCTGTGTTCCCCTCCATGACACCCAGAGCCACTCAGGGGTAGACAATCAAGGCCAGTGGTAAGCTCCAGCTTCCACAATGTTGTCTCTTCTTGTATAAGAAGGCCTACATAAGGTGCAGTGAATTCTTTTTCACAATCTCATAAGGCTGAAGGGAGGATGGACTTTGAATTTCAAAGCAGAAACCAAGACACGGAAGCATTGATTCCAATTTTCCTCATTTTGAAAACATGCTTATTACCAAAGGTTCTCTTCAATTTCCTTTACTCAGCTCCCACTGATTGACTAATTGTTGGTTCACTAATTGTTCACATAGGAAACTTTCCCTATCTGTGGAACCCAAATTAATGACAGTCTCCATAACTGAGAATGTCTGTTGTGTAATTTTCTATCTTTATGCTCTATCTATAGAGTAATTTCTTCAGATCAGCTCTTGGCTAACCTCCTTTTCTTCATATTGCCCCTTGCTATAACCAATTTCCCTTTTCATAAGTTTTAGAATATTGTAATTTTATGGTATTTGACTAATTTTTATTACATTCTTCTCTTTCTTGGGTAGGACAAGGAAACCTGTACATTGTCTCAGTAGTAAGTATTGGTTTGTTAGGCTGTGCCCTAATCCAGATAAACTGGGTCTTTTTAATCGAATATTTTTAGGATGCCCGCAACTGGAATGCCATAACTTGAAGCTCTAACAAAGCTAAGTGCTGTGTTCTATTTCTTAGGCTGAGAGCCCAATGACTGAACTTATTTCCCACACCTGTCTATGTTCAGCCTCTCGTTCCTTTGATTCATTTACTTCTCTCAGAATATGTTTAAGAAGTGGATACTTTCTAGACTGTTTCTCTCTTACTTTTGGTTTCAGCTCAACAGAATCCCATCACTGTTCACAGAAGATATTTGGGCAGAGATAAGGTACAGAAGCCTTCAAAACTAGTCAAATAAAGTGCTGGGGATTAACAACCTTCGGTGTGTCTGCTGAATTCAAAAGGAGTAAAAAAACCCACCAGCACTGCATCATCATCGTGTCCACACCTGACATTTATACAAAGCACTTCATATTTTGGGAGTTTTGAAATTTACTTTTATAGGAACTTTGCTCTGCTCATCCATGTGAAACCTCAACAGGGATAATTGATTTCCGATTGGCCGCTTTGCTAGAAAAGCTGCCTTTTAGAGAAGAAATAAATGGCACTTCCTGCAATAAATAATAAAGATTAACATGACAAACTAAGTTAAATAGAATGCACTAATCAAATCCCAATTAATACCACTTCAAGAGAGGATTATTCTTATTTGTGAAAAAACCTGATTAAACCTGTTTATTAGAAGAGGGTGCTGTTTAATATAAAAACTTTCATATTCCTAAAGTTAAAAAATTATAAATTAAAATTTTAATGAGGTAAGAGAATGGGAGTTTTTTCCTTATAATTAAAATAAACAATTCAGTGTTTCATAATTAACAATACTTGATTTTACTTTGATTTGATGCCAATTTAGATGCCTTTGCTCTGTGGAAGATTTAGCTATCTCCTTAGGATTTACTCTGAATAAATGGAAAACCCAGCAGAAACAAACTGAGAAGAATTAGTGGATACGATATTGGAGAATGGGGTTCTTTTCTCATCTTCCTGACAGCCAGCAGAAGGATGATCTTGCTCAAGTACCAAACTATTGTGACTTGTCTTAAGAATGAGAGGTTGTTGTTGAAACATCCTTCCACCTGTAATACGTTTCTGGCTTTATGTTTAGTTGGGCTAACCTTTCTACCCCAAAAATTCTAACAGTCTATGAGTGAGAGAATATTTATAGAAATACGTTGAATTATTCTGGCATTAGATACTTTTGAAAAAATATTAATAATGATGATAGTTAACACCATGAAGGGGAGACAAATAAAGAGCCAAGCACTGAGCCACAGTTAAGCTACAGAAAATAAAGTTGTTATGATAAGATGGATAATGCCAGAAGGGGTCGGGGGAGAACTGGAAAATAAAGGTATGTGCTAAGGCAGGGGGTGGGTTATGAGAAGTGCAACAGGCACTGAGTAGGCTGAGAACTCAGCAAGAATGGTTGAAGTTCATGAGAGGGTCCTTTGTGTGGCTAGAGAGCAATCTAAATGCTGTAGTGAGCGAGGAGTCAGACTGGGAGGGAATTAGATAGAATATGCATTTAATTGTGAAAATGGGGTGAAAAAGGAGGTGATAGTTTTAAGAGAAAATGAATCCACCCAAAATTTTTTCACTAATCTGGAAATTGGAAATGGTCCTAGGGTTGAAAGTATTAGAACAGGAGGGGGTGAGGCTTTGAACAAGGGATCAGATCTAAAGGGGATGGACTCCAGAACACAGGCAGAGAAAATATAAAACAGACAGTTATTTGTCAACTATTTGTAGCAGGAAACAATTAGGTTAGCCATATAATACGTCCTGGAGAATGGAATGTAAACAGAAGTGATTATGTTACTAGTGGGACAAGGTGGTTTGCTGACTGGTATTTTTCTCCCATACTCTCCCCCTCCCACATCCATGTGGTCAAGAAGAAAGAACTCTAGGATAATGAAAATGTGGTGAAAGGAAGGCTGATTCCTAGGTGTTGGTGAAGGATAGCCACAAGGGTTCACCATGTAGGGCTTTGTATGAATGACAACTAAATTGTTCTTGTAAGCCACTGAGATTTGTAGGCCACTTTTATACCAGCTAAATGGCTACCAAACGGTCATTGGTACTATGTGTGAAGGGCCTCATAAGTACACAGTATTGGCTGCATACTCAGGTATTTGTTGCTCTACACTTGTACTAACACCTGATATTTTCAGTCTTTTAAAATTATAATCTTTCTAATAAGAGTGTATTTTCATTGTATTTTTATGTTGTATTTCTCCAATGACTAATGACCTTGTGCACATTTTCACGTATTTATTTGATATCTTTATTATTTGTTTGGAGATGTGTCTATTAAAATCTTTAGCCCATTTCTTTTAAAATAAAATTGTTTTTTTCTAGTTATTGAACTTTGACAGTTCTTTATATGCATTATATTCTGGATACAAGTCTTTTATGAGGTATATAATTTGCAAATACTTTCTCCTAGTCTGTGGCTTGTCTTCTCATTTTCTTAACAGTATGTTTTAAGTTTTTAATTTTGATGATGTTCAATTTATCTATTTATTTTGGTAGTTGTTTAATGGGCATATATATATGGCAAAACTTGTCAGTTTTCTATTTAAATATGTGCAGTTTTTTTTGTTGGTCATTTATATCCCAATGAAACTGTCTTAAAAGGAAGGGAATTGGGAGATGGCAAATGAATGCAGGGGGTTCAAAGGTACAAACTTCCAGGTATAAAATGAATAAGCCGTGAGATGCAACGTATGACGTGGTGACTGCAGTGAATGATACTGTACTGCATGTTTGAGTGTTGCTAATAGACTAGATATTAAAAGTCCTCATCATAAGAACAAATTTGTGTAACTATGTTTGGTGGCTTATTGGGGTGCTCATTTCACAATATATCAATAACAAATCATTAGGCTGTACCCCTGAAACCAGTATAAAGTTATATGTAAATTATACCTCAATAAAAAGGAAGGGGGAACAGAGTGAGTCCAGGAATTCAGGGTCTTCAAAAATTAAAAGCTAATTTTTTGCTTCTGACCTCCCCCCATCACTAATAAGAATTAAGTGACTCATTGCAAAGAGGAGGTTAAGGATATGGTCTTTCCATCTATTGTGCTGGGTCATCTCAGGTAATCAGAGTGAAATTGTTAGGAGAGATAAGTTAGGAACCACGGGAGTAAGGAATAAACAAAACAGACAAGCTGAGAAGTAAAACCTAAGATAAAGTTTGAGTGTGGCTACCAGCACATGGAACTAATCTCAATCAGAGCTAAGAAGCCTACTAAGTTTCTGGAGAAATTATATTGCTGAACATGGAATAAAAAGCGTTTTATTATTCAGGACTTAAAATTATTGTGTTCTCCGTCTTCTATAAACAGAGGTGCTCTGACAACTGTGCATCTCCCCAGAAGAGCATTAGGATCAGAGGACCTTCTAGAGCCTGGAGCCCTAGTGTCACAGAGAACCACGGACAAGGCAGTTTTTGCAGAAAGCAGCAATACCACAGTTTGAAAGTTTCTATCCTGCTGTGGCAGACAGACTTCATCGAGTCTTCCCGTCAGAGTGCAGAATTGCTACAGATGAGTGACTGCTCTTTGGTTTCCATTCTTCCCCTCTCTGAAGGAGTGCCCAGTGCCCATGTTTTCTCTGCACTGCCGTTGTGTACGGAGCACATGCCGAGGGACAAAACCTGCACTTTAGTTCACAGGAAACACCTGGAAGCACCATATCTGGATCTAATGGATAAGACATAGAGACATGATTCTCATAACATACCTTTAGGGTATGAGCAATGATTTCCCCAGTTCTGCAGAGGACACAGTAGGTAAGTAACATGCCCAAAGGGTACACAGCTGCTGAAAGAACGCTGGATGCTGGAGATAAGCTGGCTGTGGCTTTGGGTTGGGTACCTGGGGAGGGGTGTTTTCTCTGTGTAAGAAGGAGGAACCAAATGGGCAGATGGTGACAGGGACTATTAATAATGCTGAACAATGTCCACGTGTTGCATCTCCATTTTCCAGACTTCCTTGTGATTATGCTGACCATCTGACTAGTTCTGGACCATAGAATATGATCAGAAGTGGCATATGCCCCTTCTGGGCTAAGGGGTCAAGTGTCTGGTTCACCTTCCCCAAGTGCTCACTGTTACTTTCACTTGTGTTTCTGGAAGCAAAGGCCCCAGGACGGCTTTACCACGTGATGCAAGGAGCCCAGATCTCCGAATTTTGGCTGGAGGAGTGCTGCCTAGCCTTTGCTGTACTTCAGGTGAGTGAAAAAGAAATCCGGATTGTGTTAGGCCACCAGGACTTGGGGGCTGTTTATTTTGGTGATGAGGATTAATCGCTCTGACCAATGTCATATCAGAAACCATTGCTGGATAAAGATGCCACATCCTCTGTACCCGTCACCTTGAAGATAATGGCTGGGAAGCTAACAAGTCCTCACATTTCCCAAAGATTTCTGACTTATTTTCTGGTGTTAAAGGGAAGTAAATGACAAATAACAAGGACTTAGGATATATTTTCTTTTGAAACACAAAGGGCTAGAATGCTATCTTTAAGTTGGAAAGTATGACCTGGTAAGTCAGAGAATTATTTGTGATCTGTGGGATGGAGTTGCTTGATTAGATTTCTAAACAAGGGCCAAATGACAAGGAGGAAGTATACATTGTTTAAAAACACAGGCTCTGCAGTCAGGTTCTCTGTCCATTCATTAGCTGTGTGGACTTTGGACAACATACTTAACTGTACTCTGCCCTGGGAAACAATTGCTTGTGCCTGAGAGAGTTATGAAAATGAGATGTGTTAATGTTGTATAATAACAAATTTAGCTGGCCTTTAATCCCGGTTCCTTGGAATTTCCTGGGTGACACGAGTGTCTGTAATTTATGGTGTGTCCTGGGGGTCACACCTAAGTTTATACTAACAAGTAACTCATGATAGCCCTGTGGATAGTGTCAGGAGGGCAGCTGGTCCTGCAGGGACACCAACCACGGGATCAGTGTTGGGCTTTGAGCCATGTGATAGCAACCTGACCTCCTGACCTTCGGGGAGAGAGGCTAGAGACTGAGTTTAATCACATGGGCAATGATTCCATCAATCATACTAATATAATAAAACCACAATAAAGACTACAGACACTCCAAGCAAGGGAGAGTTGTTCTGGTTGGTAATCATATATTGATATGCCAGAAGGGTGGTGCACCCTGAAGACTCAGAGGATTTGAATTTTCCCGCTGGTCCTGATTTATGTCCTTTCTAACAAAGTTGTCATTGTGAGTGCCTTCCTGAGTTCCATATGTTGTCTAAAGAATTACTGAATCTGGGGGCAGTGGGACACCTGAGTTTGTACCCAGCTAGTCGGCAGTGTGGTGGCCCGAGAATCCTTAATGTGCAATTGGTGTCTGAAGTGAGAGCAGTCTTGGAGGGAGCAGTGACCTTCACCTGTGACCCTTTGTCAGACTTGAGTTGCATGGAGGTTAATATACATGAGGCTCTCCGACTAGTACCTGGCCCAGAGACACTGTACAGGAATAGTTAGCCAACACTGTTAAGCTATAAAATATGATCTCTGCAGCAGCACTAGTGATTTAAAGGGTAAGTCTCAGATAAACACAGAAGTACTGTTTTTTAATGCTGGACATAACCTTGCAAATCATATAACTCGGAAGTGGTTTTGACTTGGTTAACAAAATCTAATTAGTGACAGAGCTAAAGCTAAAACCCTAATCTTTTAAGACAAGACCATTATATAAAATGTGCTTTAACCTTCACATCTTTAAAATGGAGCTAATTTGACAGAACCTACAACCTAGTGGTAGGAACATTTGGGGGGATCTTTCTAACACCTACCCCTTTCCCCTGATAACCCATTGCCCTGAGCCCGCAAGATGGGACCCTGCGTGCCACATTTGACCTATGCAACTCTGAATTCTTGGTTACGGTCAGCCGATTAGGGTAGACAACGATCAGGTTCACACTTCTCAGAAGTCAGAATTTGATTTGAAAAGCACTAGTTGGCCTTGTGAACTGGAGATGAGGCAGCTGAGGACCACGAACAGGCTGGCTGTGTGAAGTCAGGATGAAGATAGGCAAAAATCGAGTGTGGCGATCAGGGTGGCTGGTCTCTTTGCTCGGCCCCTGTCTTTCGTGGAGCTACACTTCATCTCCTGCCCTTTGGGTTTATCAGACACTCCAGGGCCATTGAACACATCCGTCTTGTTTGCTTCTGCTTGTTCAAAGTGAATTTTGTTACTTGCAAGTGTTAGTCTTGATTAAGTAAGCACTTCAGGAGGCTCCTAAAAGGATGAAATAGAACAAAAGGTGCAAATTTCTGTCACCATGACTGTTGCTGTGATTATGGGGGACAAGGTCGAGGAGTGAGGGGAGGTAAAAATCTGAAGAGTAAGGTGGGCCCAGGCCTGAGATTTAGTAGGAACATTGTAACATGGGCTCTCTCAAAGAGAATGCTTAAATATCTTCAATTGCAATACATTTACATTAGACTCCTGTGAATGTGGATGAAAGAATGATAGAAATGTGGAAGAATAAGGTTAAATAAGCAATCAACAATTCTGCTGCCTTGCCCAAGACAAAACTGGGTTAAGCATTATCTGTGGCGCACCAGCACCATTATAAAACATAATGAAACTGTTGGCGGCAAATAGAAAACAGGATGGGACCACATCTCAGGCGATTGTACTGAATCAAAAATACCATTTTTGCAAACAATTGTGTTATTTTGAAGGAAAAACCAACAGTCCTAACAAAGCTCATGTACCACTGCATGTTTGAAAGGAAAAAAGATTTATCTCCTCAAGTGGTGGGCCCCATCAGGCTAAAATTACCACTGTAAACAATGGGTTGGAGAATCGAAGCCGAGAAAGTAGGAGTTTGCCAGGCTGCCTCTCTTCACTGCTGGACAGGGTCGGATCATATTTTCTTGGGTGCAAAAGAGGTTCTAACAAAACACACAATCAAATAGCACTCACAGTCAGAGGAACTGCTTTTCTGGATACTACTTGGAATACTAAAAGGAGGCCAGAAAGGCTTGGCCCTTCTTTTCCCATCCTTCATAGGGTGAAAGGATCACTTTGCAGAAGGGCAGCCAAACAAGGGAGAGCCCGATTGGATCCCACCTTCCTCTCCCTGTGCTTCCATCCATGCTTTATTTCCTTTCTTTTCCCCTTCCTTAGCTTTTTCCCTATAACGTAAGTAAAAAATAGGAGGTCTCATCAATAAAGATACCTTTCAGGGTGGCAAACTTTAAGGAGTGTTTTTCTTTCTCATATGGAGATCAAATAAGAAACTAGAAACTTGGGCATCTTAAGCTCTGTAAGTTGAAGAACTAGACAGATTTTAAAAAGAATATTTTGTCTACTGTGATCCATAAATCCAGTCTAATAATGACATCAGTAAAAAGTATATAATTCCTATTTTCTTAAAGAATTCTTAAATAACTGTATGGAAATTTCCTTAAAGAGTTTAAGAGTTTTCCTTTAAAAGAGAATTCCAGAAAAATCATTTTCATAGTGAAGCATTTTCTTAAAAAATGCTTTAATAATAAAAAAATATTTTCTTAAAGAATTCTAAGGAACAATTAAGTATTTTTATCATTGATTTTAAAGAAAACAATTTTCTTGAATTCTTGAGAATTCATTTTCTCAAAGACTTCTAGAGAAAATAAATTAAAAATCTGCTTGGAAAGGCATTCTAGTCAGAAACATCTTCTTTGTAAAGAGTAACTCCTACAACTTGCTGCTCTTGTGAAATGATTCCAACTGAACATGGCTTTTGAATGAGGGTCTTGTTATTCTCCAGGATAAAGATAGTTTATTAACTATCATGTATGATAATCCTACTAAATGAAAAAAACATTTTAGACGTTTGAGAATTATGGAACTATATTTTTGATCTCTAAGTTAAAGTCATTCAAACATATTTGCCTATATTTAACATCACGGAAAGTTAAACATTTATATTAAAATACATTACATATTTTGGGCTGTTGCACTTTTCATGGTGCTATTTATATTGTGAAGAACACGATTCTCGCAGATCAGGATGACTGAAGTGTTGGAAGAAATGAGATGGGGATAGGAACGTATTTCATGGGGATAGGAATGTATTTCATGCTGCAAGTCCTGTCTTCTTACAGACAAGTGCAAATATTATTTACAATAAATATTCTACTAGTTATATTTACAGTGAATTTATTATAGTAAGTATTATTATAGTTTTTACTAAATATTTTTATAGCTCTTTCATAGGCAAAGAAAAAAGACTCACAGAGGCAGAGGAACTTGCTTGTGTTCCTGTAACTACTAATGTGGATTGTAATTAGAATTAAGCCCAGGTCTGTTTAATTCCAAACTGAATGTTCTTTACACTGTGTTGCTCAACCTTATGGTTTAATTAGCATCTATTCTTTCACAATGTTTTGGGTTGTTTTCCATATCAGAAGAATATTATTGATGATTCAATAACTCACGAACTGATTCCCAGAGATGGGTTCTAATCATCAGCAACATGAGTGAATGGGTTCATGGATGCTTAAGGTCTATGTCAGGAAGTTAAAGTCTCAATAATGACAAGGTTCTTTCTCTCTCTCTCTCTTCCCCCCACTCTTTCTCTCTCTTTCCTCCAACCCCCTCCCTCCCTCCTTCTCTTATTTTGCCATATGAATAAAGTAATAATCCTTGCCCAAGTTTTCAAGTTGGGTTGTTCTTTGAAAGACAAATTATGATTATTATTTTATTTTCCTTTCTTATAATATATTCAGAGAACCTGAAAGGAGTATGATCAGTACTTGACTCTTAGAAATTGCTAGAAGCTGACAAGATTAATTTGTAACCATTTATCATGTTTTTTTTCCTTTTTTAAAAAAGGTCGCAAATCTCATTTCTCAAAATCCTTTTTCTTGTTGTTGTCTCTGATGGAAAGCCTGCTCTCTCATGTCTCTCTGTCAGTCTTGATTCAGTAAAGGGTGGTATAAAGGTAACAAATGACAAAACCATTGTTTTACAGAAAGAAACATGGCATTAAAACCCAGAATAACAAATGACTTCAAAACAGCTGCTATTCCAGAGAGTTTTCAATGAATTCTATTCAAACTGAAAAGAAAAAAGCCCGCCCTGGCTGGCGTAGCTCAGTGGATTGAGCGCGGGCTGCGAACCAAAGCATCGCAGGTTCTATTCCCAGTCAGGGCACATGCCTGGGTTGCAGGCCAGGTCCCCAATGGGGGCCACATAAGAGGCAACCAAACATTGATGTTTCTGTCTTTCTCTCTCCCTTCCCCTCTCTAAAAAATAAATAAATAAAATATTAAAAAAAAAAGAAAAAAGCCCTTCCTTATAATTACTAATATCTGTAAAAATCCTTAATAAATGTTTACCTAAATTTCCCCTTTGTGTAAAATATGACATTTTAATCTAACCTGCCATATATGTGAAAGCATTATATGTATAGTTGACTTTGAGAAATATGTTTCCTTTAAGTACATGAATATTGTTTTGTAGAAATAAAGATGGAATTTTGGGGGGTCTATGGAAAAATAGTATCATAAAATTTTAGATATGATGGTAAGCTCAGAAATTGTTACCAAACATCTTACAATTGCAAACGTGAAGACAGAAGTCTCACTTTGGCACTGAGGCTGTATTGTCAATGGCTGAAGGAAAATATTTTCTAGTTGTTTTTTATTTTCAGAATTCTTAAGAGAATTTTTCAATAATCAAATACTCTTTGAAGCATCAACATTTATTTTGGCAGTTTTAATGAAAATCTCTTAAATGTGTATTTCTCATGTTTCTGGTTTTTACTACACGGGGAAGCCTTAGCTCAGTTTCTCAGGCTCGTCATTACAGAAGCCAGTTACTGATTGTGTCAGACAGAAACACAGTAAACGCACCAGGTGCTCTCAGATCTGTTGCCGGATTTCTATGCTTTGAGCGTGTTCATTATTTCGAGCATGTTGAGATTTCACTCTAACCCTTTCTACTCACTTTTGGGTCTTCAAACTTCTTTCCACTCCTAGTGTTTCTAGTTTGATGGGAGCCCCTTTTCAATGTGATTGGGAGAGAAAGCTGATCTTTAATTGAAAAGTTGATAAATACTTAAAAATGTTACACACTTATAATAAATATTATACTTGAATAAAACATATGAACATATTGTTGTTGGCCAATATTTTCATATAAAGCAAAGGCTTATTCCTTGTGTACAGTTCTGTGATTGGAATTCCTTGTTGTCTTTCTCACATAAATCAGACACATAACACATCATCTGGCAATTTCACTTGAATGATGCAAAATTTCTACTGGTAAGCTATGGAACTGATCGGACTTGTTATAATTGTGTTTAAAAATAAGGATTAGTAGGTCACAGTAAAACAGCATATCATTAAGCATTATTGGTTAATACTGAAGTTCCAAGATGTGTAGTCATCTTCTATAACTGTTGTAATAATTTGCTGCAAAGCTTGTGACTTTAAACAACACAAATTAATTATCTTACAGTTCTGTAGGTCAGAAATCCAACACACATCTCACTGGGCCAAAATCAAGGTGTCAGCAGAATGTTGCTCCTTTCTGGAAACTTAGGGGGGAATGTTTCCATGTTTTTTTTCCAGCCCCTAGAGGCTGCCCTTGCTCCTTGCCTCATGCCACTTTCCTCTGCACTTAGAGCCGGCAACATTGCATTTCTCTGACTATTTATTTATCCACAGTCACATTACCCTCTTTCTATAGCTAAGACGGGTTTTTTGCTCTTAAAAATCTATGTGTTTTGATTGAAAACCATTCCCCTTTAGTAATCCAGAAAAATCTCTTCATCTCAGGCACAGATGACAAAAGCAAAAATAAACAAGTTGAGACTGCATTAAACTCAAAATTTTCTGCAAAGCAAAGAAAACCATAAAAAAGGCACTCTACCAAATGAGAGAAAATACTTGCAAACCACATATTTGATAAGGGATTTAATACTCAAAATACATAAAAAGCTTATACAACTCAAAAGCAAAAAAGGAGAAATGGGCAAAGGACCTGAATAGACATTTTTCCAAAGAAGACCTGTAAATGGCCAACAGGTATATGGAAAGATTTTGAGCATCACTAATCATAACAGAAATCGAAATCACAGTGAGATACCACTTCAGACCTATTAGGATGACTATTGTCAAAAAGACAAGAGATTTGGATGGGGTGGGGAGAAAATGCAGACAACGGTAATTGAACAACAATAAAGTAACTAAAAGGCAAGAGATATCAAATATTGGTGAGGGTATGGAGTGAAGGAAACCCTTGTGCCCTGTTGGGAGGAATGTAAACTGATACAACTATCACAGAAAATAGTACGGAAGTTCCTCAAAAATAGAATAGAACTGCTATATGACCCAGCAATACATCTAAAGAAAATGAAATCAGTGTCCTGAAGTGCTATCTGCAGTTTCATGTTCACTGCTGAATTAAGCACAATAGCCACAATAAATGTCTGCTCTTGGATGAAAGCATAAAGAAAACAGGATACACACACACACACACACACGCACGCACGCACGCACGCAATGGAATACTATTCAGCCATAAAACAGAAGGAAAGAATGCTATTTGTAACAACCAGGATGAACTGGGAGGGCATTATGCTATATGAAATAAGCCAAATACATTTTTAAATTGGTTTATAAAAATGGTGGGAATGCAGACTGGTGTTGCCACTGTGGAAAACAATATGGAATTTCCTCACTTCAGAAAACTAAAAATAGAATTGCCTTTTGATCTGGCAATTCCCCTGCTGGGAGTATACCCTAAGAATCCTGAAATACCAATTCAAAAGAACCTATGCACCTCAATATTCATAGCAGTGCAATTTACAATAGCCAAGTGCTGGAAACACCCTAAGTGCCCGCTAGTAAATGAATGGATCAAGAAACTATTGTACATTTACACAATGGAATACTACATAGCAGAAAGAAAGAAGGAACTTTTACCCTTCGCTACAGCATGGATGGATCTGGAGAGCATTATGCTAAGTGAAATAAGTGAGGTGGTGAAAGACAAATACCATATGATCTCACCTATAAGTGCAACCTAATCAGCAAAACAAACAAGAGAGCAAAATAGAATCAGAGGTGTGGAAATAAAGAATACACTGACAGTAACCAGAGGGGCTGGGGGAGGGGGATAATGGGAGAAAGAAGAATCATTAAGGAGCGTGTATAAAGGGCCCATGGACTAAGACAATGGTGGGGATTGAATGTGGGAGGTGGGGGTGGGTAGCGCAGGGGAGAATAATGGGGTGAAAATGGGGACAACAGTAATTGAACAACAACATAAAAAATAAAATAAATAAAAATGTTAAAAAAATAAAAATTATTCTCTTTTTCTATCATCTTTGTCATTTCTGTATCTTGTTTCTACTGACTGATTTTCCTCCCGGTTTTGGCTCACCTGTTCTGTCTCACTTGCCTTATGCTGAGTGTTTAGACAGTGTCCATCTTTAATAGGTGTTTAAGGCAGTAGTTAATTTTTTAAATTGCTTAAATTATTCTGGCATTTTTTTTTCTTTCTGGAATTTGTTAGGGCACATCCAGAGTTACCTTTCTGCTTGGACTAGATTAGCCTTACTCCTAAGGGGGTGACCTTTGTAGGGTCTCTCCTGAACGTTCCAGGTGATCAGTGAGGGTTGCTCCTTTGGTTGAGTGAAATTTGGATGTCTTCCAGCCTTGCATGAATTCTGATACTTGTTTTTTCCTTGGGAAAAGAGTTCTATAATTAGAACTTAGGAAAAGAGTTCTATAGTTAGGCTCATATTTCTCATTCCCCACTTATGTGCAGTTTAGTAATCAAAATCTCAAGAGGATCTTATACAGATTTCTGGAGTTTTCTTTCACATCTTCCTCCCCCTGCCACCCCCCCAGGTACTCGGTTCTCCAAATTCTAGCTAACATTAATTTCCGTTTCTCAGAACTCTGCTCTCTACCTCCTCAACCCAGTGACACCTTGACAGTCTGCTGGTGTTCCCCCTTTCTGCCAATCTGTGCAGCATTCCAGGATCTGTACCTCCCGGCAAGATGTCCAGGCAATCAAATGTCTTGTCTCAAAGTGATAATCCTATGCTGTCTATTGTACAATATATGGAATACACATGAAATTAAAAAATTCACTATATGAACACAATTGCCTCACATATGTAGTTTAGTATTCTTGATTTTTACAATGAGGGGGCTAATTGAGTACCAGTTACTGTATTATGGCAGAAAGCCATGATACAGTTTTAAATGCATATATCATTCCATCATTACATTAATCAAAAGCCATAGCATTTACTATGAACTTTTGTTTGAGAGTCAGATTAACTTAGTCTCAATTTTAAAAATAAATTTCTACCAAAAGTATTAAAATTAAAATCACCATGAAGGTAATTATTGATTATTTAAAGATGACACAAAAATATTTATACTTATTATCTTGATAACATCTGGGACCCCCATTTAAGTATAGATGTAAAAATTCCACAGGGTCCAGAAATAAGTCACTCAGATGCTTAAGAGATTATATGAAATGAACTACCTGGCATACCCGAAGACAGGTCAGTGGGACTGAGTTTATTTAGCTGTGGGAATTGCAATTTAGGAAAGGCCATAGTCACTGAAATCAGATAGGGACATGATATTCTTGCATTCCACTAGGATATAAATATATTGGGCTGGGCAAAAAGTTTGTTCAGTTTTTGCCATACTGTGGACCTAGCGGTGCTTAGTTGTCTTTAACTTCATTTGAAACAATTCTGTTAGATTGTATTGTGACAGCTTACAATTAGATTGTATCAGGGTGCATTTGGAGAAAAACTGGTCAAAATTGGTGAATTTTTGTGTAGCCATTTTAATAGTGAAGATGGAAAAAAATACACAACATTTTTGGTGTATTATGCTTTATTATTTCAAAGAAGGGAAAAAAGCAACTGAAATGCAAAAAAAAAAGATTTGAGCAGTGTATGGAGAAGGTGCTGTGACCATCAAAAGTGGTTTTCAAAGTGTCTTGGTTCTATTGGCATTTTTGGCCAAATAATTCTTTGCTGTGAGGCTGTGCTATCCATTGGAAGATGCTTAGCAGCACCCCTGGCCTCTACCCACTAGAAGTCAATAGAGGGAGACAGCTGACATACTCAAAATATCCAAGTTAATGAGGTCATAGGTGAAAATGAAAAACGTGTCTTTTATTTTACGGAAAAAACGTAATGGACTTTTTGGCCAACCCAATACTGACAGACTAGAGAGAAGACAGACATGACATAGAAAGCAAAATGTCCTCCCTAAGTTTCCTGAGTGTTTTTAAATTGTGTGAAATGTGAAATCCTTCTCTGCTTGGAAGGTGAATGAACAGCAGGGCCTCTTCTTTGTGAGATGATTTAGACGTGGGATTAGCAGCAAGTTAAACAAACCGCCCAGGTTCCTTTCAGGCCTCTGATTCTAACAGCATTAAGGAGACATTTCTTCTGCGGCTGCCTTGCCAGAGTTTATGAGATTGCCCTCCTTATTATTATTTTTTCAGTAGAACAAGGCTTTTTTGATATTCTGTTTTTCAGTTGCCTGGGGTCTTTTTTAAGATAGCAAAACAAGAGAGTTCTTGGCTTCATTGATTCTTCTGTACTCGAAGTATTTTTTTACAAAAATAAAACCAGTACCTATATTTGCATGCAAAATCAAATATTTATGGAGCTTGTTCCAGCACAATCCAGCACAGTTTCTATCTTTTAA
This sequence comes from Tonatia bakeri, assembly GCA_004024845.1. Taxonomy (NCBI): domain Eukaryota; kingdom Metazoa; phylum Chordata; class Mammalia; order Chiroptera; family Phyllostomidae; genus Tonatia; species Tonatia bakeri. The sequence continues at coordinate 21,939 of PVIA01000264.1, forward strand.
TTCTCAGTCAAAATTTTTGCTTAAGAGGAAAAATGATGAACTGCTATACATTTAAAAAAATATTAAAACAGGGAAAAACTTCCAATCGCTGCATAATAATTCCTTTAGCTTTATTTACAATGAGACATCTGCCTGTGATAAACAATCACATGAAAAGAGGATCTTTTTTTTCAGTGCCCCTTTTGAAAATTATTTCTCTTTAGAGTTTCTTTGTAATATGTGACTTGAAAATTATATTGGCAAAGAATGCTTTTCTCCTCCCACAGGAACAGAACTCAGCAGTTGTTTTTCAGCCAGAGGAAGCGGCAATGTTCTGCAGAGTTGTTCTAAGGGAAGGGTCAAGTTTACATCCTTCGAGGATATATAAAGCAATATTGGATTTACTAAGGAAAGTCTTTTAGGCAGGACAAAAGATAGAGCCCTCGACTTACCAGAACCTTTTCTCTGGTTGGTATTTGTTCCATATTGTTATATGTTTTACATATGTGTTATTTGACTGTTCTTTTACCTACTATAATGTGAAGAGATTGTGAAACTCCGTGTTCCCTCAAATATGTCCTATATAATTAGTATAGCAACATAATTTCCCCTTTTAACTCAGTACAATAATTAATTATTCATTTTTGGGGGAGGGGTTGGTTCAATAATAGGTGGAATGGTTTTTACAATGTATTCCCACCGTTTGGAAGAGGAGGTAGTTGGCTGAGGGCAGGCTAAATGCATTCATTATCACCTCTCACACATTACTTTATTAGATTAGTTGTTACTTAACAAGTTATCTGTAGAAATTAGGCCTGGGGGGACTAATATACATTTTTAATATAGGCTTATTCTGGGGGAGGTCCTGACCTAAAACTTATCCCTTAATAGTGCTTCTGTGCGCTCAGAGGTTAGGAGGAAGCAGGATAGACTCTGGGCAGAAAAGGTTGGAGGAGGTGAGAGGACCATAAAATGACATTGATTGTCTGGGCTGATTTGATGAACCTAACACCTGGCTGCCAGGTAATGTCTTCTAAAGATGCCCACTTTGTGGGCATCTCTCCTGATGTTACGAACTCGTTTGTAAAGGACAGCATTCCCAGACAGCAGGCCGAGGGTTATCACTATTTCAAGAGTAAAGTACAGCAGAGTCTCTTCTGCTAGTGCTGCTAGAAACAAAAAACAAACAACAGAAAAGCCCCTGAATGTCCACTGGCTGCGGTGTTTCACAGGCCCGTGAGAGGAAGTTACGGAAGTGGAGGCCAGCACTTGGCACGTCGGTGCCCGTGAACAGCTACAGGCCGAGAGCGTCGAAAACAAACACAACTGGTTTTGGCAGGAGCAGTCTTTCCACACTATGATGAGTTGACAATCATAAGTAAAGTCCTCAGGATCAGGACCTGGATGAGACATTTAGAATACTCCAGTGGCAGCTCCAGCATAACACTGTGTCTGAGAGTCTGTTACAGAATTTATGACATGCTGCCCTGTATTAGAATCATAAGAGCTAGACTGTGAGCTGCTAGAAGGCAGGGATAGTGTTTCAGTAATCACTGCGTTCACTGAATGTGTGCTCCATGGAGCTCAATCAATGTTTTCTGAGTTGAATGAATGTATTATGATGCCTTCTGATTCTTAGCTCTAAATAACTTACGTAAAATAAATAATAAAAGTTTTTGGTGCATCTTATTGCATTAGAGTCCAAATCTAACAACAAAAGGGTTACCCACGGGATGTAGAGAATACAGATTGGTTGATTTTTTTCCCCAAAAGATACAGCAAGTGAGACTGAGAAAAACTTCTCTTTAAAAGGCAAAGCAAAGCAAAACAAAACAAAAACTCTCTTCTTTCTCTCTTGTGACTGAAACAATGTGTGTAATTCTCTGGTGAATGGAGAAAAAGTTTGGCTTCATTATTCTCCATTGTTCCCTTTAATATAAAGTAAGGCAGTGAATAAACTACATATTATATTCTGAAACTTAAAAAATTAAAAATACATTAATTTCTTTTCAAGTCCCTCTCTTCCCAGCCCTCTTCTCAATTTATCCCATTAACTTTTCAAATCTCTAAACCAACACATGCTCTGGCTTCATGATAACTTTTGGAGCACAAGGAAAAGGAAACAATTAAATAACTGGGAATGGTATTTACATCTTGAGTGAAAATAACAGTCATGTATTTCATGAGCAGCAACAGTGTATCCCACAAAGTCATGTTTCAAGTCTTCAAGAAATTCCCCAATAGGTAGAGAGAAAAGCACATAGTATAGATATAACTACATTCAAAGTAAATTTGACAAAAGTTTTTATCTCCTTTTATATTGAATAGCTGAAAATACATAAAAGATAATTTGTTCTCATGGTAGATAGTATGAATTTACTTATTTTTTCAATCTGATTATTTATCTGTGCATTTTTTGTTTGCTTAGGGACTTTGGTAATTTTTTGTTTGTTTTAGGTTCTTCTCAATTGTGAAAGAGCTCAATTTGTAAATTAACTTCTCCCCTCATTCTCCATATAAAATTAGACCCACATTTAAATTCCACAGAAGTCTGCACTTATTAGCTCTGTGGTCATGGGCAAGTTATTTGACTTGAATTCAGTTCCATCATCTGTAACATGAAGCTAGTATTTGCTTTGTAGTGTAGTTTTATGGATTAAATAATACAATATCGAAAATGCTTATCATAGAGATGAGGAACATATGCTTAATAAATGTTATAGTCCTTCTAATTTTACATTATATTTAAACACTTTTATTTCTTTTTCTAACATAATTTGGCTTAACCAGTTGAAACACAAAACAGCAAATTGGGTGTGGTCTACTTTTCTCTCTCTGAAGTACATGTTCAGACTTCAGAGGAATAATTTTGAGCAGTCATTCCATGAAATTTTAAGGCACAACATATATCCTCAAGAGATAAAGCTCAGGTGAGAAGCCACAGGAACAGCGAAAACAGAAGTCCGACTGTGAAATTTGCTCTCGACTCCCTCTCGTTTGTTACTGCTCGCCTACCTCCTTTCCCCCAGCACCTCTTCCCTTTCTTGAATTCTCACTGAGGAAGCCATGTTTTTATAACGTGAGAGTTTCCATAGAAGTGAGCAGAAAGAAACTGATGTTCACTGTAATATAAGAAGGAAGGTGGAAATTACATTTTTAGGTTGGTGTATAAGTGAAATATCAAACCAACTATTTAATATTAGAGCTAATATTAGGAAAATGATGGCATGTATAGAAAAATCTTAAAATATTCTATTTTGTTCTTAATTACATTCTTTACCAATAATTACCCCCCCCCCCAGAATTTGTGGCAAAATTTCTCTTTCTCTTTTGAAACATCTCTATGGAAATGGCTGTATTTTTGAATGGTGGCCATTAGAAGGAATGGATTGACTATTACTTTACCCTCTTCTGATACTTGTGTCATCTGCTTACAACAAAAAAATAATAATGATAGCAAATAGATATATAGTGTTTACTACGTAAAAGACACCATTGAAAGTGCTTACCTCATATTAACTTATGTAGTATTCAAAACAATCTCACGCTGTAGGTACAACTTTATCATTTCTATTTCACAGATGAACAAACTATGCCACAACCAAGTTAAATTACTCACCCAAGGTCAGAGGGTAAGTGGTCTAACCTGTATGTGAGTGGAAGTGTTTTGGCTCCTGAATCTTGCCTCTTGACTCTTTTCACCATCTTGTTTTACTCCAGTATTATTCAGCAGAGGGGAACAGAGGAGAAAAGGATGGGCGACAGACATTGAGTGGGGGAAGCACTTCTGCTTCTTACAGACTTTGGGTATTGTGCCACTTCAGTAGACTAAATGGCAGTTCAGACATTGGAAGAGTAAGAATTATTTTCTCTTTAGGGTAGAAGAGTCCCTATTTTGTAACCAGGTGGCCTTGAACAAATGACTTAATCTTTGCCTCACTCCTTTATTTTTCTGATTTAAATGCCTACTGGGGTTGTTTGGTTATATCAAATGTGAAAGTTCTTTGAAAGATAGCAACTACACGAAAAGTGGGAAACCTATTTAATACAAAAAATTTCAACTAATGATGTTATTTCCTTTTGTAGCTCAAGTTCATTTTATTGGTTTTCTTGCTTGTGAAAGGCAGAAAATAAAGATCTCAGTCCAGGATCTTTCTGGATGAAGCTGAGGCGTACAGAACTTAAACCAAAGAGGAACAAAGAAAGTTTAGTCTGTAATCAGTTTGAATCAACTGAGTCTTGTGTCAAGTGAAAATTATGCTCAACCAAGAAACCACGAATGTCTCACTCTATGTCTCTCACTCCCTCTCTTTGTATTGATTTGTGATTGTAGCTTACAGAGAGCTGTTGCTAGGGGACAGATTTTCTCAGGTTTCTGCTGAAGATATATTCACAAAGCCATGCAAGAACAGCCAACAAAAATCACTGCATGGAGCCTTGTTTATTATCAAAAGCACAGCACATCATCAAAAATAAGAAGGTTTGGTTTAATTGTGCATTCAATCCTTTCAAGGGGTGAGTGGACTGATTTTGGCTTGAATTTAGGGCACAGGACAGTGTGAGGAGCATCCTTGAAATTTCTGTGATTGTTTCTAAATTATCCATTCATTCAGGTAAACAAATACTTACTGGGGCCCATTCTGACGAGGCAGGGAGCGGGCAGTGATTATTTAGTAAGACCCACACTAGCAGAGCTTACAGCCTGGTGGCAGAGAGAATGAATCACTGTTTTTGTAGGTCAACATCAACCAATAACGGCAATTCATTTGGTTCAATTGAATGCTACTAATACAATGTGGTTTGCACAGTGATAGCGATATTTGAGGATAATGAGTAGAAAACAGTGAGAGAGGTGGGTTGTGGTTAAGGAAAGTATTCTGGAGATGTCTGAGCTCAGGTATGGACAATGTGCATGAGTAAGATAAGAAAAAAGTGGAGGAGGAAGACTGAGCAGAGACAGTGAAGTGAGAGACAACAAAATATGTGTAGGACACAGCACTCTGCTTGCTGTTGTAGTGCAAAGCATGAGACCGGGAGTGATGGAAGGCGAACTGAAAGGGTCAGGCAGGAGTCAGGTCATGGAAGAGTTTGTATTCTATGGTAAATGCTTTCACCACCACTGGACCCCCAAACTGGCATCATTCTGATCTTCTTGGGCTGGGATCCATGTTTCCCTTTTTTTCCTCTTTAAAATTCTGAATCCACTCTCTGTCCTTAAAACACTGGTTAGATAAAAATACCCTGAAATAAGCACAGAGGAGCCTTACATTTTAGTCCTAGGCTGTTAATCAATTGTTTTAAATATAACACTAATTCTCAATTTTTCTGCTTGTGAGAATGGAGTATTTAATGACCTTTTGAAGGTAAATGTTTCATGTGAATAAGATATAGCAATAATACTTTCATTGCTATCCTATAAATTGAAATGAAAATCCAAATTAGAAATTATTCATACATATAGCTTCCATTATCATCTATGTCCTTAATCTCAATTGTTTACCATTGCATGTATTCAAGGGCTTCTCCAGAAAAAACCTAAATAAGATAAAATTGTTGAGCACTTCTATTACTAAATTGAATGCAACATGTATGTGTGTAATATATATATATGAACTTATATTTAGAAACATATATGTATAAAGGACACGTGGACAGAGCCAATAGGGGTAGGTTTGAGGGTGGGAGGCAGGGATGAATGCAGCAGGGGCATGAGGAGCATGGTAGAGTGAAAATGGAGACAACTGTACTTGAACAACAACAAAAATTATTAAAAACCAAAAAATAAAAAAGAAACATGCATACATGTATATACATACACATGCAGTAATGGAAATATGAGATTGACATTTAGGGATTTCATCAAATGTTTGAGAATAAAAAAATTACAGCCTTAAAAAATCTGGAAGTAGTCTCATAAAACAAGTTATATAAACTAAAACATCATTATTCTGCAATAAGACCCTATGATTCTAATCTTGTCATTGACTGAGTAATGATCATCTTCATACCTTCAGCACCTATCACAATGCTTCACCTACCTTAGGGGCTCAACAATATTTGTTGCATCAGTGGATAAGAGATATTCTAATCTTCTCTCTTTTCTCCCTCTCCTTGGTAGTGTTAGTCTTTGTTCTAAAACATCTCTTCCCTGTTATCGCACATTTTGCATTAAATTTTACTCTCATACTCCTTAGATGATTGTGTATCTTATTAAGTTACTGAGCTAGTGTGGAACTATCTTTAGAGAATCTTGTTCTCATGAATTCACTTCTAAGGCTAATGTAGTTATAACTAGAGAAGCTTTGTTTGAAAATCTGTTAGGACGAAAGAGGGCCCTGGCTGGGTAGTTCAGTTGGTTAGATCCTTGTCCTGATATGCAAAGGTTGCGGGTTTGACCTCTGCAGGTCAGGCACATATGGGAATCAACCAACGAATGCATAAATAAGTGGAACAACAAATCAATCTCTCTCTCTTTCTTTTTCTTCCTCACCATTCCCTCCCTCCTCTCTCTCGAATTAATAAATAAAAAAGGCGAGCCTTACAGACATATTATATGAAATCAATCTAACAGCTCTTGACTTTTCCAGTCTTAAGACTTTTCTGTTTTTACTGGAGTTTATCTCACAACTGTGGTGGCCTGTCTACCGCAGTGTGTGTGCTTATTTAGGAATATGAGATGCTGGGTGTACAGTCAGTGTGAAACCTGCTGGTGAGATATTTCATAACAGGTTGCAGCTCCTAAAAAGGATGTTTGATATAAAAATACTCAGAATACATAATGTAAACTGATACTTTTTTCACATATAACTGAGTATATAATTTCTATCTTTCATAGAAATAATTACAGGATTTACTCTTCTTGTAAGTACAGGTCACTCTGAAGCTATGGGTTATGCCTTGTTCACTGCCATATGTCCCCAGGTCTAGAGATTTTTCTGGGACATTGTAAGCACTCAATAAATTTATGTTGAATGAATCAACAAGTGAGAGACAAATACAGATAATAGAATCCTCTAGGTAGAAAGGCAGAGAGAAAGCTGAGTATTGTACAAATGGTGAGAAACTATTTCTTAGTGATAAATATCAATAAATATCTAGAGGTAGACCTACCATAGATTTTGTTAGAAGCAGAGGAAATATGCATTTATCCCTAATCTGCTTAAATTTTTTTGTAATTTTGAACAGTGATAGCTACAGATGAAAATAGTCTGAAATTTCCTCTTACAAGTCTAAAGTTTGGCTATTGAAGATGAAAATATCATGAATGGTCTGCAATCAGCATTTAGTCTTCATACAATTAAGTGCCTATTTCAGACTGGCATGGGACTGGGATGAAAAAGAACGTAAAGAGATTAGCCGACAATACAGAATCCACCTGAAGAAAGGAGAGAAATTGGGTAAGATCAGTTAGACCCATTTTCCTTCATTACATATGATGAAGGGTTTCTGATTCCTTAGTGAGAAAGCTTTGAAAGCTAGTAGCAGAATCCTATTACACACAGCTAAAACTTATGATATGAATATTTATGCAGAAGTCCTTAGTTGATGAAACTGTATATAGTTCATAGTGTCGTTTCTAACATTATCAATGAATACCCTGATTGTCTTTATAATTTCTAGGAATATAATACATTGAATTTAGGTATTATTTTTAGAAAGATAGTTTCTAGATAACTGTTTAAATACAGAGATGGAATCGATGGTGCTTCTTGTTGTGTGGTGCTCTGACAATGTTTACTGATGTCTGGGTGTGAGTTACACAGAGTTCATGGCCTTGAACTGGATCCATGATCTTTTTAAAAAATTTTTTTTTGCTTAGTTTATGTCAGTATTTGCCAGATGACAGGCTAAGGAGAGAGGTTTGGATGGTGATAATACTACTATTTAAAGTTACCATTTGTATTAGCCACTATGCTGAGCCCTTTACATATATTACATAAATGATCTCATTTAATTCTCATAAAAACCTTGCAATATTACTATCAAAGAGATTAGCCGACAATACAGAATCCACCTGAAGAAAGGAGAAAAATTGGGTAAGATCAGTTAGACCCATTTTCCTTCATTACATATGATGAAGGGTTTCTGATTCCTTAGTGAGAAAGATTTGAAAGCTAGTAGCTTTCAAAGAAAGGTATCACAATGTGTCAAAATATTTCAAGAATAGTTATTGGTCTACTGGTCCACCTATTTTTATACATGCTAAGTCATTTACTTCTCAAAGTAAACTTCAGGAGGGCTATTATTCTTCCCATGTTACAGATGGGGAAACTGATCAGAGACATTAACTGCTCACCGAAAAGCATACATGGGTGGTGTATGGCAGAGCTAGGATCTGAATCCAGGCTGTCCGTTTTTATTGCCCAAACTCTTAACCATGCATATGCCTGTCATATTCTTTAAGGTGACTATGGCCTAAGAATTGCCTTGTTTTGTTGTTTCCTAAGTATTTCCTCACTTATATTTTCAGATTGAAAAATAAGCCAATTTATTTAGATTTCAGGTACACGAGGAAGTCTTTTTTCTCACAAGCTTGCCTCAGAAAGTTAGTCAAATGGATATAAAATTTTAGGCTGAAAAATAAAATATGAACTGTTTTCAGGCTTACAAACATAACTCTATGTTAGCTAAAATCAAGCACAAATTCTGTTTTGAGCTAGAGTATTGCTAAAAGTTCAAAGTCCTGATTTCTGAAGCACAAGAGAATGCATTGACTCTGGGGGGATTAATCAGCGAAATCTATATGACTTCTTAGCATTAATCCATCCACTTTAAAAACAATGCAAATCAAGTTGGCCAACTTTACTTTCTTGATCGGTTTCTTCACATATTCAAAATGAAAATGGTGGTTATAGACGTTTAAATTTTAAGGATATTAAATATCTAAAAATCTAATTCTGCAAGATTGGATTTTACCCATGCACCTTAAAAAATAAAAAATTTTTCTCTTGTCGTTCAACCTCTTCCTCCTTTTTGAATGCATTGCTTTAAAAGAAAAGAAGTATTCATGTCATATAGTGACACAGTGACCCTGTGAAAAGACAGATTGCAGTGGTGACAGTCTCTCCTCAGATTTTTACTTTTGTGGGTCACACATAGGCATTGCTAGTCCTGGAGCTTCTTCTCTCATTGACAAATAATTATTTCATGTGCTTTTTTTAAGCTTCCTTGGTTAGCTTCCTCTGTAGCCCAGTAGATACTATATCTTGGGATTCAGAATATTACCTTTAATATTAGTAATTTATAGAATCTATCTCCATAAAAATACTAGTACTTCTTTCTGTATGTAGTGAGAATCAAGAGATTAGTTGAGACTACTTGCCTGAGGTAGATACAAACTAAGTAGAAGATGTCTTTAAGAACATTATAATCTCACTGGCTGAGACAAGATGGCCAAATGGAAAACAGTGGGAGAAGTTTCGCTGTTTCTCCTGGGAGTACTCTTTTAGCGGATGCTCACATGACTTACTCCTTCAATTTATTCAGAATCAAAGGTTATCCCCACAAAAAGGAATTTTTGGACTGCCCTATCTAAAGTCTATCCCTTTGACATTCTATTCACATGTTCATATTATTTTCACCTGCTTCTTTCCCCAATTGTTCTTGCCGTCAGCTAATGTTACATTGGTTTGGTAGCTGTCTGCACAACTAGTGTATAGCTCCAATTGGACAGGGACACTGTTTTGGTCACTGTTCTATTTTCATTAGCTGGGGCAGTGCCAGGTTCATTGGAGACATTCAATGAATGTTTGCTGGATGAAGAAAATTTAGGTTGTTTTAAGTAGACAAAGAAGTGAGGGATTCACAAATCTGAATTCAGCCTACTTTTTACCTTCACAATAGGTACATAGTTTAAGTTTAAACATTCTTTTAGACCTAGGATATATGGATCATTGTTAACAATCAAGGATGACTCACCATCATTTTGACCAACCTACTTTGTGAGGACATTAGGAAAACAATTTAGGGGTGATTGTCAAGTCCTCTCAGCAATTTGAAACCTATATGTATCCACCAATTAGAATCACAGAAGTACTAAACTTCGGACCTATCGTGAGCAATGTTGTTGAGCTGCATATAGAACACAGACCAAGTGGCATCTGTTGCCTATTATCAGGAGTAGAAATCCAAAAACTTCAGCCTACTGCAACTTGATATTGGAGCTGCCAAGGAAAATACAGTGCAATCAAGCACTGGATGGAATAAGGCTTCACTCACATAGGCAGGAGACAGAGCAAGATTACCTTCAGTAGCGGGCATCAAACCCCTATGGCCAACAGATCGCCTTGGCAGTCAATCTAAGGCAATTGCACTGTACTCACCCTTCCAGCACCCTAGAATAAAGGGTGCCCCTCCCCTCTCTGCAGGGATTTAGATATAACAGGTGGGGTGGACCAGGTGCCATATGATGCACATGCTTGAGCGGAACAAATGAACATACATTGAGCCTGAAACAGGGAAAGATACTCTCACACAAGGTACAACATCCAGCACAGGATGAGGACTCTATGTCTTGCTAGGAGGTGTTACAGGTCCAAGACCCAGTCTTAGGTGGCTGAGTGGGGATCAAAGAATGAATGTATTAGATTGCTTTGCCCAACACAAAAAAATATGAAGCACATGATTCAGAATTCTGTGCAAATGGAGGGAACTGGCTAATACCAAATCAAATACTTACTTCATAGTCAATTGGTTTCCCCACCTGTTTTTTTAGATATCTTTCCCTTTCCTCTCTCCCCTCCAAGACTATTTACATGCATGCATGTATGTGTATAGATATACATACACATATATATAGTATACATAAATACTTTTTTATTTTCCTTAAAAATAAATTATTCTTGAGCACAGAATCAAGTAGAGGGATTTTACTACTTGAACTTGGAACTTGGTTTACCCAGGTGGTCATCTGTGTACATACTTTGAATATGATTTAAACATTTGAAGATTTCATCCTCTGTATATGGTCTCTGATATAATAGGTTGGAAGGCTGAGAGGATCAAATCAAATTTGTGGTGAAGAGACTTGAATATCAGTGCTATGCTAGACAGTAATACATGTAATGTATCACCAAACATTCTAACACTAGTTAATTCATTATATTGTTTTCTCCTCAGGCCAAACCATCTATTTTTACTTCTTATTATAATTATCATTCACCAGTAACACTAACTGTGGGTCTGAAATATTGGAGTACCCAGTTCTCAAGAAAAGTATATAGAAATATTAATTTTTTCAAATATAATTTGCTTGGATAATTTCTATACCTCCAGGCATCTTCTCACAAAAAAATTCCTTGTTGGAAATGTACCAGAATTTTCACTGAGTTTTTTCCTTTTTAGTTTTGGTGTAGATTGAGTGTAGAAAGTGAATTTGATGGATGGAGAAGGACAGCAGAAAGCTTAATACATCAGTGGGAAAAGAGTTTTTGATAATAGCAATTCAAAAATTGCCTGAAGTAAACTCTTAATCTAAAACTTTTTAAAAACCAGTAAGTTCCAGTAATGTGATGCTCATTAACATTCCCTCAGCAATTCATGCGTGGTACCTGCTTTATACTGGCAAGGTGCTCAATGCAAGTTTTCCTGGCTTTGTTGTCTTTTCACCCTGACCGATAGAAATAGTAAAACAATAGAGAATGCTGACCCATTTAAAAAGCTTTGGCTCAGAAACGATGTGTATACTTTCAGAACATTGCAATGACAAGAACTAGTCACGTGGCCACAGCTAGATGCAGGCAGGACGGGGGAGGGGAGGGCTGGGGATGAAGTTGGAAAATGTGGCCTGGCTGCGTGGCAACAGCCCAGTAACAACTCTGTGCTGGAAATATAAGAGTGCACATTTTTTGGTTATTCTTTCTGCCACAGTTTGCCCCTCTAGTCACCAAATATTGGGCAGAATATTTGTTTTTTTGCTATGCATTAAACAAACTCAGCGCCTCCTTAGAGAGAGAATCTCTCCTCATTTTTTCCCAAGGCTCTTAATTTCATCCATGTTTTAACTTGAGGTGGGCATTGGAAGTGACTCTTCTGTGAGGTTGGTTTCTTGCTGGTGCAAGTGTGAAGAATCCAAATTTGAGGCTGAAACAGTTATAGACCTATCAGCCAAAATCAGCAGGTAAAACCAACACACACACTGGTTCTTTCTATCTATTTTCCCTGAGCATGGCAGTTACACAATAAATGTCATTTTTATTATTCTCAAGGTTTCATTTACATATATCACCTACTCTAATAATAACTACTAATTCTTCCTCTTTAAAATACTAAGCTCATAAGCAGGACTGTGGAGGGAGCTGTCCATCCAAGGTGCAGAGAAGGCATCTGTCACTGTCAGGGCCTTCATTCTGGTGATCCACTTCACTCTATCTCAAATCACTTTTTCCCCTACAATAACTGTCATTGTCTAAGAAATCTGAAGTTAGCCTATTTTCACAATTTTTCAAAATCCTGTCACTTAGACTTCCAGAACTGTCATTCTATTTCTGGTACTTTTGGTATAAGAAATACCAGTGTGCTAAGAAAGTGATGGTGAATTCTCTATTGTCACAGTTTACAAAATGACTTCTCTTATTGGTGTGTCATGGGTTTATTATATGATGCCATATGTTTTGGTTAAAAAGGGTTAATATCTACTTTTAATGCAGTGAGAATACAAATCTTATTTATCAACTCAGATATGAAAAACATGTAATTTTGTTTTTAAAAACATAATTTATTTTATGGCCCTTTTTGACATAGGAAAAGAAACGGTCTCTCTAAATATAGAATTCTCCTTTCACCATGTGACAAATGAGATGCAGTGGGAAGGTGGTGACTATTACATCCAGCTTTTGGTGGCTGGTGCAGTGAGTGTGGAGAAGGGAAGGTGTATCTGACTTTCAACAGCAGGTCCATTGGAATAGCTCCTGGGATGCATGTCATCCCTTCTGATCCTTGGCTGTCAATCTATGCAGATTGCTCCTGAGACACCTTTGCTCCTCCTGCCTGACATCTCCAGGAATCTGGCTCTCTCCATTCCATCAGTGTCACATTTGAAGCCACGGAAATCTTCGCAAGGCTGTTGGAGTTTCTGTTTCCCCAGCTGTGAACCTGCCTCTTTGCTCTCAGGGCTCATTCCCAACGAGAGGGTGCAGGCTGTCTCTCTCATCCTCTCTGAGAACTGTAAACAGCTGCATGCATCTCCGTCTGCCTTCTTCCTGGTTCAGGGGATATTGTTTGCTATCTAAGGGGCTCTCTATTGTTCAACAGATGCTCCCCACAAATATGGTAAAAAATACTCACAACCCTTTTCTTTCTTACAAGTTGGGTGCTTAAAAAAATTTTTTTTTGATAAAAAGTGCCAAGAGGGTCTTTGTTAGCTACTTTACCTCCCATCACTAGGGTGAAGCACACCTGGCTGGTTGGATTTGGAGGCAAAGCCCAAGAAGAGAAACAAAAGGAGGGACAATCCATTAAACAACAGCAGCAGAAGCAGCTTTGTCCTGCCACAATTTGCTTTATGGCGTGTTCCTACATTTTTCCTTGTGCCCATTACCAACGAGCTCCTTGCTCTGATGGGATGCTGCATCTCTCTGTCAATCCTTCTTCATTCTGGCTGCTCTGACTAGTTCTTGCCAGTGGAAGTGAGGACATAAACTCCAATAAATGGCTTACTGCTTGTCAAATTTGGATTCAAGTTTTTATGCCATAAAATCATAAGGCTGGTTAAATTTGGGGGCAATTTAAAAGATTTTTGTAAGGTCTGGCTTTTAACTTTGCTTTTGCTTGTTAGCCTTAAGGTCAATAAATTGTAATAACAATTTTCTAATAGCTTAAAATCATCATTATTAGAATAATAAAGTGATGACCATGTTTGTAACCTTGATAGATCTGTCAAAATATATTGACTCTGCCACAGCTTAGCAAAGTGGCAAAAGCCTGACTTGTCTTTTAACAACAAGCCTATTTTCACATGGATTGTGGACAATTATTGAGAAATAATAATGGTGCTAATTGTTTTTTTCTAAGAGGCAGAACATAAAGGCTTTAAAGTCTCAATTTCTATTTGACAAACAAAATAACCAATAATCCTGCTGAGAGGACTGTGGAATCCAGAGGATTGTTTTCTTTTAAAGGAAAATAAGACCAAAATGAGAAGAATGATGCAGATTTCCTTTGCAGTCATTGAAAACAGGTGGGAAAAAACATGCCATAGTGAATCCTGGGTTTTCTTTTTAAGTGCCTGTTTATGTGTCAACAGTGAGCAATCATTCATTCTGTTTATGTTTTTCAGACCAGCTGTCAGCATGGCTTTTAGCCTTATGAATAAGTTATTTTATATGGGTTAAGAAATATTTTTATGTTCTGTTTGTAGGGCTTTTCAAAATAATAGATTCTGTACAAATGCACAATATATTAGAGATGCTGTAAGTCAAATGGTGAAATTGCCGAGACGCTGACCTCTGCGAGGGGAAGTGAGGCAGTTTAAAGCTTTTAGAAAGACTTGGTGGGCCTCTACCAATACCAAAGTCATTGTCTGGGACCTCTGAGAGGTCATCATAATGAATTGGCGACCTTGCACAGAAGTAATTTTTTATACCAAGAATCCTAGTGAGAGTAAGATCTCAGAAAGGACAGTGCAGCACAGAGCTCATTACTACCTTGAAAGCATTTGGCAAGCTTTGTACCATTGAGTTTGCTTTTCATGGCCTCACCAGATACCTGATATATGGGATAAAGTCCAGGGCTTAACCAAGCTGGTGAGTTTAATCGAATACGTTCCTTCCAGTATCCCTCAGATTTTACTATATACTCATCAAAAAGGTGAACTAGAAATAAATCAAATACTTGTTCCTTTCATTGTAACAAAGAAATAGTTAATACCTTGAACTTGGTGCTGAGTAGAAGCCAAAATTAAAAAAAAAATCCCACTAAAAATTTGGTGTTTCAGGTCCCGTTTGTATTCAGCCTGAATTTATACTTTCTGTGTACTCTAACGCACTTCATTCTTGGAACTTAAATTAGAGTCATCCTAGATAGCAGTGGTAGATGAAAAGAAAGCCTGAGAACATAAAGATTTCTCACAAATAAAATTCCATGGAAACTGAGTACTTTGCCATCTAAAATAACTGTACACAAGACAACATAAAATGTAGCAGAGAGACAAGGCTGTGAAAGTGCTAAAGGAAGCATAAGAGACATGAAAAGGGCAGTGAAAAGATGCACATTTCTGTATTTGTATCCCAGGAGGAGATGAGAACACAAGCAGGAGAAAGCAGTGTCTAAAAACATACAGTTACGATTCATGAGAGAAATAATGGAGAAGCTAAATTTCATTAAAATAAAATCTTAGGTTCTTCAGCCCTGGCCAGTGAGGCTTAGTTGGTTGGGTGACATTCCGCATAGTGAATGGCCGCCAGTTTGGTTCCGTCAGGACCCATGCCTGGGTTGCGGGTTCATCCCTGGTTGGAGCGCATAGGAAAGACAGTTGATTCATGTTTCTCTCACACATCCATGTTTCTCTCCCTCTCTCTCTCCCTACTTTCCCCTCTTTCTAACCATAAATTAATTAAATCTTTTTAAAAAACTTCTGCTCTTCAAAACAGTTAAAAGATGAGAAGATAAGACACAAAATTCAAGGAAATACGTGCAAAAAACCTATCAGATAAAGGACTCTTTATCCAAAAATACACAAAGAACACTTACCAACAAACAATAATAAAATAAACAGCTCCACTAAAAAATAGACAAAAAATCTAACAGATACTTCATTAAAGAAGATATACTGATGGCAATAAAATGTGAAAAATTGCTCAACATTACATGTTATTAGGGAACTGCAAGCTAAATCAACAATGAGATGCCGCCACAAATCCAGCAGAATTGTGAAAACCCCACACATTGATAACACCAAATGCCAGCAAAGATGTGGAGAAACAGAGCCCTCACTCATCGCTGGCAGAAATGCGAAATGGTACAACTGCTTTGGAAGACACTTCAGAAGTTTCCTAAAAAACTAAACTTTCTTTAGCATACGATTCAGCAACTGTGCTCCCCGGTGTTTATCCAAATGAGTTGAAAACTTACGTCCACACAAAAACCTTCATGCTCATGTTTATAGCAACTTTATTCATAACGGCCATAACTTGGAAGTAACTGAGATGTCCTTCAGTAGGCGAATAGACAAACTGGGGAACATCCAGACAAGTGAATATTATTCCGTGCTAAAAAGAAATAAGCTATCAACTAATAAAAGGACTTAAGTGCGTATTACTACATGAAAGAAGCCAATCTGAAAAGCAGTGTATGGTAGGATCCCAAATATTTGACATTCTGAGAAACGCAAAGACATGGATGTAGTGAAAAGACCAGTGGTGCTGGTGGGGTTGAGGACAGCAGGGAGGGTAAATGGGCAGTGCACAGAGGACTTTCAGGGCAGTGAAACTATTCTTTGTGAAACTGCAATGCGGGACACATGTCATACACTTATCCAAACCCATAGAATGTGTAACACCAAGAATCAAGTCACCCTGCATGTAAACTACGGACTTTGGGTAATCATGTTGTGTCAGCGCAGGTTCACCTGCTGTAACTAATGTGCCACCCTGGTGGGGGATGTTGATCATGGGGGAAGCTATGCATGTGTGGGGGCAGGGGTGTGTGGGCAATCTCTGTATTTTCTGTTCAATTTTTGCTGTGTGTATAAAACTTTAAAATAACAAAGCCTGTAAGATACAATGACTGGTACAAATAATATATATTTTCTTGGTCTGTCAGTTGATAGAGCACCAAACAACGACATTGTAGTGGCAATGAGTACTCCTACCACCCACAGCTTGGTTTTTCACACTGTTCTGTAATCAAAGGAATGCAGGCTCATGGGAGAAATGACTGACTCTAGTACTGGACAGGAAATAGGAGATAAGTCTGAATCATTCTGTCGTGCCAGAAAAAGGAAGTGCTCAACAAAACCAACCGAATAAAACCTACAAGCAAACCGCAATGATTTGGTATCCCCAAAAGACACAAGAGCTAACTAAAAGAGCTCCCAAAGGTCAAAGCTAAATAAATGTGAGAGACACAATAAAGTAATAGGTTATAATGCAAAGTGTAAAATAGCTATGAGTCCATAGTGACATAAACAAATGATGGAGTAAATAAATAAATTAGGGAAAATATACATATCTCCCAAGTAAAAGAATTTCAAACAGTTTATATAGTTACTCTGCCCTCAAGGATAGAGAATGTAACTCCTCAGTCCTTGAGTAGGGGTCCCACAGAACGATTTCCTCCCAAGAGAGCACAGTTTGGGAAGGAGGAAAAAGAACAATGCTCTGGTGGAGAAAGCTAACCCACCACTTCAGCAGCTGAGCAAGGCTAGTGACAACAATGATAAGCTGTATTGATATTATGTACCATTGTTATTATGTGATGAAAATAGTACTGCACCTCTGTAGTCTTCCTGATAAGAAACCACAATCCCAGTCTAATAATGAGAAAAATATCAGATAAATCTCAAATGAGGAAAGTTCTGCATAACACCTAATCCAGCACTCCTCAAAATTCATCAAGGTCATTGAAAAAAAGTCTACTTGGGGAACTGTTGCATTCACAGCCAAGAGGTGGGGAAGGAAACACAGGACAAGATACAGTGTGGTATTCTGGATAGGATCTTGAAATAGAAAAAACACACTAGGTAAAATTAGGGAAATCTGAAAAATCTTGGATCTCTAGTTTCATATATCAACGTTGATTCATTATTTGTGACAAACGTACTACGATATTGAAAGACCTTAGTAATGGGGAGAAGTGGGTATAGGGTATATGGGAACTCTTCAAAAAAGGTCTGTAAAAATTAATCTATAGCAAACTAAGTTTTATTTTAGAAATATAATGACTCAGGACTTTCTGCAAATAATAAAAGGCATTAATTCATAGATTTAAAAAGATCAATAAATCCCCCAAAGGAAAACCAATATATGTAAAACACCTAAACATGTAAAAGTAAAGCTGAAGAAACCCAAAGATAAAGAGATCTCAGAAAGTCAAAGAGAAAAGACTGATGATATACAAAGCAACCACAATGGGAGGTCTGCCACTTCTCATCAACCAAAGTGGAAGGCAAAAAACGAGTATAAAAAAGGAAGTAACAGCCGTGGCTGGTGTGGCTCAGTGAATTGAGCACCAGCCTGCGAACCAAAGGTTGCTGGTTCACTCCCAGTCAGGGCACATGCCTGGGTTGTGGGTCCAGTCCCTGGTGAGGGCATGCGAGAGGCAACCAATTGATTGATATTTCTCATATCAATGTTCCTCATATCAATGTTTCTCTCCTTCTCTTTCTCTTTCCCTTTCCCTCTCTCTAAAAAGAAGTAAATAAAATCTTTTGAAAAGGAAGTAATAAAGATAAGAGCAATAATTATTGAGGTAAAAATAAACTTTGAGAATAGCAACTAAATAACAGTTGATTTTTAAAAAATACTAATAAAATAGACAATCTCTTGGCAAGACTGATGGAAGAATAGAAGAGAGTTACAACTATAAATGCCAGAAATAAAAAAGGATACAATTATTTATATATATATATGTACACTTATGAAACTTAGAGGATATTATGGATAATTTTATGCTAATAAATTAAAACATTGGGTAAAATATACTAATTCCTAAAGAACAACAACTTTTCAAAACGGTCTCAAGACAAAAGAGAAAAACTGAATAATCTTAAAGGCATTAAGAACATTATATTATTAATGAAAAAATTTTCCAGAAAGAAAACTTGCTGCCCAGATGTTTACCTTGGACATTTCTATGATTTGTTTAAGAACAAGTAATTTGAATATTGCAAAACAAATTATTATGGGGTGTTGAAAAAAAGGAAACACTTTCCTTTATGATATTAACATTACCTTGTGTTATGTGATAACAACAGCAGAAGAGTACAATGACAGCCCAATCTTTTCAAAAAACAAAGTTGAAATAATTTAAACAAAATATTACTGAACTCAATCAAGCTATGCTCAAATATGTTATTACATCATCACTAAGACATTATAAAAACAGAAGATTGCTTTTAAATTATTAATTACACTTATTTATCTTGAGACTAAAGTAGAAAAATGTGCTTTTGTATGTCTTTGTTTTCAAAAGGTATTTTTATTGCACATAGAATTTGAGTTTGTCCGTTCTCACAACTAAGACAAGATCTGAGAACTTGACTCACGGGGTTTTCCAGTTTAGCGGGTTGCAACTGGCAGTGTTTTAGCCTGATGTGAACAGTAGGAACTTTTCCTCTACTTGTTTTGGATGTTTGTTTCCTGGCTTCCAGCACTTTCTTCACACACATGCATTGCTGTTTCATGTATTACCCCTAGTTTTTTAGTTGTTTTAGGTGGAGGGTAAATCTGGTACTTCTTATTTCACCTTGGCGGGAAGCTGAACTGCTTGATCTGGTTTAAATGTTCCTAGCTCAACAGACTCACTGTCTCTCAGATCATCTTTTATTTTACTGCAAGAATTATCTTTGTAAACCCACATTTTGTGTCTTTCCTTATTTACTTCAGATGGATATTTTATTAGTGAAAATTGAGATAAAGGGCTCTTCCAAGATTCAGGTAAAGTTTCATCCATATGTCTGCAAGTTCTACCGCTGCTACCTTTTAGATGGTAAACTGGTCTGTACGGTATTTCAATTTGATATTTCTATATTAAATTTTCTGATTAAAACAGTGACTTTTCTGTCTTCTACCATTTAAACTAGAAATGCCAATTAGATCAAGCATCTGAATGAAAAGAAAGATGTATTTTTCTGTGTATCTCCATTCATCAAGAAGCCACATTATTCTTTTTGGCAAGTTTTGGCAAAGGTAATATATCCTCCTGAAATTTGTGAATTTTCATAGCTTGAAAATAGCCTGATGTGGAAATTATCAGTAGATGAAAAAGTAGCTGCTTCAAAGCCTTTTAAGCCTTGGATACCACTCCAGAGAGTAGAAAGAACATCTACTTTTAATAGTTTCCTTTACTTAGAGGACCTGCGAGAGATCTGTTTTCTGTTCTGATTTATATCTTTGAAAGTTCCAACAAGTATATTTCAAAATATCAACACATACAAGAATTATTCCTTTCCTTTCCTTTCTTTTCCCTTCCCTTTCCTTTCTTTTCCCTTCCCTTTCCTTTCTTTTCCCTTGCCTTGCCTTGCCTTGCCTTGCCTTTCCTTTCCTTTCCTTTCCTTTCCTTTCCTTTCCTTTCCTTTCCTTTCCTTTCCTTTCCTTTCCTTTCCTTTCCTTTCCTTTCCTTTCCTTTCCTTTCTCCTTTCCTTTCCTTTAAAAAGTGTGTTTACCTTATCATTACCAGCAACCAGAAGACTTTATTTTGAATAAATAAACCCTTGACATTTTTTGTTCTATTACAGTTGCCCCAATTTTTCCCCCTTGGCCCTCCTCTGCCCATCCCAGCCCCCACTTCCACAGTCCATCCTCACACTGTTGTCTATGTCCATGTGTCATTCATTCATGTTCTTTGTGTAGTCCCTTCCCCTTCCTTGCACCCTTCTCCCCCTCCCCTTCAGCCGCTGTCAGTCTGTTCCATGTTACCATGTCTCTGGTTCTATTTCACTTGTTAGTTCATTTTGTACATATGGTATTTGACTTTTACCGACTAATTTCACTTAACACAATATTTTCCAGTTCCATCCATACTGTCACAAAAGGTAGGAGTTCCTTCTTTCTCCCTGCTGTGTAGTATTCCATTGTGTAAATGTACCACAGTTTTTTGATCCACTCATCTACTGATGGGCACTTAGGCTGCTCCCAGCACTTGTCTATTGCAAATAGCACTCCTATGAATGTAGGAGTGCATACCTAAGTTCTTTTGAATTGGCATTTCAGGATTCTTATGGTATAATCCCAGCAGTGGCATTGCCGGGTCAAAAGGCAGTTCTGTTTTGAGTTTTTTGAGGAAAGCCCATACTGTTTTCCACAGAGGCTGCACCAGTCTGCATTCCCACCAACAGTGCACTAGGATCCCCTTTTTTCCACATCCTTGCCAGCACTTGTTGTTTGTTGATTTATTAATAATGGCCATTCTGACTGGTGTGAGGTGACATCTCATTGTGGTTTTAATTTGCATCTCTCTGATGGGTAGTGACATTTTGACCTATTGCAAAATATATGTAATTTATTGTCATCTACAGCCTTGTGATCTCCCTGGTTTAAATGCCTGTTTGTATTTACTACCTCATTTTTTCTTATTTCACTTGGGAATAAAACTTAAGTTCTCCATTGGTTATAAATATATATATATATACTCACTCCAAATTTTTGTGAATTTAATTATTTTTCTGAAGTCAACATATAGTGTAGAATCATATCATTTATCACTTGCTTTTGGACTGCCTCATCTTGCTTCATTACCCTCTTGCTTTATCTTCTTCTTTTTTTAATCCTCACCCAAGGATATGCTTATTGATTTCTGAGTGAGAAGAGGGGAGAGAGAGAGTAGGGAGAGAGAGAGAAACACTGATGTGAGAATCATCTATTGGTTGCCTCCCATTTGTGCCCTGACCACTAGGGACTGAGCCCGCAGCCTACGTATGTGCCCTGACTGGGGATGGAAGTTGCAGCCTTTTGGTGTACAGTACAACACACCAACCAAGCCACCTGCCCAGGGCACCTTATATTTTTATCTCTTCTCCTTAGGGCAACCACGTTCTTTTCCTTACATTCTACATTGTAGAAGCATTCTGGTAGTTTTTTGTTAATTGTGTAGGCTTTGGGGTGTTTAAATAATTTATCAAAGTATTTGTTTCTTCCCAAACTAATCTCAAGGGGAATTCTGGAATATAAAATATTTAATTAATTTTTTTAACGTATAAAGTGTCTGTCTTTATGACTATGGCTTAAAGGGCTTTAATGAGTGCTTTGGTGTTGCAGGAGAATATAACAAAAGAGTTAAAGAGTGAATCTTCTTCGCAAGATGACCTGAGACCAAGGTTATATATGTTAAAAAAATCTGCCGAGCTTAAGGATTATTATGTGGTGCTGTTATGTTTCTATCTCTAATGCAGTTACTCATTTTTCTTTTTTATTCCCTGCAATGTGTCCAGGCTTTATGCATCCTCGATTTTGAGGTCAACATATCTCAATTCCTTATATTTTGAAAACCCTTCTTGAAAGTGGAAATAAGCTAATTTGTATACACTATACTACAAATGAATATTTTAGTTATATCTAATCTTTTTAGAACTGAGGCACAATATAAATAAATCAATATTCATTTATTGAGAAATAACCTAATATATATGGATTATTTTCTGTAAGCATCAGTGCCAATTCTGATCAAACTGTGACTGCTTAACAACTTCTAGTGACCTCAGAATAAAGTGTAAAATACTAGCCTTGCTTACGGTATCTTTGATGACATGGCCTTGCCTGCATTTCCATCTTCAGAGCCTCTGTCTTATGCTTCAGTCATCTTGTACTTATGCTGGTGTTATGAAACCACCATGTACTCTCAACTGTGGGCTATTTCTTAACTCTGTTCCTTTTGCTGGAACAGTACCTCTCCTCTCCCCAAATCTAGACTGGCTAGTAATTTTGCTATGTCCTGCTACAGCACCTATGTGGTTCCACATTAGTTTAATTACCTATTTTCCTTTTTTATCCTCTGCTGGGTGGCATAAACTGTGTCAGGACAGGGGTCACTTTCTGCTTGCTTAATGTTCTGTCTCTAGGACCCAGCAAGGGGCCTAAAACATGGCAAGCATTAAAGAATTATGTTTTAAATGTTTAAATGGGAAGATGAAGAAAAAAACCACTGAATTGGACAAAGTTTAATCCTTAAAGATCTTGCAATTGTATCAGAGATGGTAAAGACACACTCAACTATACTACAAGGCTATATGCCAGAGCTAAGTGCCAGAGAAAAGAGGAAAAGCATTGTGAAAGTAGATGGGAAGAAAAACTGTACTCAAATGAGGGACATTGGAAAGGGCATCAGGAAGAAAATGGTGGCTGAAGCGGGTCTTGAAGAAAGGGAAGGGCAAGGTTTCACTGTGCAGAGATGAGAGTGGGAAGGCCCGGAGCCTGTCAGGAACACCAAATCATTTGTTTATATGGTACTGAAAGGTACACATAGAGCAGATATAAAGGATGAGGTCAGAGGAGGTGGCTGAGGCCAAGTTTGGAGGCCCCTGTAGTCCTCCAAGCTGAGAAATATATCTTTAAATTGGTTACCAAAGAAACACCTCTGATGGTGTTTGAGAATACCACACATGGGTTTATTCTTTTCACAAAAATTAATTTGATTTTAGAGAGAGGAGAGGGAAGGAGAAAGAGAGGGAGAGAAACATCGATGTGACAGAGAAACATGGTTGCCTCTCATATGCACCCTGACTGGGACCAAGCTCACAACCCAGGCATGTGCCCTGACCGGGAATTGAACCGGTGAGCTTTCACTTTGTAGGACCACACCCAACCAGCTGAGCACACAGGTCAGGGCTCATTTATTCTTTTAGTCTTTGTTTCTATCAATCTATGATATACATTAGGGACTTTTAAAAATAAAAGTCTTGTATATCAAAAGATAGCGATTGGTGTTTCCACACTCCCTTAATCCCCATGCTGGCTCCCTTACTCTTCCTTAATAAAAAGTAATAGTGTGGGACAAAATAAGTATAATTTGTAAATGTTTGGTTTTTGTTGTTCTAATCTTAAACTTTGTAAGATAATCATAAATTTGTTGTAAAATAATCGATAAACTATTTTTTATGTATTGACAAAACTCTTGATAATTTATTAAAGTACTTTGATCAATAATATTTTAAGTTGTTTTGATGGTGTCATTTAGACTCAGCTCTATTATTTTTAATTTCAATACAGTAACTAGATTTTTTATTTCTTTAAGTGAATATTTATGAAATATAATTTTACAAATTAAAAAAATAAAAGGGAATGACTATAATGATTATGTATGCACAAAGGTATATTTGAAAACAAATAAAATAATGTTTTAAAAAAGTTTGTAATAACATTATATTTTTTTTACAAGCCCTGACCAGGGTGGCTTAGTTGGTTGGGCATATCCCAGAAAGCAAAGCATCTCTGGTTCGATTCCTGGGTTGCAGGTTCAGTCCCTGGTCAGGGTGCAACCAATTGATGATCGATGTTTCTCTTTCACATGGATGTTTCTCTTCCTTTTTTTCCTCCCTCCCTTCCCTTCTTTCTAAAAATTAATAAATAAAATCTTTAAAACTATTTTTTTAACCATATATTAGGCTAAGTAAAAAACAACTAAAATATTTATATAATATGATCAGGGATATAGAAAGTTTGTAGAAAAAGCTGTAAGAAAATTAATAAAGGGATTCTTTCCTTGTGTTGTACATTTTGTCTTCCTACATTGACCTAACATTATTCATATTTTAAATACTTTTTATCCTCCCTGGAGGACATTTTTTCATTGCTTTTTAGAGAGAGAGAGGAAGAGACAAAGGAAGGGAGAGAGACAAACATTGACGTCAGAGAGAAGCATCTATTGGCTGCCTCCTGTACATGCCTATACGGGGGCTCACAGGCATGCAGACAAGGGATTGTTATGTGTCAGGACTGGGAGTGAACCTGCCATCTAGGTATGCTCCCTGACCAGGAATCAAACTCGCAACCCTTTGGTTAAGGGATGATGCTCTAACTAACAGAGCCACACCAACCAGAGTCCTACATCTCCCTAATTTTATATACTGATCTTTCATGCCTAATTTACCTTAGGTATTTATTACATTAAAATAAAAATAGCAGGATTAATGTTTTTCTATCCACATAGTCTTAATTCTTCACACCTTTGTCTTCATCACTTCGGGCTGCTAACAAATTATCATGAATTGTGTGGCTTAAATAACAAACATTTATTTCTCACAGTTCTGGAACCTAGAAGTCCAAGATACAGTGCCTGCATGGTCAAGTTCTTGGTGAGGGTCCTCTTCCTGGGGGGTCATTTTCCCTCTGTGTCTCTCATCCAGAAAGGGACCTCTGGCCTCTTATTATAGGGGCACTAATCCAATTCATGAGAGCTCCACCCTTTTGACCTAATTATCTTCCAAAAGTGCAATCTTGCAATATCATCCAATTGGGATTAGGGTTTCCACATATGAATTTTGGGGAGACACAGGCCTTCCATCCATTGTACTTTTCTTTTCTTTTTATCTACGAATTTTGGGGAGACACAGGCCTTCCATCCACTGTACTTTTCTTTTTATCTACAAGCTCTCAGAAATCAGCTCAGATAATGCAAAGGCAGTAAATTTTAGAAAATCCCAGATTGTCTTCTGTTTTTGCTAATAATTTTTTTGTTTACTTAGAATTTTCATTTATTCCTGAGTTTAAGGTCATGATAGACATTTTATACTATTAAAAACATTTCTAGTGTTTTTTAAGGTGGTTGGCACTTAATGTTTTTTGAACTTTAGAAATTAAGAAAAATGTATTTCATATATATACATTTTTGGCACCTACTGTATGCCAGCACTACATTAGTCATCAAGGATTTGTAAGTGACTAACACATAGTACTTGGTCTTATGAAAATTTTATCTAATGAGGATAGGACATGAAAATTTAAGCAATAGTGATTTCACAAGGAAAAATAATTGCTATCAAAGGTATAAAAATGACCCATTATAAGTCTGGAGGAGGGAACTGATGTGTGATGAATACCTGTTCTGTGTATCACACTGCCCCAGACATTTTCACAAACACACATGAGCCAATTTTATTTTTAGGTGAAGAGATGTTAAGTACAATGTCCAATTTTTTATAGATAACGTTTATTGAAATTAGGATTTAAACTCAGGGGTATCTCGGTGGTTCTGCCATAAGACATAGGACTGATGATGGGCTTCTCAAAGAAGGTGAAATTCTGGCTGAAATTTAATGGTACAACAGAACGTTGATACGTACAAAGGGCTCAAGGAAATTTTCAGATTGAGATAACTTATCTCTTTTTGCCATTCTCACTTCTCTAACTTTCTACCCCCTATTCTAGTAGCCATGCATTGGTGACTATATTTTAGGATGGCAAAAGTGGGCACATAACATCTGGAATATTTTCTCTTTGAAGAGTGAGTCCAGCCTCCTCAGGTCATTTTTTTCTCTACCTGCTTAACCTGACTCTATGAATGGAACTAAAACAATATGAGAAAGACAAAACTCTATATTGTAAAGTCAGTGTTTTCAAATATTTTGGGGTGGAGTTACAGTTCAAATTTACATTGTTGTCTTATACTCTTATTACTAAACAGGTTCCATATAAGGTAAGTGCTGGGTTGGGGTCACACCTAGTTAAAAACTTCCAAGCATCATAGAAATGTAAATCTTTCCAAGCAAGCAGCGAGAGCAACCTAAGGATTTTCATTACATGGGAGCTATCTCTTCAGTCTTTGGAGATTATGGCATCAATAAAAATTATATACAAAGCCATGAAAAATGGCTCTTTAGAGATGTGTCCTTTGCCAGAAATCAATTTTTCCCAGCAGAATAATCTCTGGCTGCTATTATAAAAGATAAAATTGTAGGATGGAAAGGGAGCTTAGAAGGTCATCTATTCTAACCTGCCTCCCAATGGGTGCACACCTGATCAAGGTTTGAAATACAGCATTGTTTTGCTTTTAAAGATTCTCAGAAAAAGAGATAATACTATTTTTTCAGGTGCCCAATTAACACTTTTCTACTTGCTAGATAGAAAAACGTTTTATTCTAGTTTATATTGTCTCTTGTTTCTTAGCAGAAATTGAGTGTTTATCTTTTCTTTCCTCGTCCCCTCAATCTTAACTACTAGATATCCTTTACATCTTTGAAGAAGATCGCTGAATTAATTCTTTAGCTTTAATTTCCATCCTAAGTAATAATTGTTTTCCTAACATTTCTTCATAGACATTATTTTTTCCCAATCTTTAAACATCTTTAATAAGGCATAAATGATTTCCAAATTTCACACATCATTCACTGGCGATGATGCTCAGAAAAACATGCACTCTCCTAGAAGGCAGGATTACATGTCGCAAGCTGGAGAATGGGATGTGTGTTGGGCTGAACCCTTTGTAAAGCAGCTGATACATATGATTGTCTAACTGCTATGCTGTACACCTGAAACCAATACAAAATAATATTGAAAGTAAATGCTAATTGAAAAAAATAAACTCAAAAAGGCTTGGAGTATTTGGAACCTTTGCTGAGGAAGATAAAAAGACTTATGATTTTGCCATCATTCACTACTATTTTATACATTGAAACAATATTTTAAAGAATGACTGGAGATATGGAAAAAAGAACAAACTGACAGTGACCAGAGGGGAGGGGGGAGGGAGATAGTGGGGGAGAGTAAGGGAAGGGTCAAGTCAAGGAACATGTATAAAGGACACACGGACAAAGCCAACAGGGGCGGGGGGAGAGGAATGAATGTGGAAGGCCGGGAGTGGGTAGGGCAGGGGAGAGTAATGGGGGGAAATGGGGATAACTGTAATTGAATAACAATTACAAAAAAGAATGAGAGGTACAATCATGAGGTGCAAAAACAAGGTGAAATGTCACAAATAAACATCAATTTGTGAAGAAGTGTGCACAGGAAATTGGGGTAGGAAAAAAGGAAACTTGTACTTTTCAGAGACCATGACTTGTCTGTGGGCATGATCATAAGTTACTAAATGGTTTTTATTGAATTGGGTGTTTTTATAACAGAAGATGAAGACAGCTCCCTCTCCATGAAGTCTATCTGCCACCTATCAGGAGGGTTATAACCAAACCAATTCCAGGTGCGCCGAGAGATGCATGTCAAGGCCCCTGTACCCCACTTCAAGTTACATGCTGTGAGCCGCACTTGTTTATAAACCTTACCATCTTTCTGTTTAGGGGTCATTCTGTCGTTCATAGCCATGCTTGCAGGTCACCCGGACTTCCCCACACAGGGTTTGTGGCTCCCCCTCTCTGCATGTGCCACCATAACTCACACTGGTGAAGATGATTGTTAAATGCAAACATCTATTTCACAGTAGCAAATTCAGAAATGTAACAGATGAAGACATAAGCCCAGAGTAAATATTTTTTTTAGTGAATGAGTGAATCAGAATGGGGCACATTGAGGAGTTATTGTTGCTAGTGTGGGGACAAATTGACAGAGAAATGCTGGAAATAATTATAGAAAAAAGAACATTTAACTCAGAGGAGAAAATAAAGAAAAAAGACAATATCGAATAAAAAACTCTAAAGTAATGAGAAAAAGAACTACTACCCAGTGAGCTGTGATAGGACAGTATTTGAAAAAATGCTAACAGATTCTCATTCTCTGCTCACCCTCATTTTGCTTGTCTCTTCTTGACTTCCCAACTTTCAAGGTGCTCTGTACTCTGTTGAAAGAAATAGGGGGAGGAAGCTTGGAATAGAGGAGTGCAGTGGTTCTCAAACATGACCCAAAAGACCAGCATCAGGACCTGGAAACTTGCTTGAAGTGCTCCATCCCCAACCCAGATCTAATGAGTCAGAAACATGGGGTTTGAACCATCACCTCCAGGTGAGTCTGAGGCTGTGGAAGCTTGGAGACCCCCAGTGTAGTGGATGGAGCTGATACCCCTTTAGGACTGAGACGCTTATTACTTCAGCCTCTAGAAATGTAGCTTACCCATGGCTCCAGGAGTTGCTCAAGACTCAGAGGAGCAGTCTCCTCCAAGGCTGTGTCCCTCTCTGGTGCAGCACCTGACCAGTGATTTATTGATGAGAAGCATCGAATTTTCTTCAATTTGGGGCATCTCCAAAGAACTGTTCCTGCTTCTGAGATTTCTGGCAGATCAGCCTCTGTTGCACCTGCAGCCTGTGGGAAACCCCCTTTATCCAATTCTGCTCCTCTCCGACCCCTACAGATGTTTTTTCCTCCCCACATCTCCATCTTAGTGCCTGTTTCCTGAGGAACCTGAAGCCTCCTGGTTTTCATGTTCTTGGTGGAGGTCATCCAAAGAACGTGAAGGCTGATTGACCCCTGAGGTGGACATGAACAATGGGAGGGCCCTTTCCCCTTCCCCTGTCCTTGGAATATACTGTATTTTGCCAAGTATAATGCACTCCCATGTATAATATGCACCCATGTTTTTTGCCCAAATTTTCAGGAAAAAAATTTTTTTTCTAATTTTTTAATTAAAGTGTTTATTTATTTATATTTAGAAATGATTGTATTCCAGGGTATTATTTGCATACAAGTATCATTATTGCTTTCTAGAATTATACTTCTAATGTATAAGCATAAATAAAAGAATTTAAAACATTTATATAGATACAGAATTACTACTACCCATGTACAATGTGCATCCTTATTTTTCCCTCAAAATTTTGGGCAAAAAAGGGTGCATTATACATGGCAAAATATGGTACCTTCTGCTTACCACAGTTGACCCTGGAATGACACAGTTTGAACTCTGTAGGTTCACTTATACACAGATTTTTTTCAAGGCAGTCAGCCCTTCATATCCCAGGCTTTTGCATGTGTGTGGATTTTAGGCTGTGTGGGGGTTGGCACCCCTAATCCGCATGTTGTTCAGGGGTCAACTGTATTCCCATTAGCAGTTGCTTCAAGGACAGAACCATGAGAGAGTAATGTGGTGTTGAAACCACCGGAACTGTGTATGTGACTGAACTGAGTTAAGGCCTCTGTGTAAACTTTTCAGTTTCTGGTTGGCAAAAGCAGGGGTCTAATCGTGGGGCAGTGCTCAAGACAGGCCCATATGTAGTGTCCTTCCTTATCCAACCTGCTGGTCGGCAGGGGTCCGCCTCTTTCTCCAGTTTCTCCTTGTCCTTCGTGTCCAGAGCCAGTTTCAG
Organism: Tonatia bakeri; assembly: GCA_004024845.1. NCBI lineage: Eukaryota > Metazoa > Chordata > Mammalia > Chiroptera > Phyllostomidae > Tonatia > Tonatia bakeri. The sequence continues at coordinate 51,748 of PVIA01000264.1, forward strand.
TTTCACCCGGAAAATTTCCAAAGCTGTGAACCAACACATGTTCCAAAAGCCCACACAAAGGTGTGGGAGTGAAAATAAGTTCACAAATTAAAAAAGTGCATACAAGGATCTGGGAGGAGCGACTTAGGACAGAGGGGTTTCTTCTTCAGGAAGCAGAGAGATCAAGTGGAAGCGGTAAGTGCATGGAGACTGGGAGACCCGACTGAAGGGGACCCCACAGCCATCTTGTGGGGAAGAGACCTGGGGAAGAGACAGCAGGGTCATATATGGGGAAATAGGACCTTTGGCAGCCCTGCAGAGATTCCAATGGCCTCCAGTGTGTCACTGATGGAAGAAAGGGAGCCGGATTCCTGAAGGGCCAACAGAAACAAGAGGTGCTGCAGAGCAACCCGGAATAGACTGCATACCAAGGGTGAGATGGGGTGACTCACATCTGTGTAGACCCTCTTGTGGTCATATGACATCAAAAATCAGATACAGACATCCCCCACCCTCTCCCTTTAGCCATCCCAAAATAGGTGCTATAAACACCATCTTCTCACTGGACAGTATGTGTCACTTGACAAAGGAGAAAAATCCCATATTTGTGAAGACTTGTTTCTTTGCTCATGTAAGGATATGGCACAAAAGTTTAAATACTGTTAAAAATGAAAGCTGTAATTTTTTACACCTGATCATGAACTGAGATCTCTGCCCCATAGCACAAACTAGAGGCTATTTTTTGTTACATGAAGTATATTTAAACAAAAACAAACAAACACACACAAAACAAATCTCTCTCCAAGGACTCATAGAAAATGCCTTTGTAACAGGCAACAATGGAGGACTCCATTTCCTCTGATTTCTGCTAAGATGTGTACAGTAGTTAAAGGTTCAGAAATACCTGATCTGATACCTTCCTATCTGAATGCCCTGGTGCCACATGAGGCCAACCCGTCCTCCCACCTCTCTGGGTAAAACGGTGTGGCCTTTGGATCTTCTGGGATTAAGTTTCTACTGCTCGTTAGAACAGGGTTATTATTAGGAGGACCATATTGCTTGTATTCCAAATTGGGTCATTTTGAGAGTGAACAGGGGAACTATTGATATACTCCCAGATTAGCATGTGTAAAGTGGGGCCGTTCACAGAAAATAGTCACTTTCTTCTTCTAAAAGGAATTAGGGTTAATGACAGGAAAACCAGACAAGCTCTATTTCTGCCTCCATGAAAACGTGGACTAAAATTCACACCCACCACAAAAGGCGGCAGAATCTGCCTGTGTAGATCACTGCAATGCGCAAGGGAGATGATTTTTTTCCTCTTTGCTCCACACTCCATACTTTTGAAAGTGTGGGGGATTCTTTTGCACTTTTTACAAACTCCTTCATGTGGAATGAGGAATGACATGTCTTGTTGAGACAGCAAGGATCTGCCATCATGTGTTCAAGCTTCTCTTCGAGGGGGAGCACAGAATTCAACATCCTTCTCCCTATGTGGCCTGCCTTCTTTCTCTCTCTGGGAGAAAGCATTGGAGATTTCTTTCCTTCTTCTGCCATTTCTCTGCCTCCACATAGACACTCACCTGGGCAAGCTCTGTTCCTGTGCAGAGGACACAGGCAGTTTGGGGTGGCTAGATTCAATTCGGGGAAAATGAGTGGAAGGCTTAATTTTGAACACAGATCCAAGTCCAAGTTTCTATTTCATCCCCACCAGTAGAAAAGCAGGAAATTTTAATTTCTGCCTGGCATCTGTGTGCATTTATACATTTGGTTCAAACTCATTAGGGGAAGGGATTGTCTAAACTTTTAGAGCCATAACACACAGCACAAGTACATCCTGAATAATCTAGACTAGGACTCAAGTGAGAAATCTTCTCTTGGAGATGGTTCTTAATATATGCTTAGCTTGCAATGCAGATACCTTCTAGAACTTTTATTATTATGCTAGAAAGTATGTTTAAATAGAATGTTCACTTTTGTAAAACGTTAAACCATTTAAGGATTGACCCACTGATAATAGATTAATGTATTATGACCTTACAATTCTTAGAAAGTTTACTTTCTGGCTATGAATGTTAAGGGGACAATATTTCTCCCCGCTTTCCTGAAATTCTCCCCACATTCAGTAATTCCATGTTAATGCTGCAATGGTGGCAACTCTCTGTTCCTCTCCATTTTCCTCTGCCCAGAAGTAACGTACAGTTTGGAAAGGATCCATTGAGCATGCCCAGTTCAGCTCCTGTTTGCTTTCTCTTGAGGAGTATCTCTTCAGCTCTTCTGTACCTTAAGTCTTACCTGCTCCTGTCCTGCAGGGCCTGTGACTGGACGGGTAAATCCACCCAACACGGTTCAGTTAGCAAACCAATTTAGCTCTTATATTAAGCTGTGACCTTGAACATAGTCTTTATCAATCAGATAATATTTTGATTTGCTAATTGTTTTACTCCTTTTATTTCTCTCTGTGTTTCGGACCACCTCAATGTCCTAATAGTGAAGTGATGATTTTTGTGTTACACATGAACTAATTTGTGGATGTGTTGGGGTATTTGCATAAATTAAAAATTATTTTTGTGGTGTTTTTCAGCAACAGTTAAAGCATTGTGTCCTGATAGCTCTGTGTCATTAAAGGAATCTTCATTATTCCCTGGAAAAACAAGACGTCTGACAGGCTCTTCTGAGTGGAAAGCCGAGTTGAGGGCCCTGGCTGTTCTGTGCACTGTAGACGGAATGGCCCCTTCCTCACTCCCCTCTCCTGGTCGGTGCTCATAACTCACCTGACCTTCCCTCAGTAACAGGAGCTACTATTCAATAAGGTCCATTATGCTCTAAGACTTTGTAAATTATTTCATGTCATTTTCATGATAACTGCTATCAGATAAATTTTATTATCAGCAATTTTTACTGAGAAAGAAATTGATACCCAGAGAAGTTATGTGGCTGCAAGTCAGAAGCAGGACTTAAAATTAAGAACCTTAGACTCTGAGAATCATACTTAAATGATACATATGAGAAAATACCAAATAAATATTCATTATCTGACCCCTGAAGTTATGAGGTTATGTGGGAAAATAAAAACTGAATGAGAGTCCACTAAGGAACTGGCAGTAGAGTTCGGAAGACTGGTGGCTAAAACTTTTCTTCAAATGCATGGGACTGGATAAGCACTTTTGGATCAGTAGTTTGAGTTGTACTGAAAGACTGTATTGCCATCACTGTTGTCTAGGGGAAGAGCTTTGATTTTCTTTTTACTTAGCTCAAGTCCTTCATGTTAAACATAAAAATATTCCAAATGTTTATTACATAGCATAGCAGAGAGCATATGTTGTTATTATGGCCACCTAAGCCGATGGCAGTGGGGAATGGTGAACATTGATTTAAAAATACCTGAACTGTCAAAGCAAACTCCTGAAAGTACAGTCACATTTTAGCATTCGTGATACCGAAAAAGATAAGACAGCATTCATTGTCAGTACAATTGCGTTTTGTTCCTGAGATGAAATTCTGCTAACACATTTGCTTCTGTGGACCTAACATTTTACCCTTGAGAAAAGTTTTACTTTTCTCTTGATCATTCTATTATTGCTTTCTCTGTTGTTTTAAGGCGGTCAAAACTGAAGCTTTGCATAAAACAGTGTTGCCTGCTTTATTGTAACAGAATGAACCTGGTGTTCTGACAAGCAGGTTGGAGGTGCCTTGGATAAATCTTCAGAAGAAAGTCAGGCAAGGACAACGGGCATAAATAAATGTGGCAGCTGGGCCTCTGTTGTACTTTATTTTATTAATAATTAATTAGTTGTTTTTCTGAAGCACAATGCTAAGTGCTGGAGTTATTAGCTCCTGTTAATTAAGTCTGTTATGACATGAGAAAGGCTGGGAAGAAAGGAGGTGAAGCAACTGGCTCTTTTTGGTGGCTTTGTCAGAGATATTGGCTGCTATTCTTAGCACAGACACAACAGATGAGGTGTTCAAATCTATTTTGAATAACAAATAGAATACTCCTTTACTCTTATTGAGTACACAGAGGATCCCAAACTGTCTAAATATTTTGCAATTTCGCAAAGACTTGTAGAGGTGGAGAACAGACTGACAGCTGTCAGAAGAGAAGGGGGGTTGGGTGATGGGGAGAAAAAATTGAAGGGATTAAGCAAAAAAAAACAAAATAAAACAAAACAAACAAAACAAAACTCATAGACACCGACGATGACAGTATGGTGACTACCAGAGGAAAAGGGAGTGGGGGAGATAGAAGAGGGTAAAGGGGGATGAATGGAGATGGAAGGAGACTTGACTTGGGGTGGTGAACACACAACACAATATACAGATAATGTATTGTAGAATTGTATACCTGGCCCCTATATAATTTTATTAACTTATGTCATGCCAATAAATTCAATTAAAAATTATGATCATCTTGGTTCATGAGGCTATTTCTGGTGTTTGAAATAGCCGTAGTGGAATGCTGAGGAACACACACACACACACACACACACACACACACACACACAAGAAAGAAAGAAAATGGAGACTCTGATGAGTTAAATAACTTACCTAAGATCACAGGCTGGTAAGGATTCGCTCTGGCTCTTTCTGACAACATGCTATTGCTGTTTTTTGCTACACTTTGCTGTATGTAATTGCAATTTTTGTGCATCCAGCTATCTTTTCAATGAGCAGGAGGACTCTGAGGTAAAGAATTTTTGCAATAAAATAGTTCTTTTGGACTATGGAATTGTGGCCATATCGTAAATGCATTAGGGAATGGATTTACAAAGCATGCACATTACTCTTTGTTTATCTCTTTTATATATTTGATTTTTGTATGTTAATTTTAAAAAGTATGTCTATAGCAACAATATCAGTATTTAAAAAATATATTGTTGAAATATGAATATACATGTATATATAAACACCTTTGTAACATGTTTCGTGCTTTATGTACACTAATTTATTCAATTCCTGTACTAATCAGATATAAAATAGGTATGTTATCTATATTTGCAAAGGGTGAAAATAAAAGACAGTGAGGTGTAATTACTTGTTCAACAATATATAGCTAAAAAATTAGAACATGTTGTCTGATATTTTTACCCTACTATGTTGTCTTCATGATTTTTTAACATTTTATTTTTTAATTTAATTTAATTTAATTTTAATTGTTCAAGTACAGTTTTCTGCCTTTTACTCCCATCCCAGCCCACCCCCAAACCCTCCTCACCTCTTTGTGATTTTTTTAAAAGCTAAATTATAATATTCATTTTTGGAAAAATGTTAGTGACATCTCAAATTAATATAAAATCTGTATTTGAATTAAGAAAACCAAATTAGGCTCATTGTCAGTCTATGGAGAATTTAATATAGTAGAGCTGATATTTTCATGATTAGATAAAAATCACTAATGTAATTTTATAGCACAGAAGAACATGTATTAAGATTTTTTTGCTTTAATCTTAATGTTTTAATGTTTTCTTAAATATTATTTGTTCCTAAGTCAATTTTGAACATTTTTAGAATGACATAAATTGCTTAACTAAAAAGTCACAATAATTGCAAGGTTTTATTTTAACATTAGGGGAAAATATGACATTTTTTTAGTTAGTCTGTTTTTGCCCACATATATATAACACTCTTAACAAATTGTTTTAGATTGTCTATTTTTGTCCTTGTATATAACACTCTAACAATCTTCATTTTTTTTCAATAAAGAAACATAACATAAAATAGGAAGGCCTTTTCAAAGATGTTGTCAACCATTCTTCAGGCTTCTTTAGTAATTACAATTTAAGAATAAAATAGAACAGATAATTTTTTCAGATGATAGAAATATAGGAACATATACAACATTATCATTCTGATATTTTTTGCTAAAGTCATTGAGAAAAAAACATTTTTACTAATACATTCTTAGAAGAATATTTACTTATTTACTTTTTTTCTCCAAATTGTACAATGAGTCTTAAGGAAGGGATGACTAATATCCTGATTTTCTACACATATTATAGTATTGTTCTGAGGATTGCTTGATATGATAATTAAGATTGTTATCTTCAGTTGCACACCATGTGCAGAGGTTATTTCCTCTTGTTACCTAGTCTGCTTAGCGAGTGAAGTGGATAAAAAAGGCAATGCATTAGCAATGCAGGAGTTCCGGTGGGTATTGCTCTCCTGATCACTTAGTCAAACTGATACCTTGCTGAAATAGGCACACAGGGAAGGGGGCAGCTGGTGTTTTTGGGTGGGAAATACAGGGAGACTCAGAGTAGCTCAGGTGAATAAGCCATCTTCCATCAGGATCCATATACCTAAACACTGTCATTTGCATACAAAACCTTATGTATAACTACTTTTCCATGTGCTTTTGGCCTATAATAGTTGACATGTTTTTTGTTGTAGGAAGACCCCCACCCCAGTTTACAAGTGCACACACAGATATGCTTAAAGGTATGAGAGTAGAATAGCTGGCACTACCCAGCAGCCAGTAACACCTCTGTCGTAGCACTAATTGTAATGCAGCTCTCACTGCTCTACTGTAGGAATTATGGCCATATCATTAAAACTTCAATGAAAGACTTTGATGTTTACTAACATTCTTCCTGCATGTACGGGATTGTGTGTGGTGGTGGGAGTGTAGGATAGGGAGAGCAAGAAGGAGAGAAAGGGAATGAAAAATGAAAGAAAATTCTCAGGTGGACAACTCAACTTCCTTAGAATGTTGGCACTTTGAAGTCATAAATATTTTTATAAGCACACACACTCACACCAAAAAGAAGTATATGGACTTAACCTAGTAACTTTGTAAGCCATCAGTCTCCATCCAAGAACTGCTTTTCTATAAGGTTAATGGTTTTATTTTTTCCCCTAAAACCAGACTTTTCTCTTTTGGGGGCAGGGGCCAAGTAGTTTCTTGTTAGGTAGTGGAGTTGTGGGCAGAGGTATCTTGCCATACAAAGGACTTCCCACTAATACATCTCAGGTGACAGAGTCGGGGCTTGGACATTTCTGGCAGGGCAGGAGTGACTGGACTCTTCATCTCCCTCCTCCAAGTTAGCTTCTGAACAACAGGGATTATATCTCATTAGATTTAGCTCCATAGCATTGAGTTTGGGTCTCCAACCTAATAGGTATTCAGAAATGTTGGTTGAATTGAAGTCCAAGAAAAATTTAAAAATTATAATTTGAGTTATGTAATAAGTATAAAGTTTTACATATAAGCTATCTGAAGTTACCTAAATAACTATTTAGTATTTAATACAGTGTTATAAAACTCACTTAAAACAGTATTATCCAGGTAAACTTTCAAGGTATTTTTTAGCCTTGTGAATTTCTAACACACTAGTTTAATTTTTGTTGAAAAGCTTTCTTATGTGTCTTTTAACAGAATCCTTGGAGTGCTCACTCAATAGAGGAAATATGTCTTTCACGTTCTTCAAATAAGGCATTTAGTGTCTTCAAACTAGTACTTATAGATTAGATATTATAGGGAAGGGGAAAATGAATAGGCATCATTGTAGCCTAATTATATTGTAGTTATTCTGATAATAAGTTCAGGATTGGACATCAGCAACTTAAGTTTAATGGAAAAGTTTGCTTAATGAGAAATTCTTTATCCTACAGTTGGACAGTTATGTAATTAGATTGTGTTTCTAAGAATAAATTCATCTTTGTATAAGGGTGGGGGGTTAGCCTCCTTCAATGGTAGATAATTTTTAAGTCAAAAAACATCTTAAGACAACTTTAATTGTCTGCTCACCTCTTTGACACCTTTTCAGACTCAAGGGTGGGGACTGGGTCTTGTTTATTGTAAATCCCAGCAGCCAATACAGTAAAGAGCACATAATAGTCATGGAATAATTATTTATTGTTTGGAAGCTATTTTGAACCAAAAAATTATAACAGATTGTTGACTCTCATTGATCAAAATGGCTGAATAATTATAGTCATTTTTCATGTGTTATTTAATTAAATATAAAACAAAAAAAATTCAAGATTGCTTTCATGGCATGTTTGATGTTTCTTTACTTTGTTGACTAAAAGTATTCTTACACCAGAATTGGCCTAGTTGGTCTTATTCTTGTATATTACTTTTGATGATGCTTCACTAGTCAAAACCTATTCTTTCCTTCCTTTGGCTTTGGAGGTACTTATTTCAGATGTTTGAATGGTGTGACGACAATACGACGACAAAATCAACAGGCACTACATAATTGCCTGTGTTTCTCAGGTCAACAGGTAAAGCACACTTTTTTAAAATTACCATTACAGTGATGTTTTTATGAGACAAATGATTAAGAACAGTGTATAATGTTGGAGGAAAGTGGAATTAGTCATGTTGGAAGGATAAAAGCTTCTATAGTTTCCAGGAGACAGATGCCTGCAATTTAATTCAAAGGGTTTAGAATCTGTTCTCCAATTAGTATGGAATGACCTTAAAATTTTATTATCACTTCAAAGAGGATGCTAAAATTATGACCATCACTGTAAGCGTGAGAGTGCTACAAACTGTGTCCGACTAACCATGTGCACAGACAGGCTCACGGGTGCGCTCCGAGAGACTGGTGTGGGAGTCGTCTGCACCCACAACAACAGTGAAATTGTAAGGAGGAATAAATAAAATGTAAAATAATTACCAGTGGGTTACAGATATTGTTTTATAAAAACAAGAGGACATGGAAAAAGATAACAAGTATATATACCGTATTTTGCCATGTATAATGTGCTCCCCTGTAAAATGTACACCCGTGTTTTTAGCCCAAACTTTTGGTAAAAATCTCTTTCATTTCAATTTTTTAATTCAATTACTTACTTATTTCTATTTAGAAACAAAACCAGTTATTGTATTCCAGGGTATTATTTTGCATACAGATATCATTATTGCTTTCTAGAGTTATACTTTTTATGTATAAGCATAAATAAAAGAATTAAAAACATTTGTATAGATATGGAATTAATACCCATGTATAATGTGCATCCTTATTTTTCCCTCAAAAATCTGGGCACATTTTACATGGCAAAACACAGTATATAAAAGTATATACATGTATCCAGCATGAATGCTCCACATAACATTAATACATATCCTGGTGTTCATTAATGCTGAAGGTCAAGTCAGCAAAAGAATAATTTTTATAAAACAATATGAGTACTGATTTCTAGGTATGTGTTTCATGCTTTGAAAAAGTGAAAAAGTTGGAAATTTTTATTGTAAAAATATACAATTTATATTATAGTAATATATTTTAAACCTGTTGCATATTAATTTTTAATATATGTTATTGTAAATCATTCCAACAATTCAAGGTTGTTAACATTGTTCATGTAAAATACATACACATCATCATATTGCTCATGTGCAAATGTATATTACATTGTTGAATCTATCTTAATGTTAGAAGTAAAGAATTAAAAATGTTTTTGAGTATATTGGTGCTTTTTATATCTGAACCAGTTTGTATTATGTGGAATGAAAAGAGAGAGAGATAGAGAGACTGGGTATAGGTTTGATATATCTGTGTGAGGCCTTGAGAGAAATGAAAGCTCACATGTTAAGGATGGTTTCTTAAGTATTTGGGCATTTACCTTAGTTCTTCACTTTAATTTCTTAGTGAAAACTTGGTATGTGATAACATGTTCAGTTAATTATAATATTTATAAAAAGTCAACTTACGGAGTCAACAACACTCAGGACCCCAGAGCTACCTCATTTTTGTTTGTTGTAAAATGTTTGTAAAATGTTGTAAAATGTAAGTATGTTTGTTGTAAAAACTAAAACAATTAAGAAGTATATAAAATAATGGCTTAAATATTTCTAAATTCTTCTAGCCCAAACCAATCACATTTTCTTTCTAGAGAAAATAACTTTTACAGAATATATGAATCTCTCAAGGAATTTTCCTATCAAATTGTTTTCTTTTTTTTTCTTTTTTTATTTGAATGAATGTTCAAGTACAGTTTTCTCCCCCTTACTCCCAATCAAGCCCTCCCACCCCCCCTCCCTACCTCCCTCCCATTACCACCCTCCCCCTAGCTTTTCTTGTTATTTTTTATTTATTTTTCTATAAAATGGGCTGTGACATCTTTCCATAAAACTGTATCATTTCAAAGCAATTGCTATTCAGCAAAACAAACAAATAAAACTCAAAACAAACTACCTGTAAGTTTGAATAATTCTTGGCTCAGAATTCTTAGATATTAAGATTATGTTAGGACTTTTTTGGATGGCAAGACAGAAAATTCAATGCATAGTATTAAAAAGGATATTTATTGACTGGCAAAATTGAAAAGTCCCTTAGTAGAAGCTTAGCGGATGTGGGTTCAGTTTCACCCTACCCTGGGGATTCCGAAGACAGCACTGTGCTTCTCTCATTTACACAACTATTCGCTAGCACTTGCTCTTCTTTGCTGGTTACATTCTCTGACAGGTCTAGCTTCATGGTGACAAGAGGGCTGCAGCAGCCCTCAGCTTGAATTCACTCAGCTTTAAGTGCAGTAGTGAAAAATAGTCATTTCCAGAACTGACTCTTATTGTCACTGAATGATCTGACTTGACCTACATACCCATTCGTATTAGTTTTCTAGGGTTGCTGTAACAGAATGGCTGATTCAAACAACAGAAACTTGTTTTCTCATATTTCTGGAAGTGCGCTAGAAGTCCAAGATCAAGGTGTCAGTAGGTTTAGTTTTCTCTGAAGCTTCTCTTCTTGGCTTGCAGATGGCCACCTTTTCCTTCTGTCTTCACTTGATTGTCCCTCTGTGTGTTTGTATCCTAATCACCTCTTTTTGTAAGGACACCAGTCATATCGGATTGGGAGTCCCCCTAAATTAAATGACCTAATTTAATCTTAATTACTTCTTTAAAGGCTCTATTTCCACATACAGTCACAGGCTGAATACCAGTGTTAGAATTTAAACATATGAAAGTGGGGGAACACAATTCATCCTGTAATGCCATTTCTACATAGCCACTGCCACATTCCTATGTAGCTACATGCCCATCCTAGGTCATGTACCACCTGTGGATGTAGTGGGCCATTCAAAGCACTGCAAATAGTGAGGCGTGGATACCCAAGTGAAAACTGGCCATTGTCATCGACATGAGGGTAAATGGTTTCTTGTCAGTCCCAAACCACAAGTATCCATTTCACTAAGAAAATGTAGATTAAGATGATAATATCAGTATCAGATATGTTGGTAATAAAATATTGCCATATAATTAAATTGTAAAGGAAGAAACAGATTTTTGAATTAAACTTTATATTTTTACTTCAGAGAGAATAAAAATAGTACCATATCTTTCTCAAGAAAAGAGAGAGAAAAATATCTTCACCCAAAGCACTTTCTATAAAGAAAAATGAACTGGCATTTGAGCTCCCCATAAATTATATAGATTAAATATGAGGAAAAGTGAAAAAATTTTATTGTTAGGAAAAGAGGGGGTGGTAAATCCTGAGTGTATAACTCAAGATTGTCATCACTAGACAATATCCACTGTCATCACTAGAATCACAATAAATATTATTAAAGACTAAGACACATCTAGTAAAATTATTCAATTTCAATGTTAAAGTAGGAATCATTTAAATATACAAACAAGAAACAATTAATCAATTAAAATTAGTTTAGTTTCAGAAACTTTATATATAAGAGAAAAGGAAAGCAATAGTTTCAGAGTTTGGAGGGAGAATGGAATGGAGGGTAAATCCAGCCAAATTTTCACTAACATGTGAGGGCCACAGGAAGATATTCTCAAATATACAAAGGCTCTTTAACTGTATGTCCTACATACTGTACATAAAAAATTTACTAGAATGCATAATCTGTTTAAGCAAAAGATTGAAACTGTGGGAAGAAAATACTGGTGGTAAATAATTGATCTTTAAACATATAATTAATTACTGCAGTTTAGAAATTTAAGTCATAGTTATAAACTTCTATGATTATAACTCATGAGTAAAATTATATAATGGGGTAGTGAATAATAATTATGAATTCAGTTATAATATACTAGGGAAAATGTCCCAGTACTTGTCACCAAAACTGGAAGAGAAAGGGAAGAAGAGGTGGTAATATTATATAATTTTTGCATTGTTCATAGATGATAGTAACTAACATAGCATCTAAATATATAAATGTAAATTTAGAAAATCAGAAATAAAAAGAAATACAGTTATAGTCAGAAAATTTTAATACTCCTTTCATTCTGGAAAAACTTAAAAATTCAAAATTCAATAAGGATATAATATTTATAGTGATATAATATAACATAATTAATATAGTTTTTATAAAAATTTTATATCATAGAGCTTCTACTTTTAAAAAATTCCTGGGAACCCACAAAGCAAAACTCAATAAATTCCAGAAAGTAGAAAAGTTTAACTTGTAAATACAATTTAGCAAAACCACATATAGCAAAAGTAAAAAACAATGACTTTAATCAGCAGATAGCTGGGTCAGATAGAAAATAAAATCCAGAACTGCAGAATATTTTGAAAATCAGATTGAGAACACTATATATAAAAATACAAGGTGAAGAGTATAAAAATTATTAAGCATTCAGTATAACATATTGAACAAATATGACCAAGGAAAGTAAAATAAATAAAGGAATTAATAAAGATAAAAACATAAATTAATGAATTAGAAATAGAAAATAGTAGAATTGATGTATCTATGAGATCATAGTAATAAAAACTTGTTATAGTGGGTGATTTTTCACTTAGTCTCATCAAGGGGGTAGGTGGGAAAAGATGAAAGCACAAATACATAGATCTAAGGATGAGAATAAGGAATGGTCCACAAATAGAGATAGTTAATGGAGCTATGTGAAATAGTTTTCAAAAATCTATGCCAATAAATATGAAAAGCTCCTTGAGTAAATGATTTTCAGGAAACATGCAACCCCAATTAACTCTTAAAAGGAGAGAAAAATACAAACACCCAACAACCATGAAGGAAATTACACAGTTGGCAAAGACCCTCATTATTGTCATCTCCATCTACTATTTTTGAAAACAAGAACTTTATATATACAGTGTTCTAGCAGCAATATTGATTACCCATAATATGGAAAAAATTACTTCTAGTCATTCTGAAATTGTATTTGTGCACTCTCTTAATACTTTGGGATATATTTTGTCTGGTTTAGATATTTTAATTGCTTTAAAACATTTTTAAAATTAATATCCTTTTGTATATGGGATTTACTATCTGGTTTGGAATTGTTCTAATTAATTAGAAAATCTGGAATCAACTTACTAGACATTCAATCCCATTTTCAAGTTGGGAAATATATTCATAAAAGTAACAATTTTATTTATGGTGATCATCCATCAAACTAGCAGTAGAACAAGCACTAGAAAAAACTGAGTACCTGATCATTATAAAAAACACGATAGAAGTTTCTTTTGCCAGGTTTTGGGTGAAGGGAAAGTTGCTGTTACATGTAATTCCTGGACATAATTTACTCCTGTAAATACTTCAACTTTAGCTAATATAAAGTGATTTCAGGTTTTTATTGCTTACCTATATACTCTGTTTAAAACAGAATAAGAAGGCAAATTTGTAAAACTACTTTAAAAACTTTCTGAGTTAGTAAAAACATGTTTTAAGGAGAATGCCTTCAAAATTAGAGCCAAGGGTAACAGATGTCTCACAAATTGCAAAGTTTTTGCAGATGTACAAGAATTATAAAGTGGTCCCCAAAGATGGCTGAAGGCCTTACTATTTATGAGCAAGTGCGATCATCAATGCACAGCCTGGGTAAACAATAATGTCACATCCTGACATTACCTCACCATCAAAGCAGCCAAGAAAAGAGCAAGCTGGGAGGTAGCAGCTGTATTTCCAAATGATGAAAATGTTAAAGGTGTTGCAGAGGGCTATAAAAATTATTTATATTCATCAGGGAGGTACACCGGTGCATGAGTTTCTTTTAATTAATATTCTATAAGAACCAGGTCCTTTAAGATTTAGAGCACCGTGTGAATGAGGACCTGGGCTAACCTTGTCTTCTCTTTGCTCTTCTGACAAAGACTTGTTTCAAGGCTGGGCCAAAAGTCTTGTGAAGGTCAGCCTCTGGTTATATAAGTAAATCAGTATGTATTAATCCAAAGATCTAAAAGAACTTGAACACTGCCTTGTAAGTTTTATGAAGGTAGGGATATTTGTTTTGCTCAGTTATTTCCCTGTGTCCATAATGGTACCTGCAACATAGTGCATGCTCAATAGATATTCACTAAATGAATATACACACTATTTTCTAATATACTCCCTACTTACAGCACATGTTTTATCTAGGTTCTTACCATCTTTTACCTGATTATCATAGCAGCCTTCAATTCAGTTTACTTGATTGTAGTGTCATTCCTATTTTGCAACCACCTTTCAATCTAGAGCCAGACAAAAAAAATATATCTCTGATCTTTTCCCTCTCTGGTATAAAAATTCTTCAAAAGTTTGCTATCAATTACAGCATGGAGCTAATGGCTTTTAAGATGGTGTACAAAGTCCCCCATGATCTGACCTACGCCCTCTCCCAGGACGTCTCTCAGCATTATTTGCCTGTCATTTTATGTTCTCATAACCACAAATTACTTTATTGTTCTGTGCATATACCAGAGATTTCTTCTTTTCTGTTCATGTTTTACCTTTGTTTGGAATGTCCCATCCCTCACTCCTTTTAAGATTCAGCAGAGAAGTGCTTCCTTGTGAAGCATCACTAATCTACCCTCTCTTTTACCTTCCGCTTGGGTGACTAGTCCAATTTAGCACTCTCTGGTATCCAAGGAGTACCACTCTTATAGAACTTTCCACATTGCAGAGTGATGGTCTGGTTATGAACCGAACTCCTCCCCTAACCTGTGAGCTTCTACAGGGCAAGGATGAGTTCTCATCCATTTTGAGATTCTCAATGCCTTGCACAATAAACCAGAGTTAGCAGATTCCATAAATTTGTCTCCTTAATTTGTAAATAGATAGAAAGGTAGAAAAAAAATCTTGTGACCCTGGGGGAGCGTGATCTCTGGACTCAAGGTGGAAAAAACACCTATTTTATCCACCCCATTTTGCACAAACGATTCTGGCCTAAGAACCTTATCTTCCTGACCTAATTAGAAAAAGTCAAAACTAAAGGAACATGGTTCTGTCTCCTCAAACCAGCATAAATGGGAAAAACTTGTTGCAGAGTGGGAGAGAGAAATGAAATCAGCCTGAAGGAGACGATTACCGTGGGTAGGGGACAAGAAGAGGCAGGTGGCCTGGTCTAATTGGATTGTAATGAAAGTGATGCATCTTTTTGGGGTGTAAAGTGTACATGTTTCCTAATGTAAATGCTTCCTCTGTGTGAAGTGATTCTGTGACTCTGGCATAGAGATCTCATCTATTCTGAATAAGAGGAAAGTGTTTGGTGGGAAACACTTGGGATCTACTTTTGACATCTCAGCTCTCTCTTTGCTTCTTCTAAGCCTTTTGCTAGCTTGAGCCTTTGGCAACATATAGTAAACTTGCCAGCTGGTAATATCTTGAATTTCATTTTCTCTGTTAGCTCAGCTCATGGACATTTCTGGAGGCCTACAAAATATTCATTTACTTCTTTTCTCTGCTCCCCCTTCTTCTTTTTACTAACAGAATCCTAATTTTGTAGACACACTTGCAGAGTGGTGGGCGTATAACACAGGCCTAACAAATGAAATGGAAGCGGGTATCTTTGAATGGGACTCCCGGGAAATTTTTTTTAAAAGAAATAGACTTGACTGGCTTGTCCCTTTAGCTTTTCCTTCTTCCCTTCTTGTCTTCCTTCCCTTTCTACCTACCTACTGACCTATCTACTTCCCCCTCTTTTCCTTCTTTCTTTCACAGTTGCTCGTTTTTCTGCCTGGAAGTGGAACACCCATCTTATGAGCATGAGGAAAAGGGACAAATTTTAGGAGTGCTCTGCCATTAAAAGTTAGAAGAACTTGGGTCACTAATAACTTTTTGGATCCAAATTATCATTCCTACATTTTACATTTTATGAAAAAAATCACTCTTCCCCTTCGATGTGGTTAAAACACTGCTATTCATGAGGCAGGATCTATTTCTAACTGATAACAATCACTTAATGTCATTAGAGAGAAACTAGGAAAGATAACTTTAAAGTGTTGGAGAAGACTTTAACTGTCTTCTGCTTAGGAAAGGGAGGCCAGAGGTCTTGTGTTGATGGATTAGGGCTACAACAATGCAAATGAAAATGCTTTACATCATAAGTAATACAATACTAAGAGTTTGGGATTGAGAAGAGAATTTGTAGGGCGACTAGAGAATGAGAAAGAAGAGGAGATACAGAGAAGGGCCAACCACAGAGAAGGATCTTAAGGCAATATAGTGGCAGCCTGGACCCTGAAGGGGAGGGAAGCCCCAGCCCCTCCCCAGAAAAGGAAAATTCCCTGCAGAGAGCAATGAAGAGGGGCTTCAGAAACAGATATGGCTAATATTAAGTTGTGCTTTGTTGTTTTTTTATATGCTTATGTTCCCTGCTGTTAACCCAATGATGTTAGTAAAACCCTCTGATCTTCTGGGGGAAACTAAAAGGAGGGTGACTGCCTAGCCCAGGCAAAGCTGTGCAAGAGGTGAATAGGTTGCGTGGGAGGCAAATCATTGTGAGATGCTAACTGAACCTTCAGATAAAGCAGGAGACTGAGAAGCATATGGAAGCAATGCAAGTTTTTAATAATCCTTTAAGAAAAAGTTGGGGCTCTTTAGCTGTTCAGACTTCTCAGTATAAAGGAGGGCTTGTTGAGATATTAAAAGAGGAAGTTATAGCCCTAAAATGTTGGAGGACTTTGGAATGTGTGGGTGGTTAATACTTGGGTTTTATAGTTGAAAAGTTGCACATATTCCCTTGAATTTGTCCAGGGTGCACTAGTCTTCTGATCAGATACTTCCATTTAGGTAAGTAAGCATCATGAGAAAAAATTTTTGAAACTTTCACAGAATATTTCTACAGCAGCCAAATTCAAAATCTGTTCTGCATTCTCTTGTTTAACTCCAGGGAGCATGCTTTGTAGAAAAGCTAATCCATCATTTTCCCCGTGAGAGAACTGCTGACATAGAAAAGGTGAGTAACAACATTCAAGAAAACCACCAGATTACTCTCAAATGAAGAGTGTGACATTTAGCTGACCGTATTTGGTAGAGGGCCACTTTTCCTAGTGAAGGGTTCTGACTGAAGAGTCAGATTAGAAGCAGTGTCATTTGCATTCTATTTTGCATATTTCTGCATATTACCTATTTATTGCAAATATCATTTAGTGAAACTCCAGAACAATTTATTTAGCACTCTATAAACTGTTTGGGACTATTGCGTTTCAGCCTTTTGTACCTCTTTATGAAGACATGGTTCAGTGAGGAATTGCAATTTTTTTAAGGATTTCAAGCATAAACAAATGTAGAAAATTAGGGCTTACAAAATCATCTGGATGAGGTGGGGGGTGGAACTCACAGGGCTTCCATTGGATTTTTGCCCTCAAGTTCAATACACCAGAGCTATCCTCCAAAAGTCATATAGTGCTGTTGTGTGGCTTCTGCCACTGTGACTCAAAGCAATCCCACACCATCCAAATGAATGAGGAGACATTCATGGAAAGTGATCTTTCACTGGAGACCCTCATATCTCTCTGAGCTTGTTGGGCAGCCTCATTCTTTCCACCCTTCTTCAGCTGTCCACATCTTACAGGACCCCATCTCACTGGTAGAATCCATTCATGTTGCCATGTGTGACAAGTGCCTCTATAGGTAAGATCTAGCAAGTTTCCTTTGAAGTTCTAAGAGTTTCATAGCACAAGACTTAGGGTAGAATCAGTCTGACTGCTTTTAAACAGGTAAAAACTACTATTGCAGATGGTTTTCCTTGGGCTATTTACCATAATACAGAATGAGAATGCAAAATGGTGATGACATTTATTAGGTTTCTTCAAACCCTCAATCATCAGTGTCATTATTCTACTTGTTTTTAGTTATGACAAAAGAAAAATATACCTTTTCAATGGAAAATTCTGGTGGTCATCACCTGAACAAAATGGTCAAACTCAACCACAACAGTAGAGAGAAAACTTGACATTATGTGCTGTCCAGATGGGACGTTAGAGTTTGTGCACTCCATCATTGCTTAGGCATTTGTGTCCAGAACAACCTGAATATATTTAAGAGGCAAGATACAGAAAATGGGAGTTCTACAAGACAACTCCCTGGACAATTTGAAAAATTCGGTAACCTGAAAAACAATCAACCAATCAAGCAAACAAATAAATGAACATGTGAGATACTGTCTTATATTCAGAGACTGAAAAGCCATAACAAAAAGCCTACCACACACACACACACACACAGCATTATAGAGATACATAAATGTAAATATGGATGGTTTCTTTTTAATTTCATTTATTTACTTATTTTTAAAATTATTTTATTGCTCAATTATGGATGGTTTCCTAGATGATGCTATGTTAGTCATTACTAACTTTTTAGGTGCGGTGATGGTCTATAGCTATACAGAGTAATTACTCAATTACTCCTCAGTTTTTGCAACAGTCTAGGCTGTTTTGAAATGAGCAGGACTTTCCAGGCTGGTGACTAACCCTTCTTTGTGTAGTATTTCAATCTAATTTGCTCTTGAATTAGCTGGACATTGTTGAATGACAGTTATTCTTTTCTGTGCTCTTGAAACTAACTTCCTTCTTTTCTTCTTCAGTCCCGCCCTCTTTTCCTACTCTTCCTCCTCCTGCTCTCCCTCCCAACCTCTTCAAAATCTTTTGTATGTGGAAATAGTGGCATGCAGGTAAACATTTAACAGCTGGCTTGGTGAAAAGAAAGGAAAGTTCTGATTTGTATTATTTGCTTTGCCAACTTCTGTGGTACAAATGTTCCCATCATGGCTAATTTTAAGTCATCCACATAAAGTAATTGATCGTGGAGTTGGGAAGAGGTGTGCCCTACTGGTTCCCCTGAGGTGGTAGGAGCTGCACCAGTGCAATACTGTACACAACCTAGATTGTTCTTCATGATGATGTTTTTACTGGCTTAATTTCCTACATGTTTCCAAATAAATGAACTAAAACCATCCACTTTGAAAAACTAATAAATACTTAGAATGCCTCCTTCTCAATTCACAAAACAGAAGCAAATGATCGTTTTTAATTTATAATTTTAGTTTAAACTTATAAATTAAAATTTTGAGTGACAAATAATTTTATAAAGTTCAGAAAAAAATAATGAAAACCAGTGTACATTGAGTAAAATATTTCCATCAAGTTTCTGATTATGAAAAAGAAACACATAGTTAAGGCAGAGTATCTCAAAGTTGCCAAACAAATTTGGTAAAAAATACATCCTGTATTCTTAAGTGAAGTGGGAAAACAGACTGATGCTTTCTAATTTCCCAAGAGCTCTCAAGATTTCTCGTTGTCTATCCCTTATGACCCAGTTCATTCGTTTTAAGAGTCCTTCCAAAAATGTTGTTTTCCTCAAACCCTATCCAGCCTTGCAATTTTGTATTCCATTTCCCCCAATTTTTAAAAAATATATAGCAAATCCAAGATCGCAGGCATCTTATTTCAAAATCAAATACATTGATAAATTTTCTGTTAAGTTCTTTAAGAATAAGTTTGCCAGATAACTTGCAGCCTTTCTGCCATAAACTAGCTAGACTGGACCATATCCTACCCTCTCCTGGCCTGTGCTTAATTTGTTTGTTTTTCTCCTGAATTACCTCCTCTTCCCCCCATTTCCTTAATGCCTTCTGATTGAAATCCTGCTGAAAGCCTAGAATGCTATTTCTACCTCAGTCTTTTACTGGGAAATTTTATTTTTTAATATCATAGTTACCTGTGTTCTTGCTTTTTACATAATTGTGCAAATAAATATTATTTAATATTAATTAGTAAGGGTTTGTAAAAATTAGTTTTTTTATCAGCAACAAGGAACCCACCAGGAAGAATTTGACTTTCAAAACTCTTCACCTTATAAGAGTAGTTCTGATTGCTTTCAAGAGACATTTCCATATTAAAATTCACTTACAGATTGAACACTTTAAATTATTCATTAAGGGTAGTTTTCTCAGAAGATATAAAGTTGCTAAATTAAAAGGAAGCATCAACAATGGAAATGTTATCTCAGCATTAACTCTTGCACAGATAATTTAAATTGGGCTCAATGCCTATTTTCTAAGACATCATTGATTAGTATATCAGTGAGAACTCCATTAGGGTATTATAATATTCTTAAGAAACTCATTTGATCACTATTCCCCACCCCCCAGGAAGGAATAGATATGTTAAAACTCAGGCCTTTTTCCCCTTCATTTTGCCAAATTTTTATCCAATTATTACAAAAAGCCACTTTAAAAATATTCCCAGTGTGGTAGATTTACTTTAATGGATTTCTGGACAGAGTGAGATTGGTGGAGGATTTGGCCACACACACTGTTTTCTTCCTCAGCTAAAAGCCATGTTTTATTTTATTTCCACAGCAGAATTTCCTATGAGCAATGTCATTACAATACCACTCAATGGCAGTGACCAACTTTAATACGATTTTAATGAAATTAGATATTAGAGTTATAGAAATCTTTTTTAATTTTTAATTTTATTTATTTTTTTAACTTTTTAGAAATTGTTGTTCAAGTACAGTTGTCTCCGTTTCCTCCCCACCACTCCCCCCTCCCCAGCCATCTCTACTTTCCACCCTTGATCCTACCCCTCTTTGGTTTTTCTCTTTAGGGTTTTTTTGGTTTGCTTTTGGATTTCAAGAGCATCACAATATTATAGTTGAAAGAAACTGTATAGGCTCTCTAGTTCAATTTTCTCCTCAATATTGTAAAGACTTTTACCACTTCTAGTAGATGACCTTCAGTATTGTGTTTAAACCTGCCCACTGATGAAAGATTGTTTACTTCCTGAGGTGGTCCCTTTCTTTGAAAAGTTAAGCTACTTGAATGTGTTACGTACTGGAAGTGATGCAGTATGAACCTTGTTGTTTTTTCCATGACTGCTTTTCAAACGTCTGAGGGCAGTTTTTGAATTTCTTCTTATCTCCAATCTTTAATCATCCCGATATCAGTTTCTTTGGATGGCCCTCTTTGGAAGTGAGACTCAGAACCAGATATAATATTTCAGATGTCTTCCGGCCTGTTGGGAACTGCCCCGCCTGGTATCAGAAGCTGTAACCCCCGCCAAGGCTAAGGCTGAGTGAAGGACCTTGGACCATAAGCCAGCAAGGAGACAAAAGCTTATCTCCCTGGCAGGAGTGCTGCTTCTACTCCTTTTACTTCACCCTGCCTGGTCCCCAGTGCTTGGTCAGTTAGCCAATGATGGGTAAGATTCCGCAAGGGGGGAATGACCTAAGATCGGCACAATCACGTGGAGGCCCCAAGGAAAGACTTGGGGGGCTGCAGCAAAGAGGGTGATGGACCCTCACCCCTCGGCTTTGACAAAGCCTGAGTCCTCATTGTCTGTGAGAAAATCTCCTAATCTCTTGGCTGCCTTAGTTCCCTTGCTCCACCTAAACCTGAAACAATGACAGAGGGTGGTGAGACCCTGTGCTGGAAAGGGCAGGTTCCCCAGGCAATCAAGCCTAAGAAAGAATATGTAAAATCCTGTGAAATCTGCTTTGTTCACAATGCTCTCAATTAAATGGTAAGGGTCCAAGCAAGAACTAAGTCTGTTCCTCTAAATTTTACAGCTCTT
Organism: Tonatia bakeri; assembly: GCA_004024845.1. NCBI lineage: Eukaryota > Metazoa > Chordata > Mammalia > Chiroptera > Phyllostomidae > Tonatia > Tonatia bakeri. Next base: position 73,437 of record PVIA01000264.1, read on the forward strand.
TAGCTATCTCACCCTGACTCAAAATAGGCCCTCAGAGTTCTTTGTTATCTATTGTTTGATCCTTCCTGGCAATGATTAATGAGCTTTACCTGAATTCTTGTGCAAACGAACGCAATAAAAGCCATTGAGGAAAAGGCTCTTGGCCCTTCTCCTTGGAGAGATTGGCTACCTTTCCTCCCCAAGCATATCATGTCTTGGTAGAATTATTCTCATCTGTGGAGGCCAGGAGGACCCTGTGGGCAGAGCACCCCCCCCCCCCCCCCCCCCCGGCAATCTGGCTAGGAAGCTCTCCCCTAGAAAGGGTGGCCAGGGCATTTCTCCCCTAGGGAGGGTGGCCGAGGTGCTCTCCACTGGAGAGAGTAGCTGTTTCGTACCTATTTCCCCACAGGACTCGGTTGTCTGTGTGTATGTTTTTCTCATGTTTCGACAAGCATCCGCATCCACGATGGATACTGCTGGCCCAGTAACCTCCACACTGGCCAATAGAGATACAAAGTGATTATTATGTCCCTTTGATCATGATCCTCTGGCACAGAGCATTAGATCAACTATTGATGTTGTACTAATGAAGAATGCTGTCCATGATTCTGTTTCTAGTAGCTATGGTGACTATTGAATTTGTGGTCAACTAAACTTCACAAAGTTTTACATTATTGCTGTCCACATTGAGCATCATTGGAACAGGAATTGAGGAATTAATGAAATCCTGCTCATCCTAAAATTAATTTAAATTTTGATTCGGGCATATTCTTTCTAAAGTGAATATATATATTTTATGTAACTTTACCAACCTTGTTGAAGAATTAGTTCTACAGATTTTAATTTATTTATATTGGCTTTTATTGGTCAACCTTTTTGCACTTCACACACTTCATTTGAAGTCTGTCTTCATTCTCTATAGAAACATATAGGACCCCTGAATAGAAACAGCAATCTTGAGAAAAAAGAGCAAAGTCCGAAGAATCATACTACCTGATATCAAATTATACTATGGGGGCGTAGTAGTCAATACAGCATGTACTGGCATAAAAACAGACGTATAGATCAATGGAACACAATAGAGAGCCCAGAAGTAAACACATACTTTTCTAGTCAATTAACATTTGGCAAAGGGTGCAAGAACATACAATGGCATAAAGGTAGCTTATTCAATAAATGATGTTGGGAAAAGTGGATAGATACATGCAGAAAATTGAAACTAGACCACTTTTTTACATCACACACAAGAATAAACCCAAAATATGTTAAAGACAAATATTAGACTTGAAACCATAAAAATCCTAGAAGAAAACATAGGCAGTAAGATCTCTGATATTTCTTGTAGCAGTAATGTTTCTGATATGTCTCCTTGGGCAAGGGAAACAAACAAATAAATAAATAATACTACATCAAACTAAAAAGTTTTTGCACAGCAAAGGAAACCATCAACAATATAAAAAGACAACCTACTAAATGGGGAAACATGTTCATCAATGATACATTTGATAAGGAGTTAATATCCAAAATTTATAAAGAACTTATACAATTCAATACAAGAAAACAAGCAATCCAATTAAAAAATGGGCAAAAGATCTGAATAGACACTTCTCCAAGAAAGACATACAGATGGTCAATAGACATATGAAAAGATGCTCACTGTCACTTGATTAAGTGTCTTGCTCAATGTCTTCATTAACTTACTTAAGATTGTCACAAAAATCACAGCAATCTGAAATTTTTTGGTTATTGCAAATAATCATCAGGGACATGCAGATTAAAACCACAATGAGATATGTCATACTTGTCATAATGGCTGTCATTGATAAATCAACAAACCGGTGAGGATGTAGGAAAAAGGGAACTCCCATGCACTGTTGGAGAGAATGCAGATTGGTGCAACCTCTGTGGAAAAAAACAAGGAGTTTCCTCAAAAAATTAAAAATGGAGCTGTTTTATGACCTAGTGATTCCACATATGAAAATATATCTGAAGAAACCCAAAACACTGATTTGAAAGAATATATGCACACCTATGTTCATTGTGGTGTTATTTATAATACTCAAGATTTGGAAACAGCTCATGTGCCCATCAGTAAATGAGTGAATAAAAAAGCTGTGGCACATTTACACAATGAAATACTACTCGGTGGTGAAAAAAAAAAGAAGGAAATTTTCCATTTTGCAGATTTGAGAGTAGCATGGGTGGACTTGAGAATATTATGCTAAGCGAAATAATTCAGTCAGAGAAAGGCAAATACCATATGATTTCACTTGTATGGGGAATCTGATGAACAAAATAATGAAACAACAAAATAGATACAAATCCATAGATATTAGAAAACAGACTGACAGCTGTTAGAGGGGAGAATGGTTGGGGGCTGGGTAAAGAAGGTGAGGAGGTTAAGCAAAAAAAAAAAAAATTATTATTAAACTCACAGACATGAACAACAGTATGGAGATTACCAGAGGGGAAAGGGTGGGGCCATTAGAGTTTGTCAGGCCCCAGTAGACCAAGATGTGGCTGTGTGAAGGAAGGGTTCTGCACTGGTCAGGTGCGTGAGGGAGGGAATAAAGTCTCCCATCCTAGAGCCACATAAATCAGTCTGTTCCAGATTCTGCCATGAAGTGAAGCTCCACAGGGCATGCCTGCTAGGAGTCAGGAGGGTGCAGCTAGTGCATCTCCTGTTAGGGGAGGTGTTGGAGCCCGGGGCGAGCAGCTGTTGGTGAGATTTTATGCTTTGACACTGAGAAGGGCGCCTGTGTCTCTAGCCATCATCTGTCTCTCCCTGGCAGGCAAAAATCCCCACTGATTTTCACAGCCTCTTCCTGGCTCTGGTGCTCTAGGCGCCTCTTCCTGGCTCTGGTGCTCTAGGCTGGGGAGCCTGGTCTGGGGCTGAAACCCCACACTCCTCGGGAGGGGAACCTTTCTAGCTGAGATATTCCTCCCGAACCTCAGCTGCTGCCGGTGGGAGAGGAGCCAGCTCCTTTTTGCATCTGTGCCCTTCAAACTGTAACTGAAAGTCGGTCTGGCTTCTTGAAAGCCAAGACTTGAGAGGCAGGTGCTGACATAAAAGAAAGTGGCTTATTTGCAAATACTGGTCATCAGGAAGATGGAGGACTTATGCCTCAAAGCCCATCTCCTAGAAAAAGGGGGAGTCATGTCACAAAGCCCGTTTCTGCTTCTCAGTGGAGACAGAAGTTTTTACAAGGAGGGAGAGAGGAACAGAACAAAGAGATCAAGGGAGGGGGTTGCGAAATTCCTTATGTGCAGATTAGCACGGTTCACTCTGATAAGGCAAGGGATGGTGCAGTGTGTTTCATCCTGGTTTAGTCATCCTGGCTTCACATCATCCTGGCTCCAAGGATGAAGGTCAGCAAATCTCCCAGAGCTGCGATGCCTGAAGGTCAGCATCTACATCTTTTGAAACTAGTTCCCAGGATTCTTATACAAACATGCTGTTCATGTATAAGCTACATATTAGTCAGAGTCCACACTTACAGAAGCAATGGCTAAAGAATGGTGGGGTGGGTTACGATTTCCCACCATTACAATTTTTAAAGGCTGTTACACTATCAGTCTTGATGTGGCTTCTGTAAATCCTTGGTTATAAGATTTCTTTCTATTCAGCTAATCTTCAGTTAGTTGTTCAAGTTGATTGCTCCATATTTAGTTATAATTCCTGTTTGGTTCTGGAAGGAGGTGAGTGTAACATCCACCTAATCTGTCAACATCTTGGATCTCCCATACAATTTGTTATTTCGGTTTTCCTTCCGACTTTCTTGGTCTTGCATTTGTTCTGATCTTTAGCTGTGATTCTTTTTATAGCTGACATTTTCAATTTATTTGGAATCATATTTGCTATTTTACTTGCACTTGTTTTTCTTATTATCTAACTTCCTATTTTCTATGTGCAAGTCTAGAGTCTGCTCTCTACCATAAGCTAGCTTACACTTTTTTATGTGCATAGACAGAGACACAAATAAAAATATTCGATGGTGTCTTGAGATTAGTTGCTCAATGCTTTTTGAGTTACTGCCTTTTCAACTCCAGAAAGCTTCTGAGTTAAAAGGTGCCTTTGAAAACAAGTAAAGATGGCTTTGCTGATCTTCTATTCTCGAAGAAAACTTCACAGTAGAGTCACTTAGACTGATGTTTGAATAGTGCAAATATAAAGTATTTTAATTTTATCCTTTTTGGAACTTCTTTCTGCATCTGAAATATTTTGATGTCAGTAGTCATTTAATAAGTACTGGGTAATTAAATAATTGACATGCACACGTATTTTTCCATTATGTACCTACCAACTTTCTCTGTGATATTTCAAACTCCGTAAAAATTCAAGAAGCTTACCCTAAATTGGATTTTTTTTCTTTACCTAAGGCACAACCAGACTGTTCCAATTGCTTCTAATTCACTACACACACTCGAAAGGATATCATCTGGGGAGTCTTCTCCCATTCATGTTTTTGTTGCTTTCCTATAAGGTGATGAATTGAAAGTAATACTAAATAAACCAAGACATGCAAGCTTTCTCAAGGAATTTCTAATTGACCAGACACTATAAAACAAATAAAGATGAAACTCAATAATACAAATTAAGTCCCAAAATACAGGTGGGGATCAAGTGAGAAAAACATCACTTAAAAAAATAATCAGGCACAATACGGCATTTCAGTTGTTGATTATGTGTGTGATGTTTTCCTATGCAGAGGAAATTAAAATAATGAAATCAAGAAAGTATACGGCCACGTTGGAGGGACAGAAAATTAATTTGGCTGGAACATTTAATTATCAGAGGACAATTGTAGAAGATAAATCTGGAAAATAATTGGGGCCATATTGTGAGGGATTCAAAAAAGCAAGGCTTAAAGATTTAGATTTAATATGCTCATACAAGTAAAGGCATTTGAGCAGAGGAGTAGCATAGACAAACAGATGCATGAAGAAAATTTGGCAGGAATGTGTCATCAGACTGGGGTAGGAGAGACTGCTGGATTAGAGGGCTAGCCAGGTGTTTGTGTAGGTGGGAACTAATGAGGCTCTACGTCAGAATAGTGGACATGCGTTCTGGAAACCGTGGTTAGTGAGACTCCCTACAGCACCGGCCACATTTGATCTGGGTGGTCTAGAGAAAAGAAGAACCAACAGTGAATTTAAGATTTTTCTTTTTGACCAAGAGAACAACAAAGCTGTTAAAATAAGTGAGATATCAGGAGAATAGAATAATAATTTGAGTTTTGTATATATGGAAGTGGAGAATTCTAACAGATTTTAGATATAGATTCCAAAGCTATACATAGATAATTGAAAGTATAAGAGATTATAAGATTCCCACAGGAATGGAAAGTAAATAAGAAAAAAATGAATTTCATGAAGGGGAAAGAAATCGGCATATATCCTTAGAAATGAAATACACTGTGGTAAGAACTATCATAAAGGTAAAAGAGGTGCCGCAGATGTCTGTTAGCATCTTTTAAGGTCAGGAGAAGATTCCCAAGGGAAGGGAAGGTTAGGCTGATGGCAGAAGCATGATCAGGGATTTGCTGGAAAGAGATCGGGGTGAGGGATAGGACACACCATGGACTCAGGAAGGGGGATTCCCCAGCTAGCCCGAGGACGCTCACTTTCCTGTGAAGTTCCTTAATGGGAATCTGATAACAAGGCCTTTATATTCCTTTAGGTAGAGATCCTTTACCACTGTAGTTCACTTTTTTCCTCCAATGAAGCTCTCTGACTTACAAAATAATTTCACCCTAGAAGGTCTTTTACCGCTCTGGTTTTGCTTAATTCAAAATTGTACATTTAATTTGCCTTACTGAGGCTTTTGCATTTATCTGCATTTTCTGGGTAATAAGCAAACAGAGGTTTTTAGTTACTAATTCCCACTACATTGGCTGTAAGCAAAAAATTAAACTTATGTTTTAACAGTTTTAAATTCTGCCTTTTAAAAACCTTTTCTCTTTTAAAAAATTAATTAATTTAGTTTTAGAGAGACGGGAACAGAGGGAGAAACAGAAGGAGAGAAACACTAATGTGAGAGAGAAACATTAATTGATTGCCTCTTGTGTGCACTGACCAGGACCGAACACGCAGCCCAGGCATGTGCCCTGACAGAGAGACAGACCAGTGACTTTGCACTTTGCAGGACACTGCCCAATCAACTGAGGCACACCAGTCAGACCTAAGAACTTTCTCTTGAACTATACACTGTATCTGAAAAGTTTCCCCATGTCCTTTCAATATTTTCTCATTTAACATTTGCCGTACTCTGGCAATTTTCTTCTGTAATTATTCCTAAAATATTAAGGTACATATCCACCTTTATTTTTATTAGCTTTGTAGAATCACTGGGAGCTTTTATATTCATAAAAATAGCAAGAGATTTAAAATTATTTTACAATTCAATGAAAAATTATGAACACTGCTTAGGATTATTATGAATAATAGTAATACCAATACCAGTCAAACCAAGTAGTAATAATATGAATAATGCTATGACATTAATATTAGTAAATTTTTGTTGAAAAGAAAAAAGCAAACAAAACATAACCAGAGGCATTGAAATTAAGAACAATCTAACAATAACCAGAGGGGTGGGGGAGGGGACAGTGGGGAGAAGGGTTTTCAGGAACTACTGGACACATGGACAAAACCAAGGGGGAGAGTGGAAGCAAGGGAGGGAGGGAGGTTTGGCTGGGGTGGGGGGAGTGGTGAGAGGAAAATGCAGACAACTGTAATTGAACAACAATAAAATAATTGAAAAAAATTATTGTTGAATGTTAATTATATTTTAGAGCTGCCTATTCAAGACAGTAGTCACTAGTCACATGTGGTTATTTAGCACTTGAAATGGGGCTAAATTAAGTAGAAAAGATGTTATAGAAAAAATGTGTAAAATATTTCATTAATAATTTTTATGTTGATTGCTTGCTAAAATTATAATATTTTTGATATATTGGGTTAAAATATATAGTTAAAATTAATTTCCCTTGCTTCACCTTTGTAAAATGTGGATACTAGAATATTTATAATTATGTGGTTTGCATTTGTGGCTAACATCATATTTCTATGGGATGACACTGGTCTAGGGCATGCAGACAAAAGCCTTACAAATTGTCTTCTAAACTCCACAAACTACTCTTGTGGGGTAGCTCTCCTTGTTATTCTCATGTTATTGATGAGGAAACAGGTCTCATTACAGCTGACTAAAGGTAGAGAAAAGATCTATTCACTCTCTGGCTTAAATGGAAGACTGGCTGTCAATCAGAAGATTATAGTTCTTGCTAGACTAAGAAGCACTTGTTTCCATCTTTGTTTTGAGAGTAACTTTCCCATTTCATATATGACACCTGAAATTGGCTTCACTATCACTGTCAATTTTAAAGGTACAGAACCTTTCGCATAGGTTTGTACTGTTCAAGTGTATTCTGTATACCGATATGTATGATGTAATTCACAATGTGTGAGGTATATCAAGTTGGGTTCAAATATAAGGCTCAGTAACTTGTCTAGATCTGGATGTTGTTGCAGAGATTAAATGGAAGGTCCTCTTTTAAATTCTGCCCCAGCTATATGCTTCATTGTTAGAACCTAGCTCCCATGTGTAGGCGATAGTATTGCTAATATCTTTGTGATCCATTGGGATAAAGCTTGATAGCAATTGGATTTTTAGCCTCTTCCAGTTCCTAACTGGAGCTTGGTATTCCCATTGCTCAGTAGACCCCTAGGTGGTGCTTATTTTTAATGAACTACAGAAAGCTCCTTTGGATCTAACTTTTGTAGTGGTTCTGCCCCTGTGCAGACAGGATCCTTGGAGAAATCATGCTTCAGTTTTTTTGTAAAGCCACTCCTTTAATTCCTCTTTAGTCTCATGTTATCACACCCATAGCTGTGTCCTAAGATGAAAGAATTTGGAGAATAGTCTGAAGAATCTTTTTTTTTTTCTACTCTGAAGAATCGTGACTCTTTCTGTTCTTTCACGCTCAGGCTTCTAACAGAGCTGCTATTGTATCCTGAGCTTGGGAGACTGTGTATTCTTTTCACTTACCCCACATTTACAGCTGCAAGTTTCAAGGATGTCCTGATAATTGGTGAAATCATGAATCTACTCATGTAAAATTAATATCAATATATGCAGTTATGCATTGTGTGCTGCCCCTATACTAGTCCCTGGTGGTCAGAATGAACTAAAATTTTTAAGACATATTTCAGACCCAGGAAGTGATGTTTTGTAACTTCTCTTGGGGAGTGTTGTTCTATTGGGGTCAGTTCTACTCTGAGGCACATTTGTTTTAAATTTTAATATTATAACACAAGAGAGGCAATGATGATGCTTTGCTGAAACATTATTTTAAGGGTCTCAGGAAGTATTAAGATATTTACCATTGCTTTTTTCTTGGGATATTTATATTACCTCAGTTAATCATTCACTATTATAATTGACCTTCTTGATAATTCTCAAGTTTAAACAACTGTTTGTCATATTTTCAGGTAATTTTATGTAACAAGCAGAAATGTAGTAGCACTTTCTCTATGCCAGATACTATTTTAAGTGCATTAAAATATTAATTTATTAGTGTTATAATTTTAAAATGTAAACATGTATATCCAGGTGACTTGAACAAATCATTCAAAATTAAACACATTCTTGGGTCTAAAATGTACTTACTAATTATTTTAGTAATAATACTTTGTTGATTAAAAAGTGTGTAGAAAAGAAGAATGCACTAACATTGACTATTTTGAAGACATGAGTCTTTTGGAGAATGAAAATTATCATTTATTTATCTATCTATGAAGTCATCTACCTATCCATTCATTCTGTGTCCATTTATCAATTAATAATTTAGAATATTTTTTATTTCAAAGGAGTTTTAATGGATTGTGGTATTTGAATATATAAAAGAAAAGATAGCTTAAATGAATGACAAGCATGGTCAGAAATAATTTAGAAGAGAAACATTTGTTCTGGGATCTATGGGGAGATAATCATAATAACTAAATACTGTGTTTTTATTTTCTCTCCCTCACTACAAAAAGAAAAAAAGCACAAAATGAATCCTAATTTTGTATGATAAAAGATCAAATATACGACTTTGTCTGGAAAGACATTTTTTTCTTGGCACTAAATTTTAGGAGAAAAATTTTGGTAGTTTCTTCAGATGCCAAGTAGAAACATGTTTCCACTGTGAGAGCTAGAATCTTCAAATGGCATTACATGGCAACTCTACAAACAGCTTTGTGCTAGTAGCCATGCTCACATACTCCAGATATACTGTTCGACTAGCTGTAGCTTAAAAAACAGAAAACACACACAAAAAAAACCCCTTAAAATAGGCAGGGTACAAATTCCATAAGTGCTCCATATTCTCAAACTTTAGTGCTTCAGTTCAACTTCAGTGTACTCTTGAAAGCAGTTAGTTTAAAATAGTGCTTTCTGGCTGGAGATAATGTATTTTCCACCACATGGGAAGAATTCTATATTTGACAGCTAGTATGCATTCTGCAACACTGAGTCATTCATGACAACAAGATATTATTCTCCCTGACTTGATGAGATGCCTCTCTATGCATCCCACAGTATTGTAAACATATTTTATCATAACACTTATAATGCAGGGCATTTTAATGTTAATTTTATTTTTACTTAATATTTTTGGTTGTCTATTTTGGTTTCTGAACTACTTGAGAGTAGGCACTCTCCTACTCATCGTTGTATCCTTGTCACAGACACCGGCCCGCAGTGTCCATGGTGTTAAGGATGAGACATGAGACAAACTCACATGGACTACTGACTCCTGTGGAGGAAAAGGGACAGCCCGGCTACCCTCTCAAGGGGAGGGTGCCTTGGAGCAGTCTGGCCACTCTCTCAAAGGAGAGCGCCCGACCCTTGCCTTGACAGGATTTTATTGGCTTTCAATTTGTACAGGAATACAGGTAAAGCTCATTAATCATTGTCAGGCAGTAAGGATCAAACAATAGGTAGCATACAAAGAACTACGAGGGCCTACTCTGAGTCAGGGTCTGTTAGCTAAAGGGCTACAAGACTTTGGGAAACAAACTCTTTTCCTGCTCGGACCTTTATCATTCAATTGAGAGCATTCTTAGCAAAGCAGGTTTCACAGGATTTTACATATTCTTTCTCAGGCCTGATCACCTGGGGAGCCCGCCCTTTCCAGCACAAGGCTGTACCGCCCTCTGTCATTATTTCAGGCTTAAGTCAGGCAGGGGAAGTAAGGCAGCCAAGAGATTAGGAAACTCCTCGCAGACAAAATGCAGACTCAGGCTTTATCAAAGCTGAAGGGTGAGGGTCCATCACCCCCTTTTGCTGCAGCCCCCCAAGTCCTTCCTTGGGGCCTCCATGTGATCGTGCCTGTCTTAGGTCATTCCCCCCTTGCGGAATCTTACCCATCATTGGCTAACCGATCAAGCATTGGAGGCCAATTATGGATGAAATAAAAGGAGCAGAAGCAGTGCTCCTTCCAGGGAGATAAGCTTTGTCTCCTTAGTGACTTCTGATTTGAAGGTTGCTCAGTCAGCCTTAGCCATGGGGGGCTTACAGCTCCTGACACCAGGCAGGACGGCTCCCAACATATCTCCAGCGCCAGAACAGGTGTGAAACATATACAGTGCATGATACATATTTGGTAAATAAATGAATTAATGCATGATTTAACTTATCAATGATTGACATTTTCATCCAAAGGAACATGCTCAGCAGATACTTATTTTTTTATAAAGATTTCAGACAGAATTTCTTTTTGCAATTGGCATTAAAATAATGCCTATTATTTTTATTATAAAAATGAAATTAATTCAACTTGGAATCTGTACATATTCATATACACAAACACATATACACACACCAGAATAAGACACACCCATAATTTTAACTGCCATGTGCTCTGTTTCTACACCTTTAACTGTTCTAAACATTTAATATACCTAAACATGTAAGAAATTAGGGCTGGAGGCACATGTAACTTTCTCATAAATCAGTTGCTTACTTTCATGGTTTACATGGGTTGTGTATTGCTTCTCTCAGTATCAACATTGGGTTCAATAACTCAGTTTGGGGCTCTTTATCTTGGTTCTGGCACAGCAACCTTAGAAGCTATTGCTTCAGCTAATTTTTGCTCTATGCACTGAAACCATAGCTGCTCTGCATCCAGCTCAAACACTGAGGAGACCACCAGCTGAGTCACTGTGTTCCTAAATGCTTGTCCATCTTGCAAGGGCCTTGAATAAGTATCAGTAACTCAGTTTCTACTAGTCCTTGTGGCAAATTACAGATTACAAGATTAAAGCGTTCCTTAGTTTTTAAATGACAGCTTCATGATAATACCTGAGGGGACATCTTCAGAAAGTGAAGATCACTTCATAAAATGACACTCAGAGCTCAGAGTAGAATGACGTCTTCATCTCATCTTTATTATGTGGTAATTTTGTTCATTTTCAGGGTGAGATCTCAAACCCAAATGCCTGGAGAGGCCAGGCAAGGATAGGAAGGAAGGAATTAAAAATAGAAAGAGAGAGGTAAAAGAAAGGAGGCAGTGAGGCAGAAAGGCAGGCAGCAAGACAAAGAGGTCGGCATACCAAATAAAAAGTGCGAGGGTTGGGATGAGCTGGAGTGTGCATGCTGCGGCGGAAGAAGACAGCCTCGGGTGAGATCCAGTGGTTCCCGCCAGGTGGGCATGTGCTTGCAGAGGACTAGATGTCCTACTTTCAAAGGGGAACTGAACACACAGAATTTCATGTGAAATATTCTTATTTTTAAATACCAGTAACTCATTTTTTGTATTGTTTATTTGAACTGAGTGAGAAAAAAAGAAAAATGAAACTAGGCCTTTGGCTCCTTGTTTATAGTCTTTGAACTATAGACAGTGGGGATTGCTGACCTTGCTCCTAGATTTAGGGATTATTTATTTATTTAATTTTAGGGCTAGTCCACCACCCTGGGATCTTCAATTAAAGAGGTACTTCTGAACTCTTTTTAAATGAAAAAAAAAAAAAAAAAAAAAACAAGGCTAAAACTAAAGTCAGAAAATATGGACCAGCTTACAATCAGAAAATGATCAAAATTAAACAAATGGCTATTTTTGAAAGACAAGACCTCTTCAAATTAATATTGTTTGTGGGTTCATTCACTAAAATTCTAGTATTGGGAGTAGGTCACCTTGATTGGAGACTTCTGATGGAAATCAATAGCAGGGATGACTTTATCTGACCTAAAAATCATGCTAAGGTGAACTTTATTTCATTCACATGTATTGGCTTTAAAGTGGGAACCTCTATATGCACTTCATTGAAATGCTGGTAATCAGAAGAATGGCCCAAGTTATGTGAAAAGGATAGATATAGTGGAATTACAGAGGAAGGTTATTATCCAAGAGTAATCTCCAGCAAATATATAACAAGGTAACATTAAACTACAGAACTTAAATGTTTTATTTTACTGTACTTATTGTTTTATTTATTTATTTTCTAAAGTACTACACCTTCAATAAGGAAAGTAGGGTTTTTGCACTCTTGGAAGCATTTATATATGCTATTAATTAAGTCAGTGCATGCTCCTAAACATGGATACTATAGCATTTTTTTTATTCTTCTTAGTGTTGCTAAACTAAAATCGATAATATTTTATGTATTTATATTTGTCTAATTCAATTAAGCTATCACTACTACAATTTATATTTTACAGTAAAATATTAGCAAAGACATATCCAAGGTATTTATGAAATCAATTTTTTTTATTGTAAAAGAAGAAGTCTTTGAATTTAAAAGTCCCCTTGAATGTTAGTGCACTTGAATTGTCTTCAGTAACCATGTTAATGCTGGTAAGGAAGTCTTTAGACTCTATTAACACATATTATTCTGAAGCCCAAAGAAATAGGATATATATGAGAGTGAATTTCCATCCAGTTTCATCAAAGTGAAGGATAGTCTATTAAAGGCTTTATTTCCCTCTTGTAATTTTTCTGCAGGAAGGCACTAGATGACCTTGCATGTACCTGGTAATAGATTCACTTACTCATCTTTCTCTGAGAAGATGGGTGATTACATTGAAAAGTATTTTAAAAAGAACTCAAATCACCTAAAAGCAAATTCTTAGTCAGTTATGATAGATTTCATGACAACCTGCTATATGCCAATGGTTACATTTATAGTTCATATTAAATAATGATTAACTTCTATAATTTCAGGCAGTTCTTTTCACAAGAAGATTAAAAATTGAATTATCAATGTCATAAAGTTTATCTTTAACACTTTTCTATCTTATTCACTAAAAATTAATTTCAGCATCTTAATTTCAAGTTCTAAACCAAATATATTAGAACTAAATATAAAAGAAATAATAAGAAATAATCAAAACTTAGAGTAGCTTGAAGGGTGTGTGGTCTATTGAAACACTAATGTTGGATTTGTGAAGATAAGTGACAGGGAAGGATGAGAAGTTCTGTGCAACAGAAGTCTTTACCATCGTGTGTACAATATTAAAACATTGCTTTCTCTCTTTTATTAACATGGGCATCTAGGAGATGGCGCTTTATTTTGGGGGTAAGGAATGACCTTACATTACCAAAAGTCACTCTGGTCTGTCTGATATTTTTTAAAATAATTTAAAGGCATAAGGCTTTCTCATATTCATAACATTTGGTTCTCACATCACTGATTTGAAATATGTAGGGCATGTATTTGTAGTCTCATTTACAAATGCGGAATTTGATTTGCAGCAAGTATATACAGCCTGTGAGTAGTGGAGACAAGGCTTGAATCTATGCCTTTGGATTCCAAGTTAAATTAATTATAAGTAAAGGAAGACAGCAAAGAAAATCAGACATTAAGCTCAGACATTAAGCCTCATTCACTGGAAAGTCACAGCATTCACAGGCTCCCCCGGGGATAGCTGTATCCTCCAACATCAGGACCTAATCCCCAAAGCAGTCAGGAAGGATGGGTTACTGGTCATTAGCTCCGATTACTGAGGGAAGAACAAAAACATCAGGGAAATTTTCTTTGCTAGACAGATGCACAATAGAAGCTAAGATAGTATAGGAAGAGGTTTTTCTACCATGAGGCATACACAGTAGAAGCAAAGAAGGTGACCGTAAGTGGGAGGAATCTAGCTTGGGAAAGGGATCAGACTGGATAGAGGGAGGACCCAACACAAGCCTGTGAAGGACTGGGAAAGAGATTGGTTAGTTTGAAAGCCAGCCAGCTCCTTCCCAAGCTTGAGATAATATAATCAGAGCTTAACAAAGGTCTCTTCTTAACAAAGGTAGCATGTATTTGCCTGTTCATTTGCTTGTTCTCTTTCCATAGCAGCCGTGTGGGCCCAGCAGCTGCACAGGTCCTAGCGCAGATTCCAAGTCGGAGCTCCAAGTGTGGACTCCAATTGCAGGTTCCAAGCATGAGCCTGGGTACAGCAGTGCCGCCAGCTAGAGTGCAGCTAGGAACAGAAACCGAGCTGGCCAGATGAGGGTAGAGACTGAGCTGGACTACGCTTTGGTGCCCATGGCACATACTTTCTGGACCCAGGACCTTCTTTGGGGCTTGTTGAAGACAGGGTCGACGTCTTCCACAAAGGGACAGAGCTGAACCACTAGGACAAAGATAAGACACAGACTCCAGGCACCCAGGGACAGTCCTTTGTGTTTGCTCCAGCTTCAACAAATCTTGCCACTACACCTCATCCCCCATAGGTGGGGCCCTGGAGTGCTCTTCTTGTTTCACCACAAGAGCCCACCTCCATTGGCAACACTGGTGCTTGAACTCTTTGCCCAACAGCAGGTTTAAAAGTAGTCCGTTATTAGCTTAGGCTGGGCTCCAAACCAGGTCTTCTGACAAACATAAATTCTACTTTTTTCCTACCATCCTAGACTTATTTTGGCATCTTATGTAAGACTAAGGTCTTCGTTGTGTGACTTAGAATAAATTAATATACACCTCTCTGTGAACCTTAGGTTTCTCTTGGGTAAAAGCAAAACAGTGGGACTTTTGATTTTTTAAAAATTTTTCCAGTGATCTAGTGCAAAGTGTACTTGAATAAAATTTTGTCTACATTTGGAAGAACACATATTGGCAACTTAAGTGTCATACATGATTAATATGCAAAGAAACAAAGTGGAGCCATGACTGGTGTAGCTCAGTGGGTTGGGCACTGTCCTGCAAACCAAAAGCTTGTCCCTTCAATTCCCATTGAGGGCACATGCCTGGGTTGGCGGGCCAGGTCCCCAGCTGTGTGTGTGTGAGAGGCAGCCACATACTGATGCTTTTCTCTCTTTCTTTCTCCCCCCCGACCCCCACTAAACAAAACAAAACAAAACAAACAAAACAAAAGGAAGAAAGAAACAAAAGGCAGCTTAAACATAAATAAGAAAAATATGCACAATACAAGTGTGTGAAGGATACAGGCAATTCGTAGAAGAATTATAAGAATGACCAGTAAGTGTAATGAAAAGACAGACTGATAAAGGGAATCAAAGTTTGCCACCCTGCAGCTTCTTTATGGGATACCGATTTTACACTGTTTATTAAGAAACAAGAGTCAGAAAGAACCTTTGACACCCCCCACCCTCTTTCCTGCCCAAGAAATTCAGAGAGACCTGCTTCAGGAAGAAGATCTTAGGGTGTCCCTTCAGCCTCCTTTGAATTAAGTGAGGTAAGTAAACTGTCCCATGGTTCCTGAGTTGGGTAGCAAGAATTTTCTGCCATGTATCTTCTACTCTGCCTCAACCACCTGTGAATTGTGCATTCTTACTTCTGAAATTTAAGGCCTTGTTCCCCTTCCCTTGTCCTCCTTTATCCAAAGTATTTTATATATCCAGTGTTACCTCACTGTCTTTGTCATTTTTATGCCTACGGTGATTACCCATCCACAGGGGTTGAAAACTTGATTTTCTCCTTTCAATCTGTCTCTGTTAATTAGATTATTAGCCTAGCCTAGAAGAAGTTAGAAGATGAGAGAAAAAGTATTAATAATTTTTTAGCAACAACCCCACAACCTCTCTGACATTTAATAAGATTTTTTTGAATAGATTAACAAATATTAAAAATTGTGGTAATGTGAACTGCTGACAAAGATATGGAGGAAATGGATTCTCCTTATACAGTTAGAAGAAATATAAAATGGTGAGTCAATTTGAGGCTATTTTGGCAGGATTTATCAAAAGAATCACAATGAATTTCCAAGGTTTTCATTTCTAGGTATAATTTTTTTCATAGAAATATTTGTATATGTATATGAAGAGACATGTAAAAGAGTAGTGTTTGTTACATACAGCATTGTTTGAAATAGTAAGATGTTGGAAGCAATCTAAATGTCCATTGATTTAAGGGCAGCTAAATAAATGATGCTTTATCTAGCCTATGACTATTAGTCATCAGAAAAAAAATAAAGTATCTGTGAGCACTCATGAAAATCACACTAAAATATATTAAATGAATAAAGTGAACCAGAAGACAAAATATGTAGTATGATTACATTCATATAACTTTATCCCCCCCAAAAACCCCAAATATATTTTATACATAAATAAAATCATAGAAGGAAGTGTGACAAATACCCACTAAACCATTAATAGCAGTTTCCTTTGGGGAAGAAAATAAATTTGGAGGTTGGGATAATAAGTAGTATGACAGGAAGTTTACTTTTATTATGTATACTTCTTAAGTAAAAAATTATAACCAGGAATGTACTTATATACAGATCTGTTAAGACTTGAAATTTTGCATCGTTATTCTCCATTCATTATACCAAGAGAAAATGATGTGAATTTGTCCCATGACTGGTGATTTTCATTTGATCACTTCGTTAAGATGATTTCTATGGTATCTCCATCAAAATATATAACCTGAGTGTAGTTATGGGGAAACATCAGCCATACTAAGTTATTGAACCCCCGGCAAGCGAAGGCTCCTCATCTCTTCCCCTGCCCTTGGATTATATGCTCTGCCCACCATTTTCCACAGTGGGAGCTTCTCCAAGGACAGTCTTGAGAGAATAAGATGCTGTTGAGAGCTTTTGGACTGAATACAGGACCAAACCCAGTTAAGGCCTTCATATAAACTTAAAATTCTAGTGGGTGAGTGGGGATCTATTCATCTTCGGTGTTCCAAGGTAAGCCTCATATGTAAGTAAATTCCCTTGCTCATTAAATCTGCCATCTACCAACATGGAGTAGCTTGCCTCTTCCATCAGTTTCTCTTGGCCCTGCGTGTATGAAGGCCAGTTTGTGAACCAACATCAATTTAAGAGACTTCCAAAAAAATGTCAATGTGAAGAACTGTTAAAAAAAAAAAAAAGACTGTAAAGTTCTTCCACATTAAAGAAAATTAATGAGACATAACAAAGAAATACAAAACATGACCTGGGATTTTCTTTTGTGATAAAGAACAATATTGGAACAACTGGAGATATCTGAATAAGGCCTGTAGATTAAACATACTAATTAATGATTAATACAAGGTATAAAATTCTAGGGTCATCTTTCTTTCAAAATTTGACTATTATTTAACTATCTTTTAGCAAGAATACTTTTGTCAATAGCCTGAGGTCAACCTACCACGAGAATTTTTGTTTTCCTACTTGGATGATTTATAAATTCTTTCTTTATTCATGTATTTCAGTAACTTTTGAGGCTATGTCTTAATGCTGATTTTACTATGTAGATTTTTCTTGGGACATAATATACTTCTTTGATCTGCAAATTAAAACCATCGTTTTGGGATTCTTTTCTTTTAGATTTGAATATTTTTTTTGTTCTGTTTGTTCTGTTTTTTACCAGGAAAACATACCAATTATGAATTTGTTAGTTCTCTTTACATGTTTATTTATTCTGCATACTCAGTTTTAAATCATTATTCTTTTACATTTTGTTTTCTGTGAATTGCAGTATCCTGTTCACTATGTTCTTGACTGTGTGTTTTCTGTTTTGTCTGTGTGTGTGTTGGATACTAATCTGACTTTTCTCTTTATTGTGTTATTTTTCTCTTCCTTTTGCATTCTAAGCTCCTAAATTCACTTTTCACCTCTTTCTGTAATCTCTTACTAAAACATTTTAAACCTGCTCACTGACCTTTCTTTAGAAGAAAAACTTCAGTGCTATAATTTCTTTGAGTGAATAGAAGCTCTTTATTTGTCTGACTTTTTAGGTTTCAATGGCTAAATTTCCATTTGGTTTGTATTTCTCATCTGCCTCTTCTCATCTTTCTCTCACATTTTATATATATACCACAATATATATTGCATAATTATTTCTGATTACGACGCACCCTCAAATGGAATTACTTAACCCCTGAAAGAATAGAATGAGAGCAGGAGAGGATATATGGAGAAAGGAGAGACTATGACTGTATGCTACTGTTTTGGGCCTTGAAGAGCCTTTCATCAGAGCTGTCATTTTATTGCTTTTATAGAAACCTGGGGTGCATAAGTGGTTCTAGGATGGTGGTATGGCTCAGGGAAAAACTCCCTTAAGGACAGAGGCTCACTGTATTGAAATCTGGTAATTGTCATTTCTTCTTCCAAATCTCTCATACACTTCTGATGATTTTCACTTTACTGAAAACTAGGGAATGAATAATAGATATAGTGTGACAGCATAATCTGACCCCTGACATTTAATGATATTGTATGAATATTTAAAGGAATCTAATTTTCACTGGACCACCTTTCATCCTGTTTCCCATCCATCTTTTTGATTTGGACATCCTAATCAGAATTATAGGTTAAACTTTACTGGATTGAGATGTTCATGGTGGGCAATTCTCTACTTGCCAGGGTCCCAGTGGGCATGGGCTCACTTGAAGCACTTCTCCTCTTCATGGTCTAGATTTCACGGTGTATTCGGAAGTTGAACTTCATTGGTTCAACTTTGGAATTGAGAGAGTTAATTTAATTCACTAAATATGGATAATTTTCAGTTTTTAATTCCTTTTGTTGTTTTTTATTTTTTGTTGTTTTGTGGAAAGGCTATGAAAATAGATGTAAACATAAAGTCATTAGGAAGTAGACTATTTTATCTTTAAATTTAATATGAATCTATGACATTATGAAAATTTTTGAAATAAAATTCAAAAAAGTTTATTTAATATCTTGGAGGAAATAAAGTAGCTGGAATCAGATTTTCTACATGAATTTTAAAACCTCACTGAATTTATGTACAATATACTGTATACTTATGAATATGTATTAACTACAATACAGATTTTGCTTAAAAGTTTTTATTTAGTTTCATAGGAGCAGACAGCCTGAATCTGCAATTATGCTACCATTCGCTGTCGTGTAAAATTCCACTTGATGCTAATTATACTTAATGATTATAGTTCTTAACAGTAATTACAGTAGAAAATCTGTACGGCAGAATTATCTTTATTCATTTGGTAGGCTGAATTTTTAGTGAAAAAGTGAGATCTAAAACTTTAGCCATATAGATTTAACAACCATAGCATCTGAGTAATATCCTGACTAAATCATTCAGTGCTACATCAGAATTGTAGTTTCATGATGATTCTACATGACTTTTCTTATCAACCTCTTTTTAAAAAGATTTTATTTGCTTATTTTTAGAGTGAGGGGAAGGAAGAGAAAAAGAGGGGGAGAGAAACATCAATGTGTGGCTGCCTCTCACACCCTCCCCAGTTGGGGACCGAGCCCACAACCCAGGCACATGTCCTTGACTGGGAATCGAACGAGTGACCCTTTGGTTTGCGGGCCAGTGCTCAATCCACTGAGCTACACCAGCCAGGGCATCTTATCAACCTCTTTTTATTTTTATAAGATAATGATGGGAGGCTATTTTATAGCTCTAAAATGAAAAGAAAATTAAAGACCAAATCTGAATAATATCTTTAGTTGTGCTAGTTGACACAATTCAGACCAGTC
This sequence comes from Tonatia bakeri, assembly GCA_004024845.1. Lineage (NCBI taxonomy): Eukaryota > Metazoa > Chordata > Mammalia > Chiroptera > Phyllostomidae > Tonatia > Tonatia bakeri. The sequence continues at coordinate 93,301 of PVIA01000264.1, forward strand.
CTCTCACCAAAGAAATAAATAAATCTGGGGAAAATGATTTTGTAAAAACTATTCAAACTTAAACGTAAGACCTGATACTATGAAACTGCTAGAAGAAAACATGAGGAAGAAGCTCCTTCATATTGGTCTTGGCAATGAATTCTTTTGGATATGACACAAAAAGCACAAAGCACAAAAGCAAAAATTAATCAGTGGGGCTACACCAAACTTAAAAGATTCTGCACAGCAAAAGAAATGAGCAACAAAATGAAAAGAAAACTTACAGAATGGAAGAAAATACTTGCTAACCATATTATCGGATGAGGCATTAATATCTAAAAGATATAAAGAACTCACACAACTTAACAACAAAACAAAGATTTTGATTTAAAAATGGGCTGAGAAGATAAACATCTTCCCAAAGAAACTTTCTAAGTGGCCAACAAGTACATAAAGAAGTGCTCACCAACGTTGTTGTCAGGGAGATGCCAATCAAGTCGCTCACAGCTGTTACAATGGCTATCAACAGGAGACAAGAGATACAAGAGGTAAGTGCTGGGGAGGACGTGGGGAAAGGGAACCCCTGTGCACTGTTGGTGGGAAGGCAGAGTGGGAACATGGGAGTTGCTGAGGTACTTAAAAATAGAACAACCTAACGATCCAGCAATTCCGCTCCTGGGTATATAGCTAAAAGAAATGGAAACAGGGTATTAAAGAGATATCTGTACTCCCAGGTTTATTATAACATTATTCACAATAGCCAAGATGGAAACAACGTAAGAGCCTGTCAATGGATGACTGAATAAAAAAGATGTGGCTTATATACAAACAGACACATAAACATACATATAGACATATACACATACATATGTACATATACTTGTGTATAGACATGCATATATGCATGTGTTTGTATATATAAAATGGGCTATTATTCAGTCATGAGAAAGAAATACTGCCATTTGTGACAATATTAATGGACCTTGAGGACATTATGCTAAGTTAGATAAATCAAAGAAAAAAGACAAATAGTATATGATAATCACTTATACGTGGAATATAAAAAAGCCAAACTTGTACAAACAAAGTAAAATGGTGGTTATTAGGGGCCAGCTGTGAGCGAATTAGGGAGGTATTTTAGGGTACAACATTGCTACTAGTAGACAAATAAGTCCTGGAGATCTGATCCACAGTATAGCCATCACAGACAACAGTATGTATTAAAAACACCAGATTTGCTAAGACACTAGATCTTAATTATCCCCTCCCCAAAAAGGAAATGATAGTTATATGACATGATAGAGGTGTTAGCTAATGCTACAAAGGTGATCATATTACAATATAAATGTATCAAATCAATTTGTTATATACCTTAAACTTACACAATGACATATATCAAATACATTTCAATTAAGGGAAAACAACCTAAAGGTATTACAGAACAAACAAGACAGCACAGAATGAACAGGCCAGAAACAGGGAAGGTCAGAGGCCCAGAAAAGGGGAGGAGGCATTTGTGGTCCGTTTATCTTCTGTGCTTTTTGTGGATTCTGGATTCCGAAGTGGTGAATGCTGAACCATGAAAGAGCAGTACCCGTGACAGCCTCACTGTGCTGGGGAAATAGCAATTGGTGTTGGGCCCTGGGGGCTCCAGGAGGAGGAGTTGCAAAGCTCCTTGCTTCGAATGCCCCCAAAGGGACTGCATCTTGGTGGTGAAGATGAACAAGATGTAGCCATGGTTCTCTCAGATGGCTCAGTTTAGATTCACCTCAATTCATGGGAACTGGACTGAAGAGTCCCCAGGTTACTAGTGGCCCCAGGTACTTGGTAGAAACAAATATAAATTCTCTCTAGAATTTACATCATCTGAGTCCTCAAAATGTTATTTCCCCTATAATTTTACAAATAAAATGCTTGCTTACCATAAAACATTATTGGGAAAATGAGAACATAAGACAGCACAGAAGAAAATAAACACAAGTGGTAGACAATGGAAAACAACAGTAAAGATTTTTGCCTTTGGACTTCCAATAAAAATGTATACATATGTATACCAACAGACGTGCATGAGAGTGTTCATATTACCAATTATTCACAACAGAAAAGTCTAATCTAGGAAATTTCTAGTGTCCATCAATAATAGAATGAATAACCAAATTTTATTATGTTTGTGTAATGAAATGTGCAAACATTTGCTATTTAAAAAACATGAATGAATTTTAAAAATGCAGTGTTGAATTAAAACAAATGAATAATGAATTTATTCTTTACTCTTCCTTATTGAACACCCTTCTTTGAGAATAACACAATTCTTCATTACTTTTATCAGTGTTGGCTACATTCAGATGCTTTGGATTTGGTCTTTTCTTACCTATCATTAAACTATTCTGTTTGTTAGTCACCGTCTTATATTAAAATTTGGTGGGGGGAGTAGTTTGTATTTTACTGAAAAATGTTAGTGGTTTTGAGGGTTTTCATTCAACACATTGCTCTTCCCAGTTTATGTGCAGAGAGATCAGCTTGGTTTAAAAATGGTACTTAAAGTATTGATTACTTAGTGAATCACTATAAAGATTGCCGACAAGCTTTCCTTTCCTTTCCACTGATAGAAAAGAATTTAAATATACTAGTTTCAGCAATATAAGGGTGGTTAAGTATGTAGGTAGATGGTGTCAAAAAATATTTTGTTTCTTGTGTTATAATACCAAATAAATATAACAGAACCCTGCCAAGGAGTAAAGTGTAAGATACGAAGGTTAGAAAGAATATAAATTGAGGGGCCAGAACTCCAGAGAGAGGTCAGGAGTAAAGATTGCTAAAGACAATGTGGAAGGTCCCGCCAGGGCTGTTATGCTGGGTCCCTCCTAATTTTCATAACATTAAAAATAGTTGACTGCACATGTGCACAGGTTGGATTTATTTTTTTTTTAAGATTTTATTTATTTATTTTTAGAGAAGGAAGGGAGGGAGAGAGAGAGAGAGAGAGAAACATCAACGTGTGGTTGCTGGGAGACATGACCTGCAACCCAGGCATGTGCCCTGACTGGGAATCGAACCTGCGATGCCTGGTTCGCAGCCCGCGCTCAATCCACTGAGCTACACCAGCCAGGGCTGGATTTATTACTTAATTGCAATGTAACTATGGAATTAGAGGCACAAAATAATATAACCCTGGCCAACTAGTAAGATGATGGTGGTAGAATTGTAGGACTGAGCCAATAAACTGATGACAAATACAGGTTATATGCTTACTAAAAACAACTTTTTCAATCATTGAAACTTTATTTGAAAATGAAAGTAATGGCACTGCTGTTGGAAGTGATGTTTGTTGGTTGGTTTGTGTTTGTGGCAATGCCCTGTAACTCCCACAAGCTGAGTGTGAGAGTGCTCACTTTCACCAGGGGTCCAATTTAGTTTCTGGGAAGACTTCACGGAGTCATCTGCTTTGAGGTGGTGGTTGTACTAGAACAAGCTTGAACATTCAAGCTTCAAAGATCTTTTCAGCTTAAGGATACTATTTTAACTCATACTTTTTTTGTTTACAGAATCTCTATCTTGATTATAAGACTTTTCCAGGTGCCTATATTAATTTGAGGGAAGAAAAATAAAACTTACTTAGTCATTTATAATAGTGTTATTGTGTATAGCTTCTATGTATGTATATATACCACAGAAAAATGTGAATATATGCAATAACATGAATATATAAAATATGTAATATGAATACACTTGCTATATAATTGTGATTTTCCCCCAATGTAAATATGCACAAGAGCAATGCTCTGAGCAATAGGGATATCCTCTTACTGGTTGAGGGACTTACCACTTGTCTGACAGAGGGCTTGGTAGTAATTTCTGCTATAAGGTCATGGATGGCTGTCAAGTTTATTTTACTTACATGGCCCATGTGATCTATCACTTGAGGGTTCTCTGTGTGTATTAACTCATTAATCCTCATAGCAAACTTAGAAGGTAGTTGCTATATTATCATCTCCATTGTACAGGTGAGGAAACTGAGATGAAGAGAGGGTAACTGAATTGCCCAACTGGTGAAGCTGAACTTCGGATAGAACAGTCTGTCTCCACAGTCCATATTCTAAACTGCTGTCTTAGGTTTCGGTAGCTCTTTTTTAAAAGAGGAGCAAAAAATCCTAGATACCTCCTCATTGAAACTACCTTCAGACTGAGTTCTCTGCTGTGTTCAGAAGTTGGCCTAATGTGAAATAGATATTGCAGTATAGTTCCAAACCAAAGTGTGCATCTCCATAGAAGGAGAATCTTAAGCCACACAAATACAAACCAGCCATGTACGAGTGACTTACTTTTGGAGAAAATACTGTCTTCTCAGAGTGATGGACTGTTGCCTGTTATGAGCACACTTATACAGGTACAGTGCAGAAGAAATTGAGCACTGATTTTGAGCAGTTCAGTTCTGTGCTTACAGATAATTGATAGTCAAGAAAAATAGGGAGATAGAATAAATTAGAATAAATGCATTAGAAATATAATATACATCTTTTAGAGGCCTTTTACTCAATTTGTCAAAATGCTTGCAAGCTGTCACAAAGCATTTACATAGCATATTAGTTAACTCAACAAGCACTACATGTAGGTTTAAATCTTGGATCCATTAACCTACTACTAGCTTTGTGATCTTGGCAAGATAGTCAGCCTCTCTATGCCTCAGCTTCCTTACCTGTAAAATGAAGATGTTATTATTATTTCCTTCATAGGATTATTGTAAGAATTAAATGTATATGTATGTAAAATGTTTAGTGTAATGACTGGCATTTGGTGAATACTAAGGAAGTATTTGCTATGATTCTTCATAATTTATATTTCACATAAAATAAGAGGTTACCACCTACAATATCTATAATAATCTTTGTTTACAAAAATTATTTTTTATTTTAATAATCTCTTATTTGGCATAATAGCATTACCTCCTGCTCTATTTCAAATGCGGGAAAAGGTAAATATACTAAGATATTAAGAAAGAGAAAACACTATTCTTTGGCAGTAAAAATTTGCCTTTTAAAATAAAATCTTGGGTCATAAACTGTACTCTGTTTATTTTATGATTTACCACATTTTAGTGGCTTAAGAATAAAAATATAACTGTCTAAACAACTAATGCCTTTGGTCTCTTTTGGGGAAATAAAATATCAACATTTTATGATTTAAAAGGGAGAAAAATTTAGGAGATCCAAGATGGCAGAGGAGTAAGTGGAAGCTACACTAACCTCCTACCAGGACCAATCTGGAATTATAGCTAAATTGTAGAGAAGTCATCCTGAGTAACCAATTGAACACTAGCTGGAGAGAGGCATTATAACCACAAAGAGACAGAAGAAAACACTTCACTACAGTGAGACTGGTAGAGAGTGCAGAGGAGGTGCAAGAGAACAGGCAGGCTTCCCATGGGTGGCAGCTGAAGTTCAAGAGGGATATTTCAGTGGCTGGGGGGTTCCCCTTGAGAAGTGTGGGGCCTAAACCCTAAGCTGGGCTCTCTAGCTTACAGCACCAGAGCTGGAAAGGCTGAGATAATATCCAGTTGTAAAAAGTAGCAGAGTTTCTGTCTACTATGGAGAGAGGGCTGGAGATAGACAGAGTCTCTTAAAGGGCCAACACACAAGATTTCATTTGCAGCCACTAATCCTGGGCTCTGGGAGTGGGAGGGCAGAGTAGACTAGAGATGCTTGAAGAGAGTGTGGGGTTGGTGGCTCTGGGAAGAGAACTGAACAATGAACCTCCAGGATACTTGTGTTGAGACATTCCCCATGCAGAAGAAGCCATCTTTCTCAGACATAGCATTCCTCTCCAAGGGGCATCAGCCTGAGAAAAAGAAGTGGCCCTGCACATAGAAATGACTCTACCCCACCTTGTGGAACTTAAGTCAAGCAGCTGATTACAGTTTAAGGCTATATCACTGATCAGTTCAACAACTAAGGTGGAGTTCTGGGAGCTGTATGAGACTTCAGTTGACCCTCCCCTGACCCAGTGCTGATAAAAGCAAGACTTGGTGCACATTATTTGTGCACACAAACAGACCCAGCGGAGGGAACCACATGCTGCGGATCACTGAGAGCTCAAAACAGATTGGCCAGAGCCATTCACAAGCAGTGTCTGATAAAGGCCTACAATACGGTCTTTGAAGATCTCTCTAATACATAGAAACAAATACAAAGAAGCAGCTAAAATAGGAAGACAAAGAAACAGCTGTAAAAGGAAAGAACAAGAGAATTCTCCAGAAGAAGGAATAGATGAAATGGAGGTAAGCAATTTATCAAATAGAGAGTTTATAGTAATGATTATAAGGATACTCAATAGCATGAAAAAAGACATAGAAAACATAAAAAAGGATCAGTCAGAAATAAAGACTGCAATATCTGAAATAAATAATACACTGGCAGGATTAAACAGTAGGTTAGATGAAGCAGAGGATCAAATCAGTGATTTGGAAGATGAAGTAGAAAAAAGCACCCAGGCAGAGCAGCAAAAAGAAAAAATAATTTAAAAAAAATGAGGAGAGCTTAATAAATAGTTTGGTCTACATGAGGCATAACAACGTCTACATCATGAGAATACCAGAAGGGGAAGAGAGAGAGCAAAGGATCAAAAATCCATTTGAAGAAATAATGACTCAAAACTTCCCTTACCTGATGAAGGAAAAGGACACACAAGTGTAGGAAGCTCAGAGAGTTCCAAATAAGTTGGACCCAAAGAAGCCTATACGGAGACACATCATAATTAAAAGGACAAAGCTTAAAGACAAGAAGAGAATCCTAAAAGCCACAAGAGAAAAGCAGGTAGTTACATACAAAGGAGCACCAACTTGACTGTCATCTGGTTTCTCAACAGAAATATTTCAGGCCAGAAGGTAGTGGCATGAAATGTTCAAGGTGATGAAAAGCAAGTACCTACAACCAAGGCTACTTTACCCAGCAAAGTTATTATTTTAAAACTGAAGGAGAAATAAAGAGCTTCCTACAAAAGAATAAGCTAAAGGGGTTTGTTAATACCAAACCAGTACTACAACAAATGTTAAAGGGTTTGCTTTAAGAAGAAGAAGAAGAGAAAGAGGAAAAAGCAGAAGAAAATAATCCAACAATGATATGGCAGTAAATATGTATTATTAATAATCATTTAAAATGTAAATGGCTTAAATAGTCCAACCAAAAGACATAGGATAGATGAATGGATAAGAAAAGAAGACCCATATATATGATGCCCCCAAGAGACACATCTCAGTTTGAAAGATACACACAAGTGAAAAGTAAAGAAATGGGAAAAGATATTTCATGCAAATGGAAAGAAAAAAAGAATCTGGGAGAGCAGTACTTATATCAACAAATATACTTTAAAAGCAAGGCTATAGTAAGAGTCAAAGAAGGACATTACATAATGATAAGGGCAACAATGCAACAGGATGATATAACCCTAATAAATATTTGCACACCCAACATAGGAACACTTAGATATGTGAAGCAAATCTTGATGGGCATAAAGGGAGACATCACAGAAATACAATCATAGTCAGAGATTTTAACACCTCATCAACTTTAATGGATAGATCTTCCATACATAAAATCAACAAGGAGACAGTGGCCTTACACAACACACTAGATCAAATGGATTTAATTGATATCTTCAGAACATTTTATCCAGAAGGAGCAGAATACACATACTTTTCAAGTGCACATGGAACATTTTCTAGGATAGACCACATGTTAGGACACAAAACAAGTCTCAATAAATTTAAGAAGACTGAAATCATAACAAGCATTTTCTCTTACCACAATGCTATGAAACTAGAAATCAATCACATGAAGGACATTAAAAACACACAAGGACATGGAAGTTAAATAACATGTTATTAAACAACGCATGAGTCAACAGTGAGATCAAGGAAGAAATAAAAAAAATACCTTGAAACAAATAAAAATGAGGATGCACTGATCCAAAATCTGTGAGGCACTGGGAAAGCAATCTGAAAGGGAAATTCATAGCATTACAGACTAATCTCAAAAAACAAGAAAAAGCTCAAATAAACAAGACTTTTGTTTAAGTCTTTTGTTTAAGACTTAAACAAAATTTAAGTCTTAAATCACACTTAAAGGGACTTGAAAAAGGACAACAAATAAAGCCCAAAGTGAGTAGAAGGAAGGAAAGAGTAAAGATCAGAGCAGAAAAAAAATGAAATGAAGTCTTTAAAAAATGACACAAGAGATCAATTAATCCAAAATCTGGTTCTTTAAAAAGATGAACAAGATCAACAAACTTTTAATCAGACTCAAAGAGAGAGAGAGAGGGAGAGAGAAAGGAACCAAATGAATAAAATCAGAAATGAAAAATAATTGAGGCCAAGGAAATACAAAGGATTGTAAGAAAATATTATGAAGAACTATAAGCTAAAAAACTGAATAACCTGGAAGAAATGGATAAATTCCTAAATGGATAAATACCATCTTTTAAAACTAAATTAGGAAAAATCAGAGAATCTGAATAGACAGATTACATAATAATTAATATAATTATTAATAATTAGTACAAAATAAACTGTTTCATATACTCACAACTGTAAATCTAATTTTGCCCCACCCTGCATACTATGTTTTTGCTTATACATACATATCCATGATAAAGTTAATTTATAAATTAGACACAGTGAGAGACTATTGATAACTAATACTAAAATAGAGCAATTATTTAAAATATTGTAATAGAAGTTATGTGAATGTGGTTGTCCTCTCCTTCTCTCTCAGAATATCTTATTGTATTGTAGTCACCTTTCCATGTCCAAGAATAACATTCCTGGTCCTCTTTGACATATCCAAATTGCCAACGTCACTACTGTTGCACTTTGGGGACATTATTAAGTAAAATAATGGTTACTTGACCACAAGTTCTGGGATTCCTCAATAGTCCATCTAATGACCAAAATTGCTACCAAATAGACTATCAGGTTTGGGAATATACGCCACACAAATGCATGAGTCATGTCTTGTGGGCAGGACTCATAAGAGTTCATCACCTTACTCAGAATGGCTCACAATGTAAAACTTATGAATTGTTTATTTCTGGAATTTTTCATTTAATATTTTTGGACTGAGGTTGCCCTCTAGTAACTGTAACCACAGAAAGGGAAACCATGGATAAAGGGGGGCTACTATAATTATTTTGATATAAAACTTTTCTAATGAAGTCGAAGTTTATAGTTCAAAGACTTCAGATATCTGGAAGACTGACCAGCAACCTGACAGGATAAAACAAATAATTTTTTTCTAACGAAGACAATATACTTTATTTTTAATATATAAACTTTATTTTTTATTTTCAGTTTTTAAACAAATTTTTTAGAGTAGGTTCAAAGCAAAATTAAGTGAAAGGCATACAGTCTCCTATGCAATACCCTCGTCTTCCTGCATGCACACAGCCTCTTTTATTATCAAAATTCCTGACCAGAGTGGTACAGTTGTTGCCGATTGATGAAGCTACATTGGCACACCCTTATCATTTAAAGTCAGTAGTTTACAGTAGGGTTCACTCTTGACATTGTGCAGTTTATGGGTTTGAACACATGTATCATAATATGGATCTATTACGTAGTATTCTGCAGAATAGTCTCACTGTCCTAAAAAGTCTTCTGTGCTTTCCCTAGTCATTTCTCCCTCCCCCAACCCCTGGCAACAGCTGAGCTTTTTACTGTCTTTATAGTTTTGCCTTTTCCAGGATGCCAGATAGTTGGAACTATATAATATGTAGCCTCTTCTGATTGGCTTCTATCACTTAGTAATACGCATTTAAATTTCCTCTCTGTCTTTTCTAGTTTGATCATTTTGTTTAGCTTTTGATAATATTTTACTGTCTGGATGTGAAGAGTTTATCCATTCACCTACTGAAGGACATCTTGGTTGACGCCACATTTTGGTAATTATGAAAAAAGCTGCTATAAACATTCATGTGCAGGTTTTTGTGCAGACATAAGTTTTTAACTCATTTGGGTAAATGCCAATAAGTGTAATTGCTGCATCACATGGTAAGAAAATGTTTACTTTTGTAAGAAACCACCAAGCTGTCTTTGAAAGTAGCTGTACTATTTTGCATTGCCGTCAGCAGTGAGTGAGAGTCTCTGTTGTTCCACATTCTCACTAGCATTTGGTGTGGTCAGTGTTTTGCAATTTTGTCATCCTAATTAGGTGTGCGCTGGTATCTCATTTTAATTTGCAATTCTCTGATGACTTGTGATATGGAGCATCTTTTCATATGCTTATTACCATCTGTATATCTTCTTTAGTGAAGTGACTTCACATGTTTTGCCAGTTTTTAAAATCAGTTTGTTCATTTCCTTATTGCTGGGTTCTAACATTTCTTTATATGTATTGGATAACAGTTTTTTATCACATGTGTTTTTCTGGCAAATATTTTCTCCCTGTCCATGGTTTGTGGTTTCATTCTCTCAACAATGCCTTTCACAGAGTTGAAGTTTTTAACTTGATCAAATTTCAAATTATCAATTATTTCTTTCATGGATAGTAGGTCCATAGATTTTGTTTTTTTCCTTCTGGTTTCTTTATAATTTCTTCTTTACATTTGATTTCCTAAAGTTTTAATATGAAACACCTAGGAATGGATCCACTGAGCCACTCCAGCCAGGGCAATGGAGTAGGTACACTTTACAATGATTATCCTTCCTACCCAGACAGACTTGGAAGTAATTTTTCTCTACTCTTTACTGGGAGTACCTGGTGACATTCCTGGTGACAAAGTCTTCAGGTGTTTCTCACTTTCATTCTACCCACACTCTTTTGTCTCCAGCATTTTGTCAGGTTACATATAACTGTTGCTACTAGTTTATATTTCTGGTTGAGTTTGCTCCAGGTAAGTATCTCATCTCTGAAACTTGGATTCTCCTATTTCTCCAGATTTCAAGGTGGCAATTTTTCCTGTGACCCCAGTTTTCTGATTAGCCCATGAGAATAATTGATTTTCAATTTGTTCAGCTCTTTCTTATTCCAAAAATAGTTGGGATGACTTCCAAGTTCTTTACATGTTGAAACTAAAGCTCGAAGTCCCTGTGATAGACTTTCATGGGTAGTATGCACATAATGTGGGATGAGATATAGAATAGGGAGAGGATTTTCAATCTTGGAATGAGTGGCCTCAGAGTTATTTTGATTGAGGAACTTTTTAGAAGTATTTTGAGAGTAAATTCAACACTGCCTATTATGCAGATCTCAACAAGAGAAGTTTGCGTGTGCAGTAGCCTCATAAATGTGGAAGCAGGAATGCTCAAAGAACTTACGATCTCTTCCTCAAGAATGAGATAGCCATACCTTGTATGACCATCATATTAATCAATGAACTCAAATGGCCAAGAGATCAAAAACTGGGTAAATGTTAGGGGGGAACATTTATTCCCTATTTCTGTTTCCTTCCATGCAGCTTCATTAGATTTATATTCAGGGTCTCTCTCTGCCTTTTCACTCTTTCCCAGGGTTGGACAGTGACTCACCCTTGATACATTTGGGAGAGAAACCAGGCAAGCATGGCTTGACTTTGACCTTTTCTTCCTCTTGGGAGATAGTTGCCTGTAGAATGTTCTCATTCTGTTTTGCTCCTTCAAGCTGTTGGAAAGATGAGCCCCCACCTGGGGAAGCCGAGAGTGGCCCCATGTAACTCTGTAACTATGGCAAATCTGGTTATTTCTGGCTTTGCAATTAAAAACTCGAAACCACCATCTGATCTAAGTTGTATCAGTAATAAAAGGGATATTTGGATTTTCACCTGATTGACTATTAGTTTCAACAGACTTCATTTTTGAATAGTTTTGATTTACAGAAGAGTTGGACACATGGTATAGACAGTTCCTATATATATCTGACACCATTTTTCCTATTCTGAACATCTCACATTACCATGGTGATTTTGTTGCAACTAAGAAACAAACACTGGTATATAATTAGTAACCACAATCCCAAATTTATTCAGATTTCACCAGTTTTTCCTCTAATGTCCTTTTATTGTTTCAGGATCAAATTAATCAATCAATCTAAAACAGTTCCTCAGATAGCCCTTGTCTTACACGACCTTTACAGTTTTGAGGTGAAATGTTTTGTAGAGTGGTCAAGTTAAGTGTGTCTAATATTCCTCCCATGGTTAGACAAGGGTTATGGGCTTGAGTAAGAATAACACCGAGGTGAAGTGCCACCTTCATCGCATCATGTCAGGGGCACATGCTGTCAGTACGGCTTATCACTGAGGCCATAAATCTTAATCATCTGGCCAAGGGAGTGTTTTCCAGGTTTAACCCCTGTAACGCCATTCTTTCCAGTCCCCTTCTCTATACTGCACTTGTTGGAAATAAGTCATTAATCACAGTTCACACTCAAGGGGTTATTTAAAAATATTTTTAGTCTAACTTGCAATTAGTCTATAAATTAGGCAGAACAGAGAGTTGATATTTCTCAGACCACAAGAGAGGCCAACATTAATAAATATCCACCCACAGGATTAGTCAGGAGAACAGATCTAGTAAGTGGACAGAAGGGGCATTGTGGAGAGATGAGAGAGAGTCGCTTTCTGGCTGGGGGTTTCTCTGAGGTGGGCAACTGGCCAGAGAGTGGAAAGGGATGTACAACAGGATCTGGGGTCTAGGACCAAGGGGACAGGCAGGCTGTTCCCAGGGGAGGATTTGGGTACACTGAGCATCAGCTGAGGAGTACAACATTTGCCCACACCCGCAGCAGGCAATTAGTTGCTCAGTGGGCTCCACAACTGAAAAAAAATACATTTTCCTGTGTTGATTTATATGAAAACTCAATGTTCTTTTGCTTGTTTCCCCACATGCATGTGTGACTGATGGCCAGGAAAAACCAAATGAATTAACTTTTAAGGGCAACCTCAGCCCCTGGGTCATCTTCACTAAAGAAAGACAAGTGGGTGGGTGAAAAGACAAATTAAAAAGCTTTTGCTGTCAACAAGTTACATCAGTTTAGATCAAATACCAAGGAAACTAATTTAATTTTGTGCTGTTTCCATCCTAAAGCTCTTTCACTCAGTAGGTTATTGCTGCTATAAAACTGACATTATTAATAGCTTCTTCAATCAATAAAAAAATGGAGGCTTAAAGGTTGTAGAATTCTTTTCAACTTAGACTTTTCCAACTAAAATAAGCTTAATTTTTATACTTTTCTTCAATTATCATATAGCTATCTTTTAAAATTTATATTTGACAAAATGTATCTGAGAAGGATAGTTTCATAGATAAGAGGGAAAAATCACTTACATATTTCAAGATAACAAATAAATAGTTTGATGTGCTGAACCCTGAAACATTAAATTCTCTGGACCTGCCCTTATTTTTCTATTTTATCCTAAAGTCTTTGAAGAAGATAATTAAATGTACATGCATTACTTTCCTCATACTTATACTAACATTTTTTGATTATATAAGTAATTCGTGCCCATTGTACAAAATTGAGAAACACAGAATATTGGAATGAAGATTATCCTAAAACTATTGATTTCAACCAATATTTGCGAGGCTTCTATTATGACACTCCTCTCAGTGCTAGAGATACAGCAGTGAACAAAACAGAGAAAAATTCATGCCTTCTTAGAACTTGTATTCCAGTGAAAAGAGACAGACCAAAAAAAGTAGTATGTGTAATAAAAGTAATATACGGGGTATGGGGAGAGCCAGGAGAGAGGGATGGGAGTGCATGGAGAGCGTGTGGGAAAGTATAGTATTTGAAAATAGGGCCATGGAGAAAACCTTACTTAAAAACTATTTGAGCAAAGAACTGAAAAGAACTGAAAGAGTTGAGAGAAAGAGCCAGGTGTAAGCCTGGAGCAAGGACATTCCCTGTAGAGCAAACAGCAAGTACAAAGGCCCTGAGGTGAAGTTTTTACTGAGGTGAATTGGGAAGCATTAGAGGGTTTTAAGCAGAGGAGAGATTTAATGAGTTAATTTTTCAAAGGATCACTTTGGCTGCTCTGTAAAAACAGATTTAACAGGGGCAGAATGAAAGCAGGGAGACCAATTTTATGGCTCTTGACTGGTGGGACCAACAAGGTATCCTGAAAATTAGTGGAGCTGAGAGGTTAATGACAGATTTTTTTCACCATTGTTTCATGGTCTTTAATAGTGTTTTAGTTTAGTTTTAGGTGACAACTTCTAATTCTAGGGCATTTATGCTTGGTTCATTTTTTCAGTCAACTGAAATAACTGTTTTTTCATGACAGTCTTATGATATATTTTCTGAGTTCTTCCATTGTTGAGATTATTTTTTAAGTATAAAGACAATACAAAGTCAATTTGGTTGGACATACAGTTTTTAATCACTGTCTTACTACTTAGTTCTACAGATAACATTCTATTGACTTTTTGGCAAAGGATAAATTTGTTCATGTGTGTGCTATTTTCTGGCTTGAGTGTACACAGAATTTTCTTTACTTAGACATATAAAACAAATTGCCAGTATACTTCTAAATTTGGTCTTTTAAATTTTGAGTGGAATTAAAATTAAAGTTGAATGGAATTCAGATATTTCTGTCAATCTACATATATTTACATATAAGAATTTCATCACAGGACTTTTTTTTCTATTTCTTTTTTGATTATTGTCTTTTCTGTAAATAACCTGATATATTACTTGGACCTATGGTCTGACATTGTCATGATTAAACCTCATTTTATTTTCTTCTCTGTTAGTTCTACTATTTATGGGTGACCTCACAGACTTTGCCCTCTATAGAACAATTAGTGTTTTGTAGTATCGGATTTACTCTTTGGTCATGCTCTTGAAGTTTACAATCTCATTGTAGTATTTATAGTTTCTTTGCAATATGTTTGGGGGCAGACTTTAATGAGTTGTAAGTTTGGATCCAGAAAATCTTGAACAAAGATTGCCCTCCTTCCCTTTATCCATCTCCACATACAAAACTTTCGAGTCCCTCAGGCAAAATAAAACAAACAAAAAAAAAACCCAGTTATATCGTCAGTAGTGGTCGAGGCCCACATCTAGCAACAAGGTCCATTAATCTTAAGACTTAATTGCCCCTGTTCCGCACCACTCCCCAGACAGCAGGAGAAGAGCAAAGTAGGCCTGTGTGGAAGAGCATATGGCTGGGGAGCCTTTTCGAGCCCTGCTCACTATCATTTCTCTAGGAGCTAAAGAATGATTTTACACCACTTTGAGAAACTGGCTGAATAAAACCTGCGAAAGGATTTTATTCTCTCTCAGTTTTCTCTGCCTAACATTTTTTTATTAAAGAGAAATCTGTAAACATAGATATTTCCCCCAGTTAAAATTAGTAATAAAAATGTCTGCACAGAGAAATATCTCAGAGCTGACTCAACTATTTGATGAGCTGACTTCAGAAATAGCATTTTATTTATTTAGATGTCTTATAGATTTCACACATCGTGAAAAGAGGTAATGACTAGCAATATGGTTCAGTCCGGGAAAATGTTTCTACCTTGATAGAGGCCTGCATCTCACCTGTCTCCTAGTGATCTAATGCTGCATTCCTTTCACGTTTTTTAATGGCTTTCTGGTCCTGTTTCAAGAAGGCCACGTATTTTCTAATCCAATAGTAGACACCAAATATTTTTCTAAAACTTTCTATGTACATTTCTTCTTTTGATTATCTCCCCCTTGTATCATTTGCTATGTTTTTGTCTTACTCATCCTCAAATAACAGCAAATAGACAGAGCCTGAGAATCTGCCAACGGAGTGTTTTTTGCGGAGTGTCGTTGCATCGCCTTGGGTGCCCTTCTGTCTACTTGGCTAATCAGTTCCCTACTCATCCCACAGCTAGAGGTGATAAATGGGCTAGTTGCTAGCTCAGTATCCAGTATTCTTTCATTTCTCTTACCTTTTCTGGCCTAAAATAAGATAATCTTCTACTGCCACTATCTGAACAGATGGATGCACAAAATACCACATTTTCCAGTATTTTCTGCTACCAGATGGCTTCCATCTTTGCCCCTGTGCACCACACTACTTATGGGGACTATGCATTCCAGTCTGTAATGTCTCACTACATGTCTCATACGTAATCTTACACCCTGCCATCTTTCTACTTAACACCATCACTGAATGCATGTGGACAGAGGTACACGTGAGAGAAGCTACACGCAAGATTTTGGTTTGCTCAAAAGCAATCTCCATGAACTAAAGGAATATAAGCTTTTGTTTCCTAGACCTTTAAGTGCCCTTTAAAGATGTATGGCCTTCATTTGCTGCTGCTGCTGACACTGCCACACACTTGGGCACCTATTTTTGCACAGGCTTTTTGACATAGCTATCATTTTGATATATTTCAAAAAGTGGAAGAATCATACTGCAGTTCTATCTTTAATTTTTTGAGGAACCTCCATACTGTTTTCCACAGTGGCTGAATCAATTTGCAATCCTACCAACAGTGACTCTCTGGGATTCTCTTTCTTCCATATCCTCCCAGCATTTGTTATCTCTTGTCTTTTTGATGCTAGCTATTCTACAGGTGTGAGGTGAGATCTCATTGTGGTTTGGATTTGGGTTTTCCCCATAATTAGTTATGCTGGGCACCTTTTCACACACCTGTTGGCCAATTTGAATATCTTCTTTGGAAAAATGTCTATTCAGGTTCTTTGCATTTTTTAACTGGATTCTCTTTCTCCCCCCCCAACCCCCCCTCTCCTTTCTTTCCCAGCAACTTTGCAATGACTACACCCTAATCAGGTACCTGACTTTGGGTGGTACTATGAACTTTCATCTTTTCTAGTGACTATCTAGTTACCTAAAACAGGTGGCTCCCCCGTGGCGGCTTTCACTGCTCCATAAAGGAATTAAGGAGCATCACGATCAGGTTTTTACTGTCCTTTTTCAGGTTCATTCCCAGATATGTTGCCAGCTTTCACTTCTGCCGAAGGGAACATTGTTGTTTTTTTTTTTTTATTTTAGATGTCTTCTCAGTCAGAATTATTTTTGCTTACAGACAACTGAATCCTTGATCTTATGATTTTATTTGCCTCTGGCAGAAAGTAAGTACCTTTTTACAAAGTTTTCTTTCCAGGAAGACTTCTATTTTGTGTGGGAACATCCTCCACAGTGATTCTTTTCTCTTTCCAGACTTTTCTACTGGATTTATCTCACATCAGTTAGTGTACTCTTTTCTGTAATACATTGGGACTCTCTAGGATGAAGTTACTACTCTTTTTCATTCCTAGTTTCTTTAAGCCAATGATTCTTAAAGTGTCGTCCCTGAACCAATAGAATCGATATCACATGTGGATTTGTAAGACATGAAAAGTATAACCTTTACCCAAAACCTACTGCATAAGACACTCTTTTTTCCCCCTAAGAAATAATTTATTTATTTTTAGAGAGAAGGGAATGGAGGAAGAAGAGGAGAGAAACATCAATGTGCCATAGAAACATCTATCATTTCTATGCCCCCTACTGGTACCTGACGCGCAATACAGGCATGTGACCTGACCCCTGTTCAGTCCACAGGCTGGCATTCAGTCCACGGAGCCACACCAGCCAGAGCTGGAATAAGAAACTCTTGGGGGTGGGGTCACACAATGTGTGTTCCAGCTAGTCTTTCAGGTGATTCTCTGGCACGCTGAAGTTTGTAAATGCCCACTCTCTCTAGGCATTATGGTCTTGTTGGAGGCAGGAGAGGAAGTTTTGCTGGAAAGGTAAACATTAAAACAATGATCTCAGGGTTTTGATACAGTAGTCTTGTTTAAGAACCATGACTCCCAACTGCTTTCCTTTTTTCAGTTTTAAGACTCTATCCCATATTACCAGCTGGCCTTGTTCTTGGGAACCATCTGTCAATTTGTTGTGTCATTAGCATTTCCAAAATGTATTTTACATTGGCTAGGTTTTCATCTCCAGGGAAATAGAGATAATGATGAAATTTGATTAGAGAAGATATTTTTTGCCCATAGTTTTCTCTCCTCTGTAAAACCTGGGACATCGGCCATCAGGGGCATCACAATCGAATTTACAGCTGGTTGACATCTGCTTTCTATCACTACATACCCTAATGTTACAGCATTTGTGAGGACTAGTTTATGTTTGCTTCATAATGAAGAAAAGTTAAAGTGTCTTCAATCTCTTAATCTTCAATAACATTTAGTAGCCAAGATAAGTCTTTCAAATGAGAAGTCTTAACAAGTATTCTTTTTTTCCCTTGAGTTCATTGGGGTGACATTGGTTAATATGATTATGTAGTTTCAGGTGCACTATTCTATGATACATCATCTGTATATTATATTATGGGTTCATCACCTCAAGTCAAGTCTCCTTCCATTTCCCTTTATCCCCCATTTATCTTCTTCTACTTTCCCCCACCTTCCTTTCCTTCTGGTTATCACCACATTCTTGTCTGTCTTTGAGGGTTTTTTCTTAATCCCTTCACCTTTTCATGCAGGCCCCCAACCCCCCTCCCCTCTGATAGCCATTAGTCTGTTACTCTGTATTTATGAGTCCTAACAAGAATTCTTAACTAGAAATTTCAATTTTGCAAACATGAACCCTATTTTTTTAGGCTGATGGAGAACAACCTGTTCAGCCAGTTGGTTTTATGTGGATTACACAAAATATACAATTGTAACCCAGCAACATACACACAAAGCCAGAAAACCTGGACCAGTGGATAAGAAAAGACAGCCATTAGCCCAGGCTGAGTGCTCTGCATGTGTGCCTCATATATCTTTTTCCCCTTCCTTCTTTTCTTTTTTTTTTTTTTACTGATTTTCTACCATTGGCAACATTATGTCTTAAACAAGAAAATAAAAATACTTGCTCCCAAATATACTGCTTTTTATATAACTGAGAAACAATCTGTGTAAAAATTTAAAATTGGCAGTGCTTAAATCCACAAAGACTATGACTATGTTACTATACGCAATTCTGCAAACTGCAAAAAATGCTAACAGGAACTTTCTGTTAAGGCACTTATATTTGACACTAATGGTGATTGTTGGGTAACTATCTCCTTTCTTCTATGAAAGTTATATTTTAGTTTTTAAATAATTTAGGGCTAAAAATTCCATTTGCTAAAGGATGTCTGTCTTTCAGGTTGAAGGGAAATGATAACATATTGAAATTCAGATCTAAATGAAGGAATAAAGAGAATTAGAAATATTAAATACATGGGAAATATAAAAAAGTTCCTTCTTTTTTACAATGTACATGAACATATTGACTATTTAAAGCAAAATAACACATCATGAAAGAATGTTTATAACACATATAGGAGTAAAGGTGATGGAAATTACCCCCAAACTGAGGGGATGGGTAAATGGAAGTACACTCATAATATGTGAGCTTATTAAACTTGCGAGGTGAGAGGTATAATGTATGTGATAGGCTGACTATTAGTCATATTCACATTCTAATCCACAAAGACTGTGAACATGTCACCCTACATGGTAAAAGGGACTTTGTAAACATGGATAAGTTAAGGATCTTGGGATGGGGAAACTATTTTACATTGTTTGGCTGGGCTCAATATAATCACAAACGCCCTTGTAAGAGAGAGGCAGGAGGATCCGAAGCAGAGAGAGAAGAACAAGGATGGAAGCAGAAGTCAGAGAGGAGGGAAGCTACGCTGCTGGCTTTCAAGGCGGAAGAAGAGGCCACAAAACTATAGAATGCACTTGGACTCTAGAAGCTGGAAAAGCAAGAAAAAGTCTTTCCTAGAGCCTCCTGAAGGGATGCAAGGCTGCCAGGCTTTGGACTTTAGCCTAGTGAAACTGACTTCAAGCTTTTGATTCCCAGAGCTGTAAGACACAAACTTTGTGTTGTTTAAACCTCAAAGTTTGTAGTATTTTGTTGCAGAAGCAATCAGAAACTAACACAAATGTGAAGTCGGGATCACAAATACTCCCAAGTTCCTCTAACTTCGTGAGCTCCACCCTCTAAGCCCTACTTCGCGGACGTCGTATGATGAGAGAAGGGAGAGGTGAACTGGGAACTCTGAAGTACCACATGCAAAGTGAGACTATTGATTCTAGTCTCTGACGAAGTAAAAGTGCCAGGTGTTAGCCCTAGAGCAAACACCAAGGTAATAAAATTAGATATAGCTAAGAATCCAAAATGAAAAGTAAAATAAAAAAATACATTTGATTACTCAAAAAAAGCTGAGAAAGATGAAAAAGGAATAACAAAAAAGGAAGAGTCAAAATGTAGTAGTAAGGTGGTAGACTTAAACTCAACAATATTAATAATTTCACTAAATGAAAATCACCCAATAACAAAACATCAAAATTAATGAAGCATCAGTAACTCAACTAAATAAACAAATTTACAGTTACAATATGATATTTTAACAGTCCTCTCAGTAATTCATAAAGTATACATTCAAAAAATTATTAAGTACATAGAGGATTTGGAAAATACTACAATGACCTTGACCTAATTGATATTTACAGAGCATTACAGATGATTTCAAATTATATATTCTTTTAAAGTACATATGGGACATGTAGACTATATGATAGTACATGCAAGTCTTAATAAATAGTAAAATTTTGAAATAAAACAGCATGTTTTCTCATAAATACAGAATTAAATTAGAAATCAATGACAATGAGATATCTGGATATAATATATGGAATAATATATGGAATTTAAAACATCATACTTCTAAACAATCTGCAGGGTAAAGAAATAATAATGAGGAAGGTTAGAAAATATTTTAAGTTGAATGATCATTAAAAGGGAGCATATCAAAATTTGTGAATGCTGTTATAGCAATATTTAAAGGAAAATATACACCTCAAAATGCTGTATAAGAAAAAATAAAAATGGAAAATAAATGATCTATGTTTCCAGCTTAAAAATTTAGAATATGATGAGTAAATTAAGTGCTAAGTAAATATAAGAAAAAAAACTAATAATAACAAGAGTGGAAAACAAATAAAAAATGAAGAAATAATTGGGAATAAATAAACATATAAATGTATATAGTACACTACTTATAATTATTAATACATATTTATGCAAAGTTTTACATGTTTACATAGAGCACATTACAATTCTAATAGAATCCATCACAATTTTAATGGCTTCCCTATTTCATTTATTAATTTTCCATAAAATCTCTTTTCTTCTGCAGACAATGTACATGTCACCAAGCCAGCAAGAATGAATTTGGTAGGCACCAAAATACAGCTCAAGATATGTTCAGATTTAATACATTTAAATTTTTTGTTCATATTTAACAATGATACTTCTTATTATTTTACTTTTAATTATTTCTATGGATGTGTCTTTAAGTTCTGGTTCCCAAGCTATGCAAATAAGTGTGAGCTGCAGAGCTGATTCAAAATGCACATACTAGCCATAGAAATATTGAGAATGAAGAATAAAGCTGGAGATATCAAACTCCCTGATTTCAAAATGTACTACAAAGCTATAATAATTTAAACAATATGGCACTGGCACAAAAACAGACACAAAGATCAATGGCAAAGAATAGAGATCCCAGAAATAAACCCACAATTATATGGTCAATTAACCCATGAGAAAGGAGGAAGAATATACAATGGGGGAAAGACAGTCTGTTCAATACATGGTGTTGGGAAAACTGGACAGCTACATACAAGAGAATAAAACTGGACCACTTTCTTACACCAAAATAAGCTAGAAACTGATTAAAGACTTAACTGTAAGACCTAAAATGATAAAAATTCTGGAAGAAAACATAGGTAGTACACTTTTCGACATTGGTTTTCACAATATTGTTTGGATATGTCTTCTCAGGCAAGGGCAATGAAAGTGAAATTAACAAATAAAAGTACATCAAACTAAAATCTTTTGCACAGCAAAGGAAACAGGAAAATGAAGAGTCAACTTACTGATGGGAGGGAATATTTGTGAATGATATAATTGATAAGGGGTCGATACCCAAGAGGTACAAAGAACTCCTACAACTCAATCTGAAACAAAACAAAACAATTTAATTTAAAAAAAATGAGCAGAGAACCTTTTTCCAAAAAAGACATACAGACACCCAACAGACACATAAAAAGATGTTCAACATCACTAATTATCAGGGATATACAAATCAAAACCATAATGAGATACAACCCCACACTTGTCAGAATGGCTATTATAAAAATTGCAACATAATAACAAATGTTGGCAAGAAGGTGGATAAAAGAAATTCCTTGTGTACCATTGATGGGAATGAAATTAGTGCAGCCACTATGGAAAAGATTATGGAGTTTCTGAAAAACATTAAAATAGAACCACCATGCAAACAAGCGATTCCATTTCTGGGTATTTATGTGAAGAAAATGAATAAACACTAATTTGAAAACATATATGCATCCCTATGCTCATTGCAGCATTATACCCAATAGCCAGGCTATAAAAGTATAGATTAATAAAGAATATGTTTTATATATATAGATAAATATCTCTCTCTATATATATAGTCCATAAAAACTAATTAAATCTTGACATTTATAACAACACAGGCAGACCTAGAGAGTACTATATTAGGTATGAAATAAGTCAGAGAAGAACAAATACCACATGATTTCACTTATATGTGGAGACCTAAAACAAAAACGAAGAAAAAGCAGCAAACAGAAAGACTCAGAGATGCAGAGAACAGACTGGTGGTTGCTAGAGGGGAGGGGGCTGGGGAGTCAGGGGAAATAGTTGAAGGGGCTTACAAAGCACAAACTTCTAGTTATTACATAAATAAGTCATGGGAATGTAGCATGCAGCATAGGGAATCTAGTCAATAATATTTTGATAACTTGTGTGGTGACAGATGGTAACTAGACTTATTTTGGTGATCATTTTGTAATATACAAGATATTGAATCACAAACAAATACAATATTGTATGTGAACTATAATTAAAAAAATTAAAAATGCACGTACTAGATTCTGATGCATATATTAGATCTTAACCCAGATCTACCAAAGATTCTATAGCCGTTTCTTTTCCTGAATAATCACATTAAAAAAAATCTCTTTTAGTGATTCCAGTTTACAATAAGCTATGAAAACTCCCTTTCCAGACTCAGGCTTCTTGGCCCTCTTTGCTCATTAGAATCATCTGGGCAGCTTCAAAATATGGCCTGACTTTTGTCAACACCATTCATTGACTATCTTGCATTGAGTCAGGGCTGACCTATTAATGTAGGTGACAATGCATTTGGTATAATTGTATGGCTACACAGAATTTCAGGTCCACCCATGATAATTCACTTCTTTTTCTGGTAATACTTGTTATTTCCTCCCTGCCCAGAAACAACATCCATACTCCTTCATTTAAGATAAAGGTTAAAATGCAAATATCCCCATGAAGAAAAGAGTTTTGCTTCCCAGAAGTGGTACTGTTAGGTACTTAATGGAAAGAGGGAAGAATCACACAACTGGACTAGGATATGATGGGGGATGGGCACCTGCAGGGCCACTGGGGTATCAACACAGAATTTTTCCCTTCATAGTTTGCTGTTAGCTAGTCTGATCTACAAGGCAGAAAACATTTTGAGTCCCTATTGTTGTTACGGAAAAGGGAGAAGACACAGTGTCTAATTTCCAGGAGTTTGTGATTTAGTACAAATGGGGCAATTGGGAGTTACGCGATTTACAGAAAGAATGTGGACTCTATGACTGGTCAGTGTTGTTTTTTCTGAATATCTCAAGTACATGTCTCTATCGTCCACAGAGCTTCGTCCAGAAAAATTGACTCTACATTCTGTAAGTGTACACCCAGTCACCCCAATTCTAAGAAAGTAAAGGAAGATTAAAATACAACGAAATTCACTAGATAATGTGTAATTAACTGGAGAAAACTGAGAAAAGCTTGTTTTGCATTTAGTGTCTGATTACATGCAAAGCTCTCTATTGTACTAATCAGACTAATCTTTCTTTGCTCCTATTTTGAGCAAGCCTTAAAACCATATAGAAGAGTTTAGTTTAAGAGTTGAAAGTTGAATTATAGACTAAACAGATTCATTGGTTAAAAACCAATGCAGCTCGCTGCTGTGACTTTAGACAGTGGCCTCCAAAGTGACAGATGTGGTAAAGTTATTAGAACTTTTATTTATAAGTATGTTCATCTCAAAAAGAAAGTCTGCATTAGTACAGTAATATCCAATTGATAGTAATGAGTAGATGATATGGATAATGTATAGATCATATTTATACATTAGAGGTGCCTGTTTAAAGAGTTGTTAGTGATGAGGTGCATGAACAAAAAGTTTAATGATTTAAATTATT
The DNA here is from genome assembly GCA_004024845.1 of Tonatia bakeri. Taxonomy (NCBI): domain Eukaryota; kingdom Metazoa; phylum Chordata; class Mammalia; order Chiroptera; family Phyllostomidae; genus Tonatia; species Tonatia bakeri. The sequence goes on from PVIA01000264.1 coordinate 117,531, forward strand.
TTGCCAAATTGTGAGTTTTACTTTGGGAGGACTAGTTTATATACTGCTGCCTTTCTCTGATGATGATGAAGAGCTAGACTGAACGGCGTTAGTCTAAAAGAGCCATTTTCATGTGCTCTTTTTTTCCTCCCTGGAAAATAAGTGATTTTTTCTTTGCCTTTGCAGCCCCAGCTGTTTGTGGGGGTCTCTGTGTCTCATCTGTGGTCTGAAGCTTCTCTTTATTGACAACTAACTTCTACTCAAGAAGAATCTCAGTATGTCATGAGTGAAATGCACCTCAGAGATTTGTTCACCCTCCTCATTTTGAAGATAAAAAAACAATGGCAAAGGTGGTAAAAAAATATTTAAAGTCATTCAGTTAAGTTAAGAAAAGGGCCCCTTAGTACCACAAAGAGCATTACCAGAAGATGATGACTATTCTCACTGAAGGGACATCTGCTTTCCGTGAAACCTGACAGAATGAAATATTGGATATGATCACTGCTTAGTATTTCTGATGAAGGTAATAGCCATCTGGCTGTTAGGGCTGGAAGGATTCTATAAATATTTAGCTATTCAGTAAGAGGAAGAGGGAAGTACATTTATTCTTTGTCTCTAGTGGAAAATAGGAACATCTTACACTGAGATTTTTATTTTACTCCTAAGTTTTCTGTATTATATTTGCTTACAGGTATAATGAGAACTGTGTCTGTAGGTGCTCCTTCAATACAGACAATATTTGCTATTGTCTCAGTATTTTTCTAGCACCTACATGCACACATCAGTACAAAGAAGTATAAGACATCCTTGGGAAATTGAGACAGACTTGTATTAAATAGTAATTTGAGAACAATATGCTCAATTACATTCTAATTTAGAAGGTATAAATGATATGTAATATGGGTGTTCTTAGAAATCAATTTGCCTTTCAAATCCATGCTTACTTGAATTTGGAAATTAGAGAGAATGTTGTAGTATTTCATTTCCCTGGCCTCTGACAGCTGTAGCTATTTAGCCAGGCCTTCTTAGAGCAAGGATGTAAACAGACTTCATTTTTTGCATTCAGGTTGCTTCCCACCTGGGGCTACGGGATATGTCATACTGTACATGGCCCTAAATTTCCTTCTGTGCTGTGGTTCACTTTATCCCATACTGCCAGGTATGCTGCGTAGTATAACAGTTAAGGACTAAAAGGCTGAAGTAGTCAAGGGAATCATGCCCTGCCCTCAACAACCTTTCTCCTAGGACCTAAGGTGAGAGAGCACTTTACTATGGAAGGAAGGATCAGGAATAGGAGTTCCAGGCTGCGGACAGCAGCTAATAAATCACGGCCATGGCATCATGGGAGTGGCGTGGAGATGCAGGAGGAAATCTTTGGTTTCATAATATGGGACGGAAAAAGCTGAAACTGAAGGGTGTGCTGGTCAAGTTTGAGGGAGACGCTTGGATTGTGTAAGGATATTCTGTAATATAGTTAATGAATTCCCTATTGCTCAGCTAATTGTTTTGTTTGTTTTCACAATGTTGTAATGAACTGCCTTATACATGCATACATACATGCATCATACATATATATAAATGTAGACACACATTTTATTATTCCCTTAGAAAAATTTTCTCAGAAAGAAGCAGTTGGACCAGAGGGCATACATACTTGATATTCATATCTGTTGCAAATTGTTTTCAAGAAAGGAAACATAAATTCGCAACAGAGATGTATAAGAATATCCAATTCGTGTATGTCAGTTGCACCTTAAATAAAAAAAAACAATATTCAGTTTTTTTTGCTTTATCCTCATCAGTCCTGGGCATCATATGACAATAGTCTGATATACTTGCCTCCTATGGGCATGTAAACTCTATTTGCTCAGAACAATATCAGACTCTTCAGGGCTCCCATGAGGTCCTCTAGGATCTAACTGCAGTCCGCTTCACCACTTCTTCTCATCTCCCCCTCTGGTTTGTGGTGTTCAAATACCTCCAGTTTCTTATATGCACAAGCTTGTTTTTTAAACTTTTCTTTTTTTCTCCTACCTCAAGCCATTTGTATGTATGTCCACTCTTCCTTTTTCTCTTTATTTTTTATGTCTCAGTTTGAATGTTACCTCTTGTTACTGCATTGTGTCAGTACCAAAAAAAAAAAGCCCTCAACAAATATTAAAGTAAAAAGATTCAGCTAAATAACTCAACATTTTTTTTCTCTGCATTATGGTTTTCAAAGCAAACATGTTTCTAGTATATGTATACTCAAGGACTGAGCTAACATTAAAAACGACAAGAGGCAGACAAGATCACCGCAGCAGAAAAAGAAAGACACCGAGAGGCCGCAGCTTTGATTCTGGATTTAACATTATTTATTTGTGTGATTTACCTAAAACTTTTTATGAGGATTCTGACCTTTAAGATACCTTCTAGATCTAATATTCTATAACTCATTTATTATTTTGCATTCATTAATTCATGTATTTTTTTATTCGAACCATGCCCAGGTACTGTGCTCATCATGAGGGATACCAGGTGGCATGAAGCCAAATGTCTGTGGCCTTTGTGGATTTATATCCTAGTGTACATCTTGTCATTAGGAGAAATAAAAATAGATGAATAAATTTTGAAATGATTTCTGTTGTTTTTTATGAGAATATATCACTTGGATGTGAAAGGCAAAGACGTTCTTAAAATTAGGAAGCACCACTTTGTGGTTGCTTACTTTCTCTGAGAGAGAGGGGGAGCGGAGCCCAGAGGAGAATGCCTGATTTAAGCCTGCTCATTTTATAATATTCTCTCTTCTCTGCATTCTTAGTCTAGTGACTGTCCTCTGAGACTGCGGAGATTGCTAAACTATGCTTTAGAAATTCATTTATTTTCTTTTATGAATTCTAAATAAATAAATGCATCATGGGTGGATACACTTCTATCCAAAAGGTATAGACTCTATAGCATCTATATCTTGCATAGTAATGCTTTACACAATTGCCCTGGTAAAAAAGGAATTATCTCATAAAATTGTCAAAAAATGAACAATATGAAGGTCTACAACTCTAAAACCTGTCACATGACACAATTTCAAGGGACTGTTCCTCTAGAGAAATGAAAAATATATTGAGCAGGAAAATTTCAGAGTGGAAGACAAGTTAATATAATTCTGTACCAATAAACATAATGCTATTAAGTGTCAGACAATTTTACTAGCTGACTTTTAACACATTATCAGAGTTGGACTAACTCAATTTTACTACAGTTTCTGCAAAGGTTATAAAAATGTTGAACCGAAGACAGACCTGCAAGTAGAAATATTCAAATACACGCAAAGTCTCAAATGAAATTGGTAACTGAGACTGAACACAAAAATAATCTTAGAATCACAGAATTTTGCTGCTGGAAGGGGTCTTAGAACATTCAATTCAATTCTTAGTAAAGTAGGCAAAAAATTAAAAAAAACAGAACAAATCAAAACTTTTCTATTAGGAAGTGATTCCATCCCACCCCCGGCCCTTCCACCATCACCATGATCTGCACCAAGAAAAGCATGTAATTCTTGCTGTATGACGTTATGTCAGAAATAACAAAGATGATCATGATTAAATGAAAAACTGAAAGTAGAAATTTTAGTTGTTTGTTCTTTATGTTGTATTTTACTCTATCAGAAAAAGATGAAGTGCTTGAGTGTGTGGGCAGAAAGAAAAACATATTTCTATATTCAGAGGAAGACATGCAAATAATAATGCTTTCTACTCACAAAGGAAACAAATGCATGCTCTTTTAATCGTATTTAGCAAAAAAAAAACCAACAAAAAAACAAAACAAAACCCAGAGTATCTCTGAAAAGTGACTACTTTTTACCACTCAGTATGCATGCTCTCATGGTCTGTTGTCTATGCGTGTATTTCACATATTTGAACTCGTACTGTATCAATTGTTCTTGGTACTAAGTTGGGCTAGTGCAGGGTTTGTGGTCACGTGTAGTGTGACAGTTTATGAGAATGGATCAGAGGCCACATAGCACGTCTAACAGGACTGATGATTTAGGCTGGGGTCAGTTGATGAGGGCCTTGAAGTCCACATTATTGGGATAAATGTTATGAGCTGTCCCTTAAGTTGAGAAGGTTGTATCCCCTATTCTCTTCTGTCCCTACACTCTGCATGTTAACTTGGTGGCATGTTCCCCCAGGCTGCCTGTGAGATGTTCATTTACAGTATTAGGCCATGAAGACAGTGGGCTTGTGATATTCTTTGACTGCAGAGCCTATTGTGGCAATAGCTCATTTATCCACATGGCATCGAGTTCCTGCCCACGGGACCTAATGATGACCCTTCCTTACTCATGCTCCAGACTATGTCAAACTTGCACTTTTATCATTTTCTTACTATAGGGACACTCAACATCCCACCAAAACTGCCAAAATTCTAAGCTAATTTTGTTGCTCTAGCAAAGTTTTTACAATGGGTCATTTTAAGCCCCTTTCTGCAAGTCTGGTTACCTATTAAATAATCTAGTTACCTAATAAATAGTTCTATGTAAAGTAGAATAATAAACCACTAAAGAAATTAGTTTGAAAACGTCATAGCCATAGTTCTGTTTTGATTTTGATAAAAGTCAAGTAGAAGATTTTAACTGGTCAGAATTACAAAGCAGTATAGTATGGAACATGTCCTTAGCAACTTTCATTTTTTGTCTTAATATTGTTTTTAAAAGATGCATTTTAAAATACAGATCTATGGTTTTACTTGAGATGTGTTATGGCTTAAACATTTCCTATGCTTCTAAATATATTCAAGTCAACAGACAAACCTTATTTTGCTTTCTATTATATTCGTACTAATTTTTTTTAAAGAAAACTCTAAACTCTATTCTGGCAGTTTGCATTATAATCTGCAGGAAGAACTGATTGTGCCCAAATAAGCACTTGAATGAGCAATAGGAAGAAGCTTTGCACAAAAGTCAGGAGGGCAGAATGGGTTTAATTCACCCACAGAAGTTAGTGCTTCTTACAGAATGATGTTTTTCCATAGGCTGAGGATACATGGTATGTAATTATTGCTGGTATTTCAAGAACTTGAGACTTTAAACATTCAACCACTTTCTTTGTAATTAAGCCTCAATTTCATTCTTAAGCTGAAGCCCAGTATATTATATATAGTGTGCCATGTAGCACAGTAGTTCTTAATTGGATGTTCTGTGGTACAGATGTGTTCCTTCAGTTTTTATTCTGATAGGATCAAATTGGCAATCAGTGTAAGAAATTCATTATTTGCACTATGTTTGTTTCAGGGGTCTGAATTGCTCCAAAGCTTCTCTTTTGGGTTTCTTTGGAATCATTTTACTATAAAATAGCTTTGGTTTGATTTGAGGAACCATTTTTAGTAACAGAAAGTATTTATTGCAGAGCGTCTGTCTATGAGAACTGTAGGACTTTCAGAGGTGTTGGATCCACAGGATAAGAACAAGAATGACATTTCATAGTAATTTTCATAAATATTAATTTCATTCAGCAGTTTTTTTTGGAAAGCTATTTCTCATTTCACTTTTAAATCCTGGTAAATGTAGACAAGTTATGCTCAAAAGACAGATAAAAGCATCAGGAAGCTTAAATCTAATTGAGAAACTACTTAAAACTCATATTTTACATTAAACTTAATTGCCAGCACTTATCAGTGGGAAGAATTATGTTGTCAAGTTAGTTTTAATCATTATAGGTTGAATCTATAAGACCTGAGATTATTTTTTTTATTGTTTTCATTTGATGAGTCATTTACTTTGGGTGTATTTAAAAGAACTGATTATCTTTTCTTTTAGGCACTTGAGTGATGACATTTCCAGAAATATTGCATTCCACTGAAGAGGGGGCACTGACCTGTTAAACGGGACACTGGGAATCCTGAGAGGGATGAGTGGTTTGAAGCCTCTTGTAAAGTAGGAGAGGAGATAAGGGTCTGTGAGCCCTAAGAAGACAATGCAAAAGAGTCCTGGACAAGGACGACAGCATGGGGATTCCTTGGTGAGAGGGAGGTAGAGGAGGGAGCAGGGAACATGTGGTGATGGAGAGAGATTTGACTTGGGGTGGTGAGCACAGTGCGGTGTACAGTCCAGATGGTGTGTTGTGGAATCATGCACCTGAATGAGAGCTGTGTATTTCTGTTAGCCAGTGTCACCCTAATAAATTCAGTTAAAAAAATAAAATAAAATAACAATGCTGAACCAGGAATATAGGAAAAAACCAGTCAATAGGTTGAAATTATTCTCTTGTGAAAGAAAATGTTGCCTGAGGGAAGTGGCACTGGATTTTCATTTCAGGTTGCACACCATTTCTCGGTCATTTTATTTAACACTTTTATCACTAATTTTTAAATTACTTATAGAATATTTATAAGCTATTTGAAAGATGTAAAGAAAATACTGCATCAAACACCATTGTATATCGCTGAATCCTCTGTTCAACTTAAATGAAGTAAAACTGCTATCCTTTTGAAACCATGGGGCCTTTCCTGGCTGAGGTGGTAGAAATCTGGTAGATTCGGGGGGTGACATGGTAGATTGTTGAGCAAAAAAAAAAAAAAAAAAATGCAGCTTAGAGATTTTGTCTGTGAGCAGAATAAATAATTTCTGCATTATATGATTATCTTTATAAGTTGCCACTTGTATTTTATCCCTAAACAAGAGGTTTTTCAGTTCTGCATATTTTAGTCTTTTATAAAAGGAATCATACTGTGTTAATCTTTTGCAACTTAATGTTATGTTCCCAAGGCTTATTCATGTTGTTACATGTAGCCATAATTTGTCCAATTAATTGCAGTACAGTTTCATTGTATGAGAATATACCACACCTTGCAATTATGCATCTCCATGTTTCCTTCTTACTGGACTGAAACCTTTCTAAGGGTGGACAAAAAGTCTTGTTTATCTTTGTCAAATCAGCCTTGGCTTGGCCACGATTGTTGGGATGAAGAGAGTATTAAGTAAGTGCTTTTTTAATGGTAACTTTGTATAAGGGCAATAAAAATATAAATAAAGTTTTCTTTTTTTGAGACCCTAAAATGTAATTCAGACATTTGTATCTGTAGTCTAGTTACAGGGCAATCCTCAAAACAAAAAAATTCTGGAGATATATCTTTTCAATATAAAATACATTTCTATTTTCTGGGCTGAAAGTCTTAATCCTGGGCCTATAGTTTCTGATAGGCATGAGAGAATTAAATATGTTGTTTTTTTCATTTGGATGAATATGTTCATTTGGAACATTTACTGTTCATTAGGATGAACAGTAAATTTGAAAAAGAAGGTGAAGTTTAGTCTTAAACTGTTTGTACTCTATTTTTCCAAAGAGATTAGCTAACATGATGTTGCTAATTCTAAGTATTAAATGCCTTAGCAACATGACACACAATTAGCTACTCTAAGAGCAGGTAATTTTTCAGGTTTGTTCTTTGCATAAAGAAAATAAAAAACACCTCAGGTGTGCTTTTTGTTTGTTCGTTTTGGAGTTGCTCTCTCTTATTCTTGGAAGAGGGATAGAAAAAGATTGGATTGATTTTAAGGGTCTATGTGTTTCACAGACACTCCGAAAACCCTCACCTATATACTATAGATTCTGTTCTATTATCCTCTCCCTAGGGAGTACTACATTTACAAAATATTTTACTAATCACAAAAATAAGAACCTATGTTTCATAACATCTTTTCCTTTTAGCAATCCCTAGAGCTCCCTTTCAGTCAGACTCCACTGAGTTGGAATTTAAGATTTTTTTAAAAATTTTTATGTATTTATTTTTAGAGAGGGAAGGGAGGGAGGGAGAGAGAGAGAGAAACACCAATGTGCCATTGCTGGGGTCCCTGGCCTGCAACCCAGGCATGTGCCCTGACTGGGAATCGAACCTGCGATGCTTTGGTTCGCAGCCCGCGCTCAATCCACTGAGCTACGCCAGTCAGGGCTGGAATTTAAGATTTAGTATAATGCTTCCAAACGTGTGAGCTATGGATTCTTGGGAGGCCACAATGCTGGTGCCAGAGTTGTAGAGGATTGAAGAGTGTATATATACATACACATATACACACTATATGAGCATTCAAATATAGGTAGGCACAATCATATTTAATTACATAAAAAATTAACTTTAAAGTTCTACTAAATGTATTCAAGCAATTTTCCATTTATTCTTTTGAACTAACTTCATTTTATTTGTGCTAAATATGTGTGTGGTGTGTGCACATAGTTTTCAAAACTTGATGGGCTTATACCTAAAACAAGAGACCCTCTCTGTTTCAGCCTTGGGAAACCCCAATTCTGCCTTTTCATTGGCAATTACTTCAGCTTTTTGGTTGTTGTTGTTATTTCTCCTGGTATTCATCTTTTGAATTCTAAATAATATGATATGCTACGGGTTTTTATTTTTCAGTTTTAGACATTACTCAGTGATTTCTCAGTAAGGAAGGATTTAGCCCTCGTCCCCTTTCATCAGCTGCACAATTTTTAAAAGGTAAGATTTTATATTATTAGGACCAAATAAATATTAACTTTAGCTGAGCTGTATAATAACATGTATGATGTCATTGTTGTTCCATTTTTTTAAACAATATGCTTTGTTTTGCCATTTTGGGGGAATTAATAATTATGGTTTTGGGACATTTATTTAATTGACTCTGTACTTAACACTAATAATACATCTGCTATCCAAAACATTAGATAATCTTAAGTGTCACTTGTCCATCATCTGTCAATTTGTTATCAGTTTCAATCTGTGCCAGCTGGTTTTGAAAACTGCTGTATTCCTGACATCATATTGCCTGCCTTCTCCACTGTCCCTGAAATCTTTCATATTGAATTTTGTTTCTTGGTGTCCAGAAGGTAAAATTTTGAAATCTTACATGTTTGAAGATGTCCATTTTTGATTCTACGCTCAACAATGCTTGATAACTGGGTTAGGCAGAGAAGTTCAGTTTAGATCTCACTTTACTAAGAATTTTCAGAGGCATCGCTACATTTTCTTCAATTTCCATTTCATCCTACCTGACAGCGTTCTGAGTCCCACTCCGTTGTACGTGCTTTGTCTTGCTTCTTGTTTCTTCTCTGGAAGGTTTAAGATTCTATGTTTGTTCCTAGTGTTCTTTTCACATTGAAGTAACTTGATATGAGTTTTTTCAATTCATTGTTCGGGGTACTTTGTGGGACCTTTCAGTACATGTCTTCAGTGATTTCCTTGAGTAAATTTTTGTAAAACTTCGTCTTTTTCACTTCATCTCGTTCCTTTTCTGGACATCTTATCCTGGGGATGTTACAGCACATCCATAGATTCTCTAACTTCTCCATCTGCCTTTTCTCTTTCCAAACTTTCCTGGGAGATTTGTTCAATTTTATCTTTTAATTCTTCAATGAACTTTTAAGTTTGGCTATCACATTTTTAAATTCTAAGAATTATGGACTTTTGTGTTTTTACTTCATGGATGCAATACCTTTGCTTATCTCTCAGAAAATAGTAGTTTATATTTCTTTCAAAATTTCTTCTATGCTCTGCACTGTCTCTGTTTCTCTCCTATCTCTTTTTCCCCTAAAAATAGTGTTTTTATTTTATAAATAATAGTGTTTTGTTTTAATAAATTAGGAAATAGATGCATGCAAATTGAGATTTCATAGCCTCCCTGGGTAATACTTTAGAAATAGAATCTGAATTTTATTATGTATATTATTTAGTGTAAAGTTAACCTTTTTAATAAAAGGCAGTGGAAAAAACACATTCAAAAACCCTACATGAACATAGCTGTATTTATATTTTTATAGTTGATAGAGTAGATAGAGTACCCATAGGTGGGAAGATACCTTTCAATAACTAGCTAAATAGCATCTCCACAATCGCCATTGCCCCACATAGTTCTGCTCCGTTGGATGAATTATTTACCCTAATAGGGAAGACTAGAGAGTTTCCTAATCAGAACACTGATTTTAAGTTAATTTCTTAGCCTTGAGCTGACTTTAATAGCTGGTCATATCAAAATGCTTTACTTTGAAACATTATTGAAGAATAAATAAGGAAGACTTTAAAAAACATTTAATTTGGAGAAAATTCTAATGCTACAGAAGAAGTACAAGAATAACAACAGCACAAAGAACACCCACATATTATTTACTCAGAGTCACTCATTATTAACATTTTTATTCCATTTACTTTTTATCATTTGCTTCCTCTTTCTGAACAAACTTTATAATGTTTTTGAACCGTTTGATATGAAGGCCCATACATTACAGCCTGCTCATCTTCAGTTCTCCAGTGAATATTTCCTAACAATAAGGCTTGGTTGTTCCCCCGTGGAGTTTCCATGGTCATCAGTAGTGCAGGCTCCTATGTAGCCCCAGGGCATTTCTCCTGTGTGCAGTGCATCTATCACTTTCAGCAAATTTAACATTAATATATTAATTTTACCAAACTACCGTATATATTCCAACAGTGTCAACTGACTCAATAATGACCGCTGTAGCACCTTTTCCCCCTTCCAATGTAGTATCCAGTATAGAAATAGGAATTTTATTTAGTTATATCTCTTTATTTTTCTATAATTTTTTCGGTTTCCTCTGGTTTTCAAGACAATGGCATTAAAAAATACTTAAATTTTTGCCCTGGCTGGCATAGCTCAGTGAATTGAGCACGGGCTGCGAACCAAAGCATCGCAGGTTCAATTCCCAGTCAGGGCACATGCCTGGGTTGCAGGCCACGGCCCCCAGCAACCACACATTGATGTTTCTCTCTTTCTCTCCCTCCCTTCCCTCTCTATAAATAAATAAATAAAATCTTTAAAAAAATACTTAAATTTTCTAGTAGCCACAATATAAAAAGTAAAATGGAACAGGTGAAATTAATTTCAGTGATATATTTTATTTAATTCAGTGGGCCCAAAAGCTATCATTTTAACATGCAATTATTATAAAAATCATTTTAAAATTAAAAAATTAAAAGTACAGTCTTTAAAAGCAATTAACAGAATGTTTCTCAGTTGGGTTTTCTTCTTGAATATATTCAGATTATACATTCTTGACCAGAATAGAGCATAGATGATGTATGTGTCCTTCTCAGAGTTTCCTATTTGGAGGTGGACATGGGCCATCTGGCCCTTATTGGTACTGTCAATTTTAATCACCCAGACAGGGTGTTGTACAATGTCTCTATTCTATAGTTGCTATGCTTTCCTTGTAATTTAATAAGCCATCTGTGGAATACACTAAGAGCATGCATATACCTGGTTTGCTCTTCAGCAAAATTTTCCCTCAGATTAATTATGTACATGCTTATATATTTTTGTATTGAACTTAAGACTGAGGGTATTCAGTGAAATGCTACATTCATAAATCACTTGGATTAGTTCCTTCTTTCTCCCCCACTCCCCTTTCACTGTAGTTACAGTATTCATCTCAAACCCAATAGGTATAAAGAATTTTATAGTCACTTTAAGTTGCAAACACCATCTTAATTCAATAATTGTAATAATTCAGACTTCCAACCTTACTCAACAGTAAAACTTGCCATATTTTGTTTAGTCTGGACTCTCTTATAGGTTGGCATCCTCCTTTAGGCAAAAAGGTATGGAAATCTTTATTTTTCAGTTAGCACCATTCCTACTTACTAGCTGCAATTACAGACCCTTCGGGAGATGGAGAGGGTGTTAAAGAAATAGAGGCAAGAAGTGAAGAAAAAATCTTAGATTACCAGTACTGCTACAATATGGATTTGTTCTTCTTGGGTTTGGCTGTACTTAAAACTGACTCTGTAAAATATACAGAAATGTACCCCTGAAATCTATATAATTTTATTAACCAATGTCACCCCCAGTAAATTCAATAAAAATAAATAAATAAATGAAATAAACTGACTCTGTCTGGGTCATTTGTATGGGGATATTGCAGAGTCCCTCCTCCAATTGCTGGTGGTCTTTACTTACATTTACTTTTTACACTTACCAGTGCATTTATAAAGGCAAACATGCTCTGCTAAGCAGTGATTTCCTTAACCATCAGAGGACTTTTTCAATGGTGAGATCAGATTTTACCTCTGCACTCTTGACTGTGCCTTTCGAAGTGTCCATTAGGATTCTTTCTTGCTGTCTGTTTGTCTATCTATCTATTATCTATCTATCTATTATCTATCTATCATCTATCTATCTATCATCTATCTATTGCAAGAAATCATCTTATGCTATTGTGAGGCAAGGCAAGGTTGAAATCCATAGGGCAGGTTATCAGGAAGGGCAAGCTATAAAACGCTATCAACTCTTGCTGCAGTGTACAAGTGGAATTTTATCTTCTTTAGAGAAACCTCGGTTTTGCTCTTCAGGCCTTCCAACTGATTAGATGAAGCCTACTCAGATTATCGAGAATAACCTCTTTTATTTAATAGCCCATTGAAGGAGATGTTAATTACATGTACAAAATACTTTCACAGCAACACTAGGATTAATGTTTGAATGACAGAGGCCTATAGCCTAGCCAAACTAACACGTTCATTAACACATTCATTATATAACAGTCACAGGTAGGTAATCGAAAACATGCCTACTGCACCAGCTACGTAAGAAAGTGAAAGTGCATTAGAAGAAAGAGCGCCGAGTCTGGTTGTGAACACACAGAGTTTTCAGGACCCTGGAGTCACTGACATATATTATCTTTGTGCTTTTGTACAAAGGGCTTGTTTCAGATAATTTCTGAGGCTTCTTTCAGTTATACAATAATTTCTATTATTATCATGTGCAAAGGCAATAGAGATGACTAACAAAAGGTAATTGTCATTGCAAAGAGAATAACAATGCAGAATTGACAGTTTCCCCCATTTGCTGCCTGCCTCAGCAAAGAAAGATAGTAATTAATTATGGCAGAGAAATAAGGCATTTATTTAGCCACTTTCTCAGCACACTATAGGCCATACGCTAGTTTAGATCCTACAGATACAGAGTGGAATGTGATCCAGTTCTGGACACAGAGAATCATGACAATAATCTAATGATTATCAGCAAATCAATCATTTTAGTACAGTATGGTAATGCTATGATAGGGAGGTGTGGAGTGTTGAGGTTGGCATCTGAACCAAGATTCAGAATAGTTTTCCTGGGAGGCCTACATTTGGAACTGAAATTGAAGGAAAAAATTGCCACAAAATCTGATGTGCTATTTAATTTTTTGAAATGTGCTTGGTGTTTGCAGAGAAAGAAGGCAATGGATTTGGGGGTGGCAAGGAAAGCCATGTGTCTTGATCAAAACCTGAGAGAGAAGAAATTTCTAGCTGCATGTTGGACAGGAGGGTAGTTGGGGATAGGCACAGAGGAGAGTAGGGCATTCCAGGCAGATGGTGGAATGAAGCAGGTGTGGGGTGAAGAGGGTGGATAGTTAGTTTACTTTTGAGTATGCTGTGTCTCTCTGAACATTCATACCATAGAAATAGCCCAATTAAATATAAACTAGGGCAAAAGTCAAAGCTCTTTTATTACTTAGCTATCAGTTTAAGATAATCATATTATACAGAAAAGTTCTAAAAAGATAGATGATTTTACCCTAGATTTATTTCCGTGGCCTCAAAAATCTTTTAAGATCCCTTTGTTAACATTGACAAAATTCTTAGGTTCTTCCTCATTGTTTTTGTTCTTTTATCTTTCAGTGTTTTCTGGTTGTATTAATGTTCCCTTTGATAATAGTCATGTTCAATTTCTTCAGCACACATAGCTTTTCAAATTGTTACTTGACCCCGGCAGTTCCAATAATTCTCATTTACTTTTGCCATTTTAAACGCTGATTGGAAGCAGGGTTTTTATATTCAGCTACACCCACATATTATGAAATGTGTCTTTGAGAATGACATTTGTTTATTTATATATACCTTAAATTGTCCAAGGGCCTTTTGAATAAGAAGAGTTTTACCTGTTCAGAACATATTACCATGTTTTCACCTGCAGAGCTGTGAACCATCATTTACCAGCAGAACCTGAGAACATGGCAATGAAACAGATTAGAGAATTTGTGTAGTTGAGGGGCTACATTGTGTTAATTCTCTCTCTCCCTCTCTTTCTTTCCAGTGGACTTACCCAGTGATTTTCCATCCTGAGTTGAAATAATGAATGTGAACGCCCATAGTATAGGTAACATCATATTAATGTGAAACACTACTTTTTACATAATATTGAAAAATTACTCCGGGACTTGAGCACAATGAAGTTGAATTGGTTGGAAGCCTCCTTTGCAACACAAATAAATTTATTTGTCCTTATTTAGCATTAACAAAAATTTCACTGTAACTTCTTTTTCCCTCATTTTATTTTTTCCTTCCCTTCCTCCCTCCCTCCCTCCCCCCTCCCTTATTTCCTTCCTTCCCTCCTTCTTTCCTTCCTTCCTTCCCATTTTATTAGTTCAATGACACCATCTCTTCCCTTCCTCTTAAAATGTCTATTATTATTTTATTTGAAGTACATACTTTATACAAATAACCAGTTCATATGGAAATAAATCTATAGACTTTGAAGCTTTTAAAAATTATCTATCAATATCAAACTATGTTTTTAAAGAGTTTATTTCCCTTTTTTTTTAGAGAGGGGGAAAGGAAGGAGAAAGAGAAACATTGACTTGTGAGAGAAACATCAGTCAGTTGCCACCATATGTGCCCCAACTAGTGGCTGACCCCACAATCCAGGCATGTACCCTGACTAGGAATTGAACTGGCAATCTTTTGTTGTACAAGATAATACCCAAGCAACTGAGCCACACCAGTCAGGGCACAATATCAAACTACTGAGGTAAGTGTGACTCTCAAAAAACAGAGAATCAATAGACCACACCAAAATATACATAATATAAAAATGAATAGCATTCCCCTTTCCAGTCTTTCCAGGAAGTTTATATGTGTTTTGTAGCAGGAGCAGAGAATCCCTGACCCCGCATGCCACAGATTGGTGGACACTGGTCTGGGCTCCCAGGTTCAATGTCTATCTAACATTTGTTGCATACAAGGCTATTGTCTTGGTGGTGTGAGAATTGTAAAGATTTTAAAAAATACCAAAATTAATTAATCACTTTTGAGTACTTATAATGTACTAGCACTCTTTCATGTTTTTTACATGTATTAATGTTTAATCTTCATAATAGTTGTATGAGGTAAATACATTACCATTTCCATTTTACAGGTGAGCAAACTGAGTCTTAAAGAAGTCCAATAATTGGTCATGGCCACACAGGGATTAAGGAGCAAAAGATTTAAACCCACATTCTTAATCATATCTTCACTCTTTCACCTAAGAAAATGTAATAGGAAAAGTGGGAGACACAAGAATAAATAAAAAATGAGGTAGAATGGAGTCAGTGCCGTGACAGGTGTTCACACAAAGTGCTACTGGAGCTCAGAGGAGGGAAGAAGCTGTGGGGGTGTCGGACGTCTTCGCGGACCTTCACCAAGCGGGGCATATCTCCAAGAGAATGGTAGAGGGAATATTTCAGCAGGAGATAATGGTTTGAGTTATTTCATTTGTATGTGTCATTGAGTCTGTAAAGGGAAACGGTTAGAAAGCCTGGATGAGTGAATCTGAGCCATGTTGTGTGAGGCTTTAAACATAAGCAGAGGCTTTAAACATAAATATAAGCATAAGCATTTAACAGGTCAGGCAGAAGGAAAACCTCTAAAGGTTTTGAGCAGGACCTTGACGTGGTCGATGAAGTGATCTGTGGAAAGTCATGCATTAACATTGTGTAGACTGGATAGTCTGGAAGACTTCAGAGTCTGGGAGATTAGTTGTAAGTTTGGTAAGAAAGACTAATGACTTGACTTCAAGTACTGGTTTTGGGGATGGAAAGAGGAGAAATACAGGATAGAACAAGAGTCCCTATAGATGCATACTAGGGCTTGGTAACTGCTTAAAGGAATTGATAGTGAGGTCTCCACGGTTTCCAAATGGGCACTATAGCTCTGGGAGAATGGTGCCCAGGAAGCATAGGAAGCAGCAGAGGGAGCAGGTTGGGGGGAACAGAGTGGAGATGTGTTCATGCTTCCATCTAGAAGTATCCAAGATATCCCACTACTAATAGGAAATAAACATGCAAATAAACATGCAAAGTTGAGGGCAAAAACTTTTAAGAGGCCCTTAGTGCTTGGCCTGGATTGCTTCTGTTTCTTCTCTTTCCCCACTCTTTCCCCATTCATATTTGGCCTGCCTGCTTTTTTGAAAACTTTCCCAATGCTGGAAGCAAATGCTCACCAATTTATCTCTCCCTTCCAATTTCTCTCCATTGTTATAGTCAAATTCATGAAATTATATGTTATAGTTGTTTACATCTTCATGGTGCCGAACCTTTGCTAATATGCATTGCTGCTGACTTTTAACAAAAAACTAAAGCAAAGTCAAAAGCAAAGCCAAAGCAAAACAGAACAAATAAATATACAGTTTTTAAACTGGAGATGCAGTGAAGCCATGCAGAAATAAAACTGAGAGCAAGCAAGCAGAAAGTGCCAGAAACGTGCTGCCTGCATTTGTTTCCATGGATTTTATCTTGGGTTCTGCCAATGAGAACCCAAGAGGAGGTCTTTCACAATTACTCACAGGTCTGTGGTGAACAAATTAGACTGAGTAAAATAAAACTTTTCAGTAAGGGAGAGCAGAAAATTTTGTTTTTCTAGACTGGATGAATAAAGTTTCTTAACTATGTGAAGAGAGGACACAGAGGCAAACACTGTTATGAAGTTATATTACAGAATGCAAGTTCAGGATGCTTATAAGTAGCTTGATCATATTATATTCTCTAATCTCATTAGCTGCCAGCTAATGGCATTAATAGAAGGGGAAAAAATTTTAATCCTCTCAGTCAACCTTTAGTTAGTTTATAAGTTTTTTTAGTAAAATTACTTCCTGGCAAATATTTTGTTGAAAATCATAATTAGCAAACAGATTTACAATCAAGTGATTTTCTCAATCGATGGGGTTCATTTTGATATGAGTTTTGAGGCATCACCAGTCATTTTGCCTTGTTTTCTCCCAGATGTGCTGTAGTCAGAACTAAGTCTGTTCCCTCTGCACTTCTCTCTGATGCCTTGCCAATTGCCCACTTACCATCTGCTTCTGTCTTCTGCCACCATCCCCGTCAATCACTCATCTGCTCTTGTTTGTGTGCCCTCAGAGCAAATGTCTCTACCAGTCACATTACCAATGTCCAAATGCCTGAATTCAATCCTGGCGCCCTTTTGTAGACTGGGAATTCCTCAGGGATGAAGACTCTGTCTTGAATCATATCTCTTTTCTCGCCCAAACAATGCCTCTGCTTTCCAAATTGAGGGCTGGCCTCCCTGACCTCTTTTCTCCTCTGACTAGGCCAGACAAGAGTTCTGCCAGCCCCCTTGTACCTATGTGAATCTTAGCAGTCATTGTCATCCTCCCTCCCCTTGAGTGCAGAGGCTGTCATTCATTTTTCACCTTTGGGTTTTGTGTTGTTTTCAGCAAACAATTGGTTCCTCTGTAAAGATCAGTGGAATGGGGGAACAAGGGAAAACAAGGAACCATTTACTTGGATCTGTTAAAAAATGCATGTTTTGGAAACTGACTCAGATATTGTTATTGACATAGTTACAAATTAAGTTCATATTCAGCCTTTTTTCAACTCCCCATTCTGAGGCTTCTTTCCACAACACCAGTCCCCTTCCTTGGGGCCTCAGTGGCCTTGGGAATTACTTTAGTCTCAAAAGCATTCGTTTCTTCCTGGTCTGCACACTGCTGGGGTTTACACTGGGATAGGAGTAGTTATAGTGTATATTAAGATACTCATCTTTTGGCTGCAATCTCTAGTTCCACAGACACTCTGGGATGGAGCTCAGCCTACATTAATGCCTGGCTCATGGAAAGGAAGCTCAGGTTCCTCTCTTGGCTCGTGATGCACTTATCACTTTCCTCTGAATTGCCTGTGCTGTAACCTTTCACTTACTTCTGTATGTGCAGCCAAGCCTTTCTGGCCCAAGAATATACTATCTCTTCCAGAATCTTCCTCCTCTTCACCTCGTTAACTTCTACTCATCTTCAAGGGCTCCACTCAACTGCCACTTTCTCCCAGAAGACTTCTTTGAAGTCTGTTAGGGTAGGTTAATGGTTCTCCCCCCATGGTTGCCATAGCATCTTGCTCCTCCTGTCCTAACCCTGGGCAGCAGAGGCACAGGCAGCGCAGCAGATTAAGGGCCAAACTTGAGCCAGGCTATCTGGGTGCAAATCTCACTTTTGCTTATTACTAGCTGTGTGAACTTGGGCAAATTTTATTTAACTTCTTTATACTTCAGTTTTCTCATTGGTAAAATAGAAATAATACTAGGGCTTACCACAAATGGGTTTTATGAGAGTTAAATTTGTTGAAAGAGTTAAAAATTTAGAATACTGTTTGGTATATCATATGCAATACATATTAATAAATATATTACTTAAATATATAGTATAAATAAAAATATTTTAATGTAAAATATTTTAATGTATAGATATTATATATAAAGTATACAACGGGTATATAATATTTACATTTATTGTTTTTATAATTATCTTGTTCTATAGGGAATGAGTTTTTTAATGATAACAGTTTAAGGACTGTGACTCTTTTTCATGTGTGTGTGTGTGTGTGTGTGTATAAACTTGTGCTGTATAAATAGATAACATGACCTCCACGGTTGCTAGAACCCAAATTCCATTGCTAGCAGGGCTCAAGCATCAGTCCTGCCAATGGGAGGCATCCCATCTGAGACTGGGAGGTGAAAAGGAGTTAGAACTTCTGTGAACTTTCGCAGCTGCAGAAGCTCCTGGCCTGAGCATCCTTCTTAAGAGTATTCCCCTATAGCAGCAGAAGATAAAAACGGTTCCTGCATGCTGTCTCCTGCAGTGGTGATAGTAGCTTGCTACAATTCCTGGTTTCTGTAGAACATACCTGTTCCCTCCCTGGCCACCTACCCTACCCCATTTTTATTTCTATAGTCCTCAAAAATTTTTGTAACCCACTGACTTGTAGGAAGTCTACCACCTTGCATTGAAATACCTAGAATGGCATCTGTTTTTTCTACCTAAACCTTAACTAACACATTAGTATAGGAAATTACTTAGAGGTTACCTAGAATTTTAAAAGACAGCCAGATTAGTGAGGTGTATTCATTCCCAAGGAAGGAATTTATATGTTCTTTTCTTATGCATTCATAGCTGGAATGCTTTAATAAATAAAGGAAACTTTATTTATTAAACAATATTTATTGAAAAGGCACCCCATACCGGACACTATTCTATGTTATGATGTAATCACATTTTTTTAGTGTGTGTGTACTTGATTTCAGGGTATGTTGGATTATACTATAAACCTAACACCCAGCATAGCTTTATCTGTTGTCCCATACAATTGTGAGATCATTGGGAAGCTAACTTCTGTGGAGGCATTCTATATTTCTAAGTAACTGAAGATATTTTTCTCTCCTTTTCTTGAGTCTGGTTACACTGTTATACCTGGTTTATGTTCTCATTCTCCTTGATGGTCCATAAGACTGATGTGTTTTTCCATGCAGGGTCAAACTGCCCATCGATGGGTATATTAGAAACTTTTTCAGGAAAAATTACCAGCATTTCTATAATGAAATAACAATATTTTATGGTAGAAATATACCAGCTTTGTCACTGCATTATGGGACTAGTATTATGTTTTCAGAAACTGGTAGCTTGCATTACAAGTTAATTAAAGTCAATAAATATATTGCTTCCTTTTCTTACAAAACTAACACAATTAAATATTATTATGCTGTTTCTTTGAAAGATAATTTTCTATTAAGTCAAACTGAATATCTTCTCTGAATTCTTGAAAAAAGTCTTCCTCTTCATAAAATACATAATTTTCATTCTTGCCTCCACTTCTTTCCACTTTTTAAGTTGGATTTCTCCCCAGTGGCTGGCCTTCTGAACTGACAAGGTTGTTCCTTCCTATATGTCATGTTCCTGGAAAAGGCTATGCAGAAATTTCAATACCTCTATGTGAGGAAAATACCAGCCATGACTCACAGACTCCAAAAGAAGTTATAACTCAGCACTGGCCTCAAAGTGAAGAAACTGAATTACAATCTTGCATTTACTCTTTACTACTAATAAGACCTTCACCAAGTAACTTCTTCAGACCTCAGTTCCCTCAGTTATAAAAGCCAGGTTCAAACTGGGGGGTCCTTAAAGGCCCCTTGGATTCTATACTGCAATTGGTATGACTTTGCTTTAGTTTTGCCATAATGTATGCATGATAACTCCATGATATCATCAAAGTCTCAAGCTCCTTCTAGTTTATCTATCAATAAACTTACAAATGCAACATCCTAGGCAGGGTGAAGGAGAAAGAGAAAAAAAAAGGGCAAAGACAGGGGAATACAGATATTTAGCATACTGATGCCCCTAAATGCAGCTGGGATTCTGTTTGTAAGGAAGAGTGCAGAATGGATATTGAAGGGCACACCACATGGGGCTAATAACAGTACCATCTTGTGAGGCAGACCTCAGCTTGTGCAGTCTGCCACATTGTGGATGAGGCATGGGAAATTCACATGGACTGCTGAGTCCTGTGGAGGAAAAGGGACAGCATGGCTTCTCTCTCAAGAGGAGAAAAAGCCTCGGCCCTTGCTTTGACTGGCCTTTATTTCTTTTCTGGGCACATTACACGATGGTCCTCATTTACTATGCACAAGTGCGCCTTAGGTGGTTACCTTTTACAGAAAACAAAGGAGATGATGCTGCTAATCACATCGGAGAAGAAGGATATTTGCAAATGAAAGTGGTTGAACCGGTTACACTCCATACTGGAGAGTTTTAGCACAGACTTTAGGAAGTTAACAGTAAGCACTTGCTGCCTCAATTCAGGGAGAGGGAGTTTTAGCAAAAGCAAGTCTCAAAGCGGCCTAGGTACATTGCAGGCCTGATTCCCCATGGGAGAACCTATCTGTGGTCATGGGTCCTGTGCATCTCCAAGTGGGAGCTGGGCCCATGCCATGCAGAATGGTCTCCTATAATCTTGTTCTTCAAATATTTATTTATTCAGTGAGCAGATCTTTATTCGTGCCTTCTTCATGCCAGGCATTCTCTTTAGGTGCTGAGCATTTTGTGGTGAACAGCAGCAGGCATCGCTTCTTTCACAGGGCTTAGTAGAAGCTATTGGAATCAGTAGGAGAGCTGTGCATTAAAAACAAATTCATAAATAAACATACAGTTATACCTTAGGATATGCAATCTGAAGGAAAAAATTGATTGTTATAAGAGGGTGACATAACTATCAGACTATGATTAGAGGGTCAAATGCATTCTGAGAAAGTGAGACTTAAATAGGATTTGGATCCTCAGAGTGAAAGATGGGGTGAGTGAAAAGAATCTTCAAAAAGAGGGAAGAGTATGGCTAAAAGCCTTGAAGCATAGGGAACTCACAAAAGCCAGCGTGATTGGAATGTGTTGGCAGAGGGGAGAGGGTGGCACAAGATGAGGTTGGCCAGGCAGATGGGATCAGAATGTAAAGGGAGAGAAATGAAAGTCGGGCGTCCCAGGCATAGGGTATCGACTGCATTAGTCAGTGTAGAGAGCTATCAGCTTTCATGAGAGTTGGATGTTAGTGGTTCATAAAGACTGCGACAAGGGGCACCAGGGTTGCGATTGTACTGGAAGAGGTGATCAGGTTACAGGGCATTCTGAGTCATGTTTAGATAATCATATTTTATTCTAGTTGATGGCAAGCCACTGAAGGGTTGTCATGGAAATGGTGGAGGATGGTGGTGATGGAAACACGAGATGCAGGCAGCTGTCTGGAAGATGGATTAAATAAGAGGTGGGGAGACACAGAGCTGCTATTCAAAAAGCTTAGGTTAGTGATAATAAAGGTACAAACTCAAAAGTATCATTTCCATATTTTTGTTTGTAAACCAAGGGACCATGGCAAAACTGACACAGCAAGGATGACAAAACTGAACATAAGTAGGGTAACATGTCATTTATTTGATGCCACCATGAACTGGGCATTGCTTTAATTGCTTTCCTTAAATTAATTTTATTATTCCTTTCAACAACTTTATTATCTTTCTATATTAGTACCATTGTGACATTTTGCAGAGAAAATAGTGTCAGGGTAAGGTCCTTAGGCTTTCCTTGTTTAATAAAGAGGAGGGGCCAAATGCTCTCTACTCTGTCTTCCTATAAGAGGCCAGGTCTTTTGAATTTACTAGGTATAGTCCTGAATCTTCTGGCTCTTGGAATTTTTAACACATTCCTCTAAAGTAATTCCAAGATCAGTTTAGAATTCCCTAATGAGATACACACGAGTCAATCTCAAAGTGGGTTTTCTTGTTTCTCAAGGAGATAAAAAGTTTCAGTGTTCTCTTTCACTTTTTTGTATACATTTGTGTGAAATTCCTCTAGACTTTAGGGACATTTTTGTACTATCTTTAAATGCAGGTAAATTTGTGATGCATGCTCACTAACACTCTTTCTCTCACACTCTCTTCCATAGTTTTGGTATGTTTCATTTTCCCACCAATAGGCACGAGAAGTTAAGTAACATGTGCAGTCACATAGTTAGTTAGTCTAGAACCAGGAATTTAAAAGGAAAAGAACAATAAAGGCATTGTGATGGTTAACTTTAGGTGTCAGCTTGGCTAGGGTATAATACCTACTTATTGAATCAAACACCGAAAGTATTTCTATGAAGGTATTATAGATACGCTTAACATGTACAACAAGTTAATTTAAGTAAATATTACTCTTGTTGATGTGGGCAGACATCCTCCAATCAGTTGAATGTATCAGTTTAATCATCACCATCATTTCTATATTCTCTGCTATCCACGTGACTTTATATGCCCTGGTTGTAAATATGTATAGCACCTTATCATTATTCACAGGATAAATCCACTGTGTTTTGCTATGCTCTTCAATTTTAAAGAATTTGTAGTTCTATGTACATTCTTTGCTATTTTATACCTGCATTCCATTTCAAAATAATAGAATATTAATACAGTGATATTGTAATAAATCCCTTCTTTTTTTTTTTACCCTATATATTTTTTTTACTCTATATTTTTTACCCCATTAAAGCAAATATAATAAATCTTCAATTGCCCTAACCAGGTGTAGCTCAGTTAGTTGGGTGTCATCCCCCAAACTGAAAGGTCGCCAGTTGGATCCCAGGTTGGGTCACATGCCTGGGCTGCAGGTTCAGTCCCCTGTCAGGGTGCTTACAGAAGGCAGACACTGGGTGTTTCTCTCCCTCTCCTTCATCCTCCCTCCCCTTCTCTGTCTCTAAAAAAAAATCTGTTTACACATGATAACACTGCTACCCTTTTTTTCCTAGTGAGATTCTTGACTATATCCAGGAGCAAACAGACTCCTAGGGGAGTATCATAAAAGTATAATTGAGAGTTGGCAGAGAAGGAAAGAAAGGAACTCAATTCCAATATTATATCCTTTCTCTAAAATAAGGCAGAAAGTGTGTAACTTTATAAAAGACTTAATATCTAACATCATACACAAAATGTTTCTTACATTCCTAACACACTTTGCAGATGCAGAGAATAGGTTGTAAAAGACATAGAAGCATTCTCATACAAATGTGCAAAATTGATTTGGGCTCTCATTTGCTGTAGTTGTTGAATATAAAATGAGCAGATGTGTATGACGGTATCCAGTGTTAATGACAAGGGCTATAGAAAGGCACTGGGCTTTGCAGTTAAGTGCATGTTATCATAACTGGGCTTTCTGTGGTAGGATTATTTTTCCACTGCTTATGAAGTATGGGGCTGTGAACAAGTTACTGAATTTTTCTGTACCTCAGTTTCCTTGTCTGAAAAATGAATATGATATTTAAAAAAATAATATGTACTCATTGTTTGCTATGAGGAGTTGATAAATAAATCTTTGTCAGATAATCAGAATAGTACTGCATATATGTATTTGCATAGAATATTGTGTGTGTTCACATTAAAGAATTTGATAATAACTATTGACTCTGGGATGTGGGAATGAGAGTCTGGATATCTATCTGTTTTCGGAAAAATATGTGGTTTTCAGAGTATACCCTTATACTGCTTATATTTCCTACCAAATTTTTCTATCAATTAAATAATTTTAAAAGTCCTAAAATAAATGAGAGTACAATTGTTAGAATTTCACAGCAATAAATTTCATTTGTCAGTACAATAACAGAAAAGTAGATGGCATATATTTATGATTTTATTTTGAACATTTGATCATATTGTTTTACACTACTGAAAATTGAGAAAATTGTTCATATCACAAGTGCTGTCCTATACTTGACATTGTTCCCAGGATTGACATTGCCCACATAGAAAGCTGAACCATGAGAGAGAGAATGGATCATTGTATTTCTAAATTTTGAAAGGTAGAGATGGCTGAGCTGGAAGGAATGAGGAGCACAGCAAGCTGGAGAGACACCCCACTGTGGGCTTTGCCTCGGTAAGGCCGTTGTCTGTCTCCGGGGGAGGACTGAAACACAGAGTTGTTACAGCAGGAAGCTGAAGCAAGGACATTCTCATGCTCGCCTAAGGTTCGTTATCTATCTTGCTTTCCTTGTGGTTTAAGTCATTCGCTGAATTACCAATATCTCTCCCTCTGGCATTTCAAAAGTTTTAGAACTTCTTGTCCTTACTTAAATTATACATTTTCCAGACTTCTTTTTCCCCCACCATGCCATATTCCTTAGTGGGATCCTTCTTCCAAATACTTCGTTGCTTCGTCTTCCTTCTCTGGCACCAGACATTTTGTCAAATAGTGTAGAGAAAATGTCCTTCCCTGTCACCCCAGCAAGGCAGATGCCGAAAGTTCACATCTCTTTCAGATGGCAGCACTGGAGAGAAGTACACTCTTGGTATCTGAGCTGTGGGGTGAGGCCCCTTTGTGTCTGTGCAGTCAGCGGCAGGAGGGCCATCCTGGTCAGGGCGCACTACTTTTCCCTCCCACCCCCAAGGGAACCGTCAGTAGAAACAAGAGGTGTTCAGATCTTAGGGAATATGATTTTTTGACTCCTTCCTTTGGTTACTTGCTAGAAAATAGGGATCCAAAGTGAAAACACAGGACACAAGTAAAAGGAGTGTCTCAGTCAACTTCTGAAGGACTGCTATATCTCACTATTAGTTTTACAAATAACAAATGTGAATTGAGTCAACATTTTGTATAATCTAGAATCTAAAAATTGGTTGATGTCTTTTAGGCTTCAGGCCTCCCTTAGCACTAGTCCAGCTGAAGGTTCATACCCTGAAACTGCCTTCTGCTCCAGCAGCCACAGCAAAGCATGTGAATGATGCCTGGTGCTGTCAGGAATTACTTCTGTGGTGACAGTAGGTGATGAATCCCTTTTTTAAAGGGATGACTGATATGGACTTGCCTGCAACCATTGGTTATGAAAAGCCAATAATAATGCAAACATTCCAGGATATCTCATAACATGGACTCCCATACAACTGAAGTGGCAAGGTGGGTTCTGTAATTTAGGATTTGGAAAATGTATCAGAGAATCAAATTTCCTAATTCACCTTCTCTTTTGGTGCTGTTCAGAATCACATCCTGTGACAACTTAGTATATGCATATTTTATGTGTCGGCGTATCTTAATATTATGAAAACTGGAATCCTATTTGCTACAGAGATTTTTCAGCTTCTGACAAAAATAAGAGAAGGGAAGAGAAAATAGGATGATGGTGTAGGCCCCAAGCAAATGGAACTAACATGAAAAATACATCAGCTGAAGCTGCTGTAGATATGGTAAGCCCAGATTTCTTTCTCTATAACCAGCTACCTCCCAAACCTTCCCCTGACACTGAGAAAAATATGGATTCTACAACACTATTAACAACAGAACTCAGGGATTTTCTTTTAAGTCATTTCTCACCCACAAGCACTTAATAACTAACACTATACTATGTTCTTTTATTTCTTTTCTTTTGGGGACAAACAGGGAGGTTGACCAGATGCACTAGATGGGGCTCTAATATTCATCTAGTGAAAAGTACAATTAGAAAAATATTTTGGATATAGAAGAGAAAAACACAGTAGGGTTTCCTGCATAAAAACTCTGGTAAATGAGGATATAATTTATCATAAAGGAGGCTGGTATATCTGGTCTGTTTTAAGGAAGGGGAAAAGAAAGAAATGAGCTGGTACCTCTCCCTAAACGTGTGCTTGGAGTTCTTTTGTAACTGTCAGAAAGAAAAGAACAGTCCTTAAAAAGCATCATGGACATGAATAAGGAAAGAAATGGGTCGAGTTTGTTGACATATGAAGCCTGTGTGAAAGGGAAAGTTGAGAATTTAGGTTTTCTGGGTTGGGAATTGTAGCCCTGTTTTGGGGGCTAAACAAAAATGCAAACAACTATAAATAAACTCTGAAACATAATATTTACACAGGTTGTAAAGAAAAGAACATGAAATATTTTTGATTTCACAAGTAAGTCTAGTTGAGATATGGAAAAGGAAGTAGGAAGTAAAATCAATATACACACATGTGCGTGTGTGAGCTCTGTCCAGAAGGTACTCAGCCATGTAATATGAAAAATAGAGACATTTACTGAAGAAGATACAAGATAAAAGAAACACTGTACGTGGGACAATGATGCTTTAGTCCCCTTCAAAGTAGGCACTGTGTTCCCAATCGCCATGAGCTGCCCTCTTGTGCTTTTCAGAATCTCACTGGAATCTAAAATCTCATCCCTCTCAAAGGTGATTTTAGTTTTGGGAAAAGCCAGAAGTTACAGGGCACCAAATCTTGGCTGTAGCTGGACTGAGTTGCTTGGGTGATTTGATGTTTTGCCAAAAACTTCTGCACGAGACATGATGCATGCAAAAACATTGTTGTGATGGGGCTGCCAATCACCAGTTGCCCATAGCTGTGGTCTTCTGAATCATCTGAACAGTTTCCATGGAGAAATGTTCAAGCTTAATGCAAAATTTGATGCACATTCGTTGCACTACTCGCTCAGTCATTTGAATGTGACAGCCACACAGTACACATGCTCACTCAACAGCATCTACTACCCCCACCTTCTAGTACAGTAAAGTCGTCATTGTTCATACATTCAGGTCCACTCTCCTTGGTTGCCAGGTTACATGAATGTCAGGCAAACTGTTCTTGTTATATTGATGATGGCTGGACTTTCTCCAGACAGACCTCATATTTTAATGTTCATTTTGACATGTACTGTTTTTTTAAATCCTCTGGTAATAGAAAAATTCATTAATTATGCAGAGTATATGGAGGATTTACAAATTTATATAAACATAAAAATGAACTATAGGCCAATATAATTAAAACAAGGAAGTCATTTCTTTTCAAAAGGTCAGAAAGTGAAGAGACTTAAATATAAAATGAAAAAATTCTCAAGCAAAAGGGTAAAACATTAGGTTTAAAGAGCAAAAATTGATATTCTTCACTACAAGCTCAGTTAAGTTGTAGACTAAAAAATTAAAGGTGAAGAGATCAAGACAAAAATAGCAAAATCCAGAATAAAAGAGTAATTTTGTAGATAGATTTAAGGTTATGAAAATAGCAGATCAAGAAAGATTCAATCTTTAATGATTGCCTAAGATAACATCTGAGTATAATTAGAATGTGATAAAATAGTAAATATAAATATGTTGGCATGAAAATAAAATGAAACAAAAATAATTCACAATTAATATTAATATGTTAGAAAGGGGAAAGAGCAGATATAAAAATTAGTATGATTCAAAGACTTTATCAAGAATGTTTTTATAAAGGTAGAAAAAAGTAGCCCAAATCTGAGCAACCAAGGTACAGCAATATATAATGGACCAAAAAGAGGTAACTTCCATGGGGGCTTAAAGAAAATGGATCAAAGGAGGGGGTGGGGAAAATTTTTATGCTAAGATTACCAAAATGCTTCTGCTTCAGTAAGTTTTGATATTCTTGTTAAAATCATGGTATGCTAGTTATGTTAATGGTATATTAGAAGATTTTATGTAATGAATTAATCATTCATATAACAGCACATGTTACTTTGACAGGCAAGAAAACATAATGGAGTAAGCATGGATCTTGTGTTTTGACATGTCTGGCTTAAATTCCCACTGGCAATATTTTAGGTATATATGTATCACTACGTGATTTTGGGTTAGTTAATTTTTAAAACATATAGCTATACTTGAAAAAGAGAGAAATGTAAAAAAATAACAAATCTTTCAGGTTATGAGGAGTAGAGATAAAATATGTAAAATAAATTGCACATCATCTGTCCTTTGTCTTCCTCCAAATTGCACATATTTCTCTACCTTCTTTCTGAAATTGGGATGTATCCTAGAAATGTCAGAAGAAACTGTCTGGCCACCAGGACAAGAAGTTTCCATTGCCTTGGCTTGTGGGAAATCAGCTTTTTACAGAAATGCCTTTGTCACCTCAACAGAGACGCTTAACATTCCACAGGCAATTGAATTTAAGTTAACTCTGCAGTCTTAATTCTTGCTTAAATGTCTTTGAAAAGATTGCATTGTGATGCAGCATTGAAATGTAAAGTTACATTGTGTAGAGAAGATTACTTGTCACTTGTCACAAGCAAAGTAATTTAATGACAGAAGAAATCTGTCAGAATTTAACATGGAATTTTTCAAAGCTAGGAGAGGTTGGGGTGACGGATTAGTGTGTCATAAAAAAAAACTATCACTCAGATGTGATCAACGATCTGTCAAAAACAAGAGAAGTATTTAACTTCCATTGATACATACTTCAATTGAAGATTAAAAAAAAAAACCACCTAATAGAAATTATAGGGGATAAAACCCCAGAATTCTTCAATATGCCTTACTGTCCAGGAAAAAAAGAAAAGAAAACCCAAAACATAAAAGAACAGGAGCAACAGTAACTAGCCTCCATGAGGACTTACATGTTGATTTTCTTTTTTCTTTTTAATTTATTTTTATAGAAAAGGGCAGGGAGAGAGAAAGAGAGGGAGAGAAACATCAATGTGTGGTTGCTTCTCATGCACCCCCAACCAGGGACCTGGCCAGCAACCCAGGCATGTGCCCTGCCTGGGAATTAAACCAGCGACCCTTTGGTTTGCAGGCTCGCACTCAATCCACTGAGCTGCACCAGCCAGGGCATTACATGTTGATTTTCAATGCATTTAAAAATCATTTTTGTAGCAGTTATTATGAGCCAGGTAATTTTATATATTAACTTAATTACAAATTAACTTATTTAATCATAAATTAACTGATTTAATTCACAACATTAACTCAATTCTTCTAACAAATCCATTTTACAAATGAGGAAGTTGAGGGATAGCAAAGATGAAAGGTCACAGAATGAGTAAGTGGCAGAGCCAGGAGTCAAACCTCCAGAGTCCATGTCCTTAATCACTAAATTGCTGTCTTTGAGACATTATCATATAGAGAGAAATTTTAGTCCCAGTCCATTGTAACTGCTCTGTCCTTAGCATTTAAAAGAAATGTATAAATGGGTTTAAATGTAGCAAGTTCAGGAGGTAGATACAATTTCTTAGAGCCACAGAGAGGTCAGGCAAATCCTCTAACCACCAGGCTGAGATGTGTACTTAGGCATCCAGCTGGCTTTGGAGCACAAGCGTCTTTTAATCATTAGGCACATGCCTCAAAATTGTAAAGCAATTTCAAGAACTTAAGTAATGCAGGATGCAATGCAACTCTAGTTTTCTTATTACTTCTTTGTTCTTTTAGCTAGTCATCTATTCCTTGCTATTCTATTGCTTGTGAGCCACCCACATAAAAAAGAAGTTCTTTAAAAGTGACGTCAGTGGGGAGGAGTAGGTGTGAGATTTGGGTCTGAAGGAATCTCTGACAACACTGCCTTGTTGGAGACCCTCAGAAACGGGCTATTCCTTTCGATGCTGCTTTGCTGGCCTTGCTCATTGTTTTGGTCAGAATATACTAGACTATTCTGCAATGACAACTGAAACACCCACATTTCAGTGGCTGAACAAAACAACAATTTATTTCTTGTTTAGATCACATTTCACTGAAGGCTGGACTTCAACTTTGCACCAAATTTTTCCCAGCAGTGTCCTGGTTTTGGTCTTTGCCTGGAAATCTTGTTTAAATTTTATCATTATTTGCCACTCAGAAAGGCTGGGAAATTCCACAGCCAAGTCCTAGCTTCTTGGTATTTAACAGTTTTCCTTTTCTCTTATGTATCTTCTCTCACATCTCACTGTAGGAAGTAAGAAGAAACCAGGTGACACCTTGAAGTCTCTTCCTGGAAACCTACTTAGCTAGACCACCCCATTCATTCGGGCACATTTTTTTTAACCTTTCATCTTATAGGAAATAATGATGTCTCTAAAATTTTTGCCGTAATGAAAACCTTCTTAACTTCAATTTCTGACATTTTCCTCACATTCCTTTAAGTCCTCACCCATAGTCCCTTTAAAGTCCATTATTCAGGTGTTAATAGATTCTTCAAAGACGTTCAGTCTCTCCCTAGTTGCTGCCTCAAAGTTTTTCCATCTTTCACTTACCACCTGATTCCAAAGCCACTTACTTCTACATTTGAAGTTTTCTTATAGCAGGACCCTAATTCTAGGTACCTAAATCAGTATTAATTTTCTACGATTGCATAGCAAATTACCTGATATCTTAAAACAACAACGGGAACTTCCTGCGGGTCAGGATTTGGGAGCGGCTGTTCTGGTTTGGGGTCTCCGCTGAGGTTGCAGTCAGAACATCCGTTGGTGCCACAGGCATCAGAAGGCTCAGCTACGGTTAGAGAACACACTTTCCTCCAGTTAGAGCCCCAGTCTCTGGTAGAGAGAACACAAGAGGCAACCACATACTGGTGTTTTTCTCCCTCTCTCCCTCCCTTCCACTCTCTCTAAAAATAAATAAATAAAGTCTTTAAAAAATAAAAAAGAAAGAAAAATTGTTAAAGATATAGGAAATATCTTCAGAAGTGTAATTAAATGGAATGCTTTTTCAAGCTTCAAAAATAATTACAGAAAATAAAGGTACTAAATGATAAGGTTTATTTGAAAGCAATAAAAAATAAACATTTATAATTTATAGAGAATATACATTTTCTCAAATGGCAATTGAATAATTATAAATATTTTATGTAGTTTTTTTAAAAGATCCTATTTTTTTTTTTTTTTTTTTTTTTTTTAGAGAGAGGGGAAAGGAGGGAGAAAGAGAGGGAGAGAAACATCAATGTGTGGTTGCTTCTTGCATGCCTGTACTAGGGACCTGGCCCACAACCCAGGTATGTGTCCTGACTGGGAATCAAACTGGCAATGCTTTGGTTCTCAGGCTGGCACTCAATCCACTGAGCCACGCCAGCATGGGCCTGTTTTATATAGTTTTAATAGTGATTCAAAATTATAGAACACAAAAATTTATAAATTCCCCAAATTCAGGAATTATTGAGACTGTATAGATTGGTCCTTTTCCATTCTTGCCTCCTTTCCTGCTGCTTCTTTCCTGGAGTAAGGATCAGGGTCCAACACCCATGATGGAAACACAAGGAAACTGAGGGTGAAAGTCACGCACTTAGGATGGCTGAATAGAACATAAACACTAACCACCAAGAAACAGCAACAGCGGTCCTGGCCTCTGTTTCAGGACTTCTTTACAATGTGAGAAAAATAGCCCCACATACATTTGGCTAGTATTATTGCTGCATTCTGTTATTTCTGCTACATGCAGCTGCATTCATCCTGACTGAGAGATAATATTGTTGTTGCTTTTATTCTATTTCCAAGCTCTGACTAAATTGGTCTAAGGTGATATAATCCATAGATGATCCTGTCTTTTAGATAAGACCTTGCTACGGGAAACAAAAGATAATTCTATCTGCTTAACTGCTGCTTTGGGTAGATTTATAGGGCAGCTCACTTAGATGCATAATTCCTCATTTCTCCTGTCAGAGCAGTTCTCCTTATCCATACGGGATATGTTCTGAGACTCCCAGTAGATCAGTAGATGCCTGAAGGTTCAGAGGATACTGAACCCTAGATACGCCATGTTTTTCCTATAGATACATACCTATATTAAAGTTTAATGTATAAATTATGTACAGTAAGAGATTAACAATAATAAAATAGAGCAATTATAACAATATACTGTAATGAAAGTTACCTGAATGTGGTCTCTCTCAAAATATCTACTTGCGCTATACACGATGTGAGATGATAAAATGCCAAAACTGCTCCTGAATCTGTGTAACCATTCCTTACTTGTAGTAAATGGTTCGATGTTACTTCTCCCATGGGATCCTTTGGCAAAATCTGTGTGCAGGCTCAATGCTTCCTGCCTCAACGTGTTGCCATCAGTTGGAACACGTTTTCTGTTCATGTTCTTTACCCACAAATAAATGCCTGTTCCATCCTAGCTAAGCACTTACCATACTCTGTGGCTGTAACTTCTGCAGTTTGAGGTGAGACAGCAAAACTAGCAAAAATTTCTTTTTCCTTTTTTATAATTTCATGGACAGAAGACCCACTCATCATAGATCGCAGCAACTTCAGCATACAAGTTTTTTCCCCCTTTATTAATTCAAGAACTTTTACCTTTTCACCTAAAAGAAGCACCTCGCCTTCTCTCTGGCACATTCTTGCTCCTTGGAGCCCTCATTACGATAGAAGCTCCCACAGCCTGGAGATGCTACACTAACGGACGGTTCATGTCCTGGGAGGGGAGGAACGGGACCTCTCGAGAATTCATCACTCTGCTCAGAATGATGTGCAATTTAAAACTTATGAATTGCTTATTTCTGGAATTTTCCACTTAATATTTTCAGACCCCGGTCAACTGTGGGAAACGGAAACTGCAGAAATCAAACCTGTAGGTAAGTGGAGATTACTGTGGTGACAATCTCTGCCCACAGCTGCTAAAACGGTTCAACTTAAGCATTACCACTTTCTTTGAAGTAAAGACAATAAAACAATTTTAAGTGAAGGAAGTCTAAGGAATCTCAGTGTGACCAGAAGTTATCTGGTCTTTAATGTGTTTTATTATATAACTACGATGAACTTTAAATAACTGGATTTCTGTCAGAAGTCACACTCAATAGACACATATTTTTGAGAGATAAATGGAAAAAGAAATATATACTTATTCAGAACCCATTTTGTGGAGAACCCATCTGACCTAACAATGGGTATCATTAATCATTAACAGTCTCGGTATACAAGAGCATTTAAATGCTCCATTTTGTCCACTCAGTCCTCCGCTTCTTAACTTTAATAAAAACTCATTACACAGATTACTCATTCATATCATAAAAATATACATTTTACATAATCTTTCTCTTAACAAATTCAAATACACTACTGCCAGACAAGATTTGAGTGAGAATGATGAGAAATGGATAGACTTTCTGCTGTGATCTTTTTGACAGTGCTGCAATTAAGCTTTCAGAAGAGAGAAAAGCACCTGTGCAAACTGTATTTGACTAGCAAACGCCGCTCAGGTGGAGGGCATTATGAACAGCAGGTTCGAGGGAGCATTCACATACCTGACATCAAGTAGCTGATGGGCAGTGAGATATCAGCCCTGGAAATAGCTGTACTAAAGAACTTACCGCACAGAGTCTGCATGTAGATGTTTATATCTGAATAGATTGGAAATAAAAACAGATCTCAAAATTAATACGGTAATGAACATAGCTTGGAGAGCGTGAAGATTTCCGTGTTTGAGGACGCCCCTCCTAAGTCTCAGGCACCTTGAAGTGTGTGTTTAGGCCCCAGGAGACTGAATCTCAGTTGATTCCTCTGAGGTGTTATGCAGCTACCATTTTGGCAGGTTTACAGTGTCTCGTGCTTTTTTATTAGTATCTTTGTAGACTCAGTGCCCAACAAAGGTTACAAAAATATTTTTTTCAATGGAGATACTAACAGCTTGTGTTATCTGAGAAGAATGCTAGGTCTGTGTAGCTTATGTCCTGAAAGTGATTCTTTATTTTTTTCTTAATGAATATAAAATATCTATGGAACATTAGAAGGGTAAAACAGATCTTAAAAAATGGGCATACAACCCCAAAACATGGAAACTTCACATATTGAATATGTTAAACTAAAGGAATTTGATAAATGCCAGGTGCAGGAAGGACTTTCTGACTTTCCCTGAGGCAGGTCATTAGACCCTCAAGTGAGAGGTACCCCCTATGTTAAAAAGAAAAGTGCATCCTTATCTCTGAGGATAACCAAGAGGAAGCTGAACCAGTCTTGCTAAATTCCCCCCAGTTTACTTCCCTTGGATCACACCCTTTGTCCTATCAAATTTTTCCCCAGCTTCCTACTTGCATCAGGCCTTGTATAAAAATGCTAAGATTTACCATTTACTTTGGTTCTTCACTTCCTTATGAATGTCAGAATAAACTTATATTAAACAAATTTGTGTGCTTTACTCTCAGAAATGTCTTTTTTAAAAAGCATATACTTCAGGCATTCTCTTCCTTATGAATGTCAGAATAAACTTATATTAAACAAAGTTTTGTGCTTTCCTCTTGTCAATATCTTTTATTTTTGCTTTTGAATTATAGGAGTTTAGTGTAACATTTTAAACAGTAACTGTAGCTTCCACAAAAAAAAAAATATGGTATTTTTGACTTGTTTTGAATTCAAGAAGTTAATTTTTAGTTTGTACTTCCACAGCAAAGTTCATTGTTTCCATGATTTAAAATGGCAGTTCACTTCAGCATGAAACTAACCCCAATTTTTTCCAGTTAAAAAAGAATGCTTCATCGTTTTCTCCAGCCCTACTGGCATTCTCCTTCAAGACTTTGCATGACAAGGGCAACGCTTATACATTTATCAAATCCCATTTCATTTTTCCAGTTTCTGGGTACACAGGAATGCATTTTCCAAGCTCCCTTGCAGTTAAATTGGGCCCAAATGACTGGGTGTTGGCCATTTGCGAAGGTAAGTTGCTCACAAGCCTGTCCCTTAAAAACAGTTCTCGCAGTACTTTTTCTGAGGGCAACTTTGGAATCCATGTGTTACAGAGGTAGGTGCAAGACAGAGGAGGGCTGGCCGACTCACATTGCACTTGATGTGAGCAAGAAATAATCTTTATTAGATTAAAACATTAAGGTTTCAGGTATATATTTTTTCTTTTTATAAAGTATAGCCTAGCCTCTCATGGCTAAGTCATGAAATAAACTTGTATAAAACTTGACACAAAAAGATTTATTAAGAATTAAAATGCAGATGCATTTTAAAATTTTTTGAAGTATTGCCATCTGCTTTCCACAGTGGCTGCACCAGTCTGCATTCCCACCAACAGTGCACTAGGGTTCCCTTTTCTCTGTATCCTCTCCAATACTTGTTTGTTGATTTATTGATGATAGCCATTCTGACCAGTGGTGATCCATGTTTCTTTTTAACTTGTTGAATTTCTGATCATTATGACATAAAGCAGAATTGTTTTCTTATTCAAAAAATTATAATGTTGTGACTACGGTACGTTTCCATGCTTTTTAATTTAAACTTACTGAATATGATCTGTAATGCTTATTACACATTGATGTCAGTGATTCTAAGCTAGTAATTATCCAGAACCATGCAATGCAAGGAGTATCTTCTGATATAGAAAATTTCAATTTTGAAGAGAATTCCATAATTTAAAATACATCTTCAGACAGTTTTAATTTAAACTTCTTTCACATTTAAAAATTACATATTTTCCTTAAAGTTCTCCTTTGATTCAATAGTTTACTAGGGTCTTGTGTATACAAACATATTATAGATTATTAGAGTGATCAAATAAATATTAAGTGTCATTTCATGTCAATTTTTAAACTCTTAGATTTTCCTTTAAATATTTTATTGTTTATGTTATTACAGTTATTCAATATTTTCCCTCTTCACCCCTCTCCACCCAGCCTGCCCTCTAGTTCCATAATCAGTTCCCTCACTGTGGTCCACGTCAGTGGGTCCTTCCTATATGTTCTTTGACTAATCCCATCACCTTCTTTCAATCAATTCCTCCCCTGCCCCCCCTTTCACAGCTGTCAGTCTGTTTCACGATTCCCTGCCTCTGGTCCTATTTTGCTCATTAGTTTATTTTTCATTAGATTCCTCTTATAAGTGAGATCATATGTATTTGTCTTTTACTTACTGGCTTATTTCACTTAGCATAATAGTCTTCAGTTCCATCTGTGTTGTTGCTAAAGGTAGGAATTACTTCTTTCTTTCTGCTGCATAGTATTCCATTATATAGATGTACCACAGTTGTTTTTCTTTTTAATCCACTCATCTATTGATGGGCACTTAGGCTGTTTCCAAATCTTAGCTATTGTAAATAGTGCTGCTATAAATATGGGGTACATAAATTCTTTTTGAATGGTGTTTCAGGATTCTTAAGATATTCCCAGCAGTGGAATTACTGAGAGTAAGGCAGTTCCATTTTTAGTTTTCTGAGGAAATTCCATATTGTTTTCTACAGTGGGTGCACCAGTCTGCATTCCCACCAATAATGCACTTGGGTTCCCTTTTCTCTATCTGCTAGCCAGCACTTGTTTGTTGCCTGATGACCCAGTGATTCCTCTTCTGGGAATATATCCAAAGAAACATGAAACACTAGTTCAAAAGAACATAAGCACCTGTGTGTTCACAGCAGTACTTTTTATGATCACCAAGATATAGAAGTAGCCCAAGTGTCTACCGGTAGATGAGTGGATAAAAAAAACATGGAACATTTACACAGTGGAATATTACTTGCCCATAAAAAAGAAAAAAATTACCCTTTGTGATAGTATGGATGGACTTGGGGACAACTATGCTAAGTGAAATAAGCCTGACAGAGAAAGACAAATAACATATGATTTCACTCATAAGTGGAATCTCATGAACAAACTGAACAAGGAGAATGGAGACAGCCTCGTAGAAAGAGAGCAGAATAACAGCTATAGGGGTAGAGGTTAGGGGGTGGTGGTATCGAGCAAAGAGGACAAAGGCCTCAGGGACACAGACAATAGTGTGGTGATCAGGAGGGTAGGCTGTAAGGGGGACAAATGGCAATGGAAAAATACAATGAAAAATTAAAAATAAAAAAAGAATGAAAAGGATATTTTTATAAAGGCATTTTCAACATTTTCACCAGTAGTCTTAGAAAAAAATTGATATTTTATCAGATAAATGATAGTAAATTAATGCTAGGAGAAAAATAAATTGTTCTGATATACCAAAACACAGATTAGAGAAGTCTAAATGGATTTAAGAACACTGAATAAGGCAACATTAGCTATAATTATATTTAATTACATGGTAACAATGTTTGGGCTAACAAACTGAGAAAATAAATCTTTGGCAGTTGAAGCTTTTTTTCTTCTTTGAAAATTTTTTAAAATTAGAAGATAAGAATCATGCTACTATATTGAACAGTTAAATTGAAAGTGCTAATAAACCGAGGTAGGAATCTGAGTAATACTCCTAAACTTAGTAAAACTGAGTATGTTCACAATGAAATTTACATTATATGTAAATTCATGACACTTTAAAATTTTCTCCTTCATAAAAGTCATGTGTAGCACCTATAAACTGAAAAAATTAAAGAAGTATAAGAAATAAGGCAGCCATCAATTTTAGTATAGAGATCACTCTGACATTATATGGAAAACAAGAAGTCAGTTCTCCCCACTGTTCCCTTCCCCCTCCCCTCTGGCTATTGTTAGATTGTTCTTAATTTCAATGTCTCTGGTAATATTTTGTTTGTGTTTTTCTTTTGTTGATTATGTTCCAATTAAAGATGAGATCATATGGTATTTGTCCCTCGCCACAAGGCTTATTCCACTTAGCATAATGCTCTCAAGTTTTTGTTTTTTTAAAGGAAATTTACATTTAAATGGGAAATTTCTACTTGTAGAGATAGTTCCCCCTCCTCACCAGGAAGAGGAGTTCTCTTTAACAACTCCTATCAGAGGAAAAGATAGGGACTTAATCATGAATAATAAACCTAACTAAACAAGCCTGTTTTTGTACTTTTCCTGACCACTTTCCACAATTTGTGATGGCTGCTGCCCGTGTAACCTGTGCAATTACCTTACAAAAAGGCGTCTAGGTGCTGGAGAGCGGAAAGAGCAGTCTGCCTAACCTGGCTGAGTAGCCAGAAGTACAAACTCTTGCCTTTGCTGCTTCTATACTGGTCAGTCTGCAGATAAAGATCAAAGCCTTCCTTAATTTCCCCTTGGAATTAATGTCTACTTTCTTTAAATGAGCTAATGAATATGCCAGAGGTCACAAATGCAGAGAGACTGTCAAAGAGTAAAAGCTTTTAAAAATGTTTGTACCTGAAATGATTGTGTGCTGTGCTTCGTGATTGCGTGCTGCACTTCTCGCAAACCTCCCAGGATGTCCGACCTAGTATTGCTAGCACAGGTGGAACGTGCGTGTCCGCCCGGAAACCGTGAGTTCCTTCCGGGTGAGACTTCACTGTGCTATCCCACAGGTCTCTGATGGTACTTTATCATCTGCCTCATTTAGCCTGCTCATGTTTTTCCTGTTTACTAGATGAATTCCTGGGGGACTAATGTGTGTCGTTTTCATCTTTGTATTGCTCACAGCACCTAACGCTACTTAGTACATAATAAAGCTCAGATAGTGTTTTGTTAAATTTGAGTGATACCTCCTTGGGGTAATTTTATTTATGAAACACTTATACACAGATAGGACTTATTTTATGAAAACGATTTACTTTTAAGTTTAAGATGATTGTGAATTAAACCAGAAGACATGGAAAACTTTAAAATATAGCTTCAAACATCAGGGATTTAATAGGATTGTGCAGGACAGTATGGCAAAATAAACAGATGTCATTTGGTACTTAGTCATGTTCAGATGGTGTTTCTTATGTGAGGGCAAGATACTACTTGGGGGCCTTTTAAAAGGTGGTATGGAGGCCCTAAATGTCCCATGTCTTTAAATGGCCTGTATCCTTGCACACAAATTTTAGCAATGATCAACTTAAGTTGGTACCATTAAATAGAAAAGAATAGCCAGGAAGCTATCTATGCTCAACATTCCACTCAGTCAAGTAATTGATCTTTCTGAATTCCCAAAGAGAAATGTTTACTCATTTAATTGGTTGCCTAAAGCTGATGTTTGAGACAGAAAACCTTTTAGGCAAAGGTGGAAGGACAGTAGAAGAATTTCTAAAAATTACTTATATTTTATTCTTTTATCTCCATTTCTACAAAGTGCCAATCTTTAGTTCTATAAAGACTTTTTAAATGTCTACCTTGTATATAGAATGGGTTCAATTCAAATGTATAGGTAATGTTTTTTTTTTTCTGATATGTAACTTCTGCTTTAAAAATACTCTGCATCAGTTTCTAAATATCCACGAAGATTTTCTTAATTTCCCTTCAGAACTGATCGTTGATTTGTTTGACTGTTCTGTTGAGGTAACTATTTGACATCAGTGGGACAATCAAAACCAGCCTGTGAAGTTGGAGAGGATCGGGATCGACACCTTGTTATGCATTGTCTCTGTCACCCAAAGACTCGCTAGACTCTCGAGGGCAGGTAACGCCCAGCCTAGAGTACATATCCTCAGCATCCAATTGCTCCAAACTCAGAATAACAGATGACTTTGGCATTTGAACAGGTTAGGCAGTTTCCCCAAGAGGTCTAACTAATACTACAACTTAAAGGAAGCCTGTTTTACTAGTAGCAGTATGAGGTTAGCAGACCTCTCCTCTGGAGAATTTCTGCAGTGAAAATCTAGTTATTATGAGATCCCGTGGATAATAGGGCACCTCTGTCTTTGAAAATATGAACTTCTCTCATATTAAAGCTACACCTCACTCAACTTTGCTGATGGATATGGCAAACATAATGTCTCATCCAAATTGGGGCAATGGAGAGTGAAGGTGATAGGGCACTTAAGAGTGGGAAAATTTTAGTTTAAGGTAAGTAGCTATAAGCCTAGTAATGTTTATGTTAAAGCTTTTGTTTCAGATCCTACAGATAAGGCTCCTGGGAAAACAACCGACCTCCTGGGGCTCTGCTAAAGATTACCTCCTGGGGACAAGTGGAGGCATCCAGGCCACTGTGTTCTAGAGAGAGACAGATGACCATTGGTCCCTGGGAACAGCTAACTGCCCAGGAAAAGAATGCTGCAGTCTCTTTTGCCTAACTCTCCCTGAATTTCAAACCCCCTCACTGCACCTTGTTTATTACCTATAATAAAAAATATGGCCTGGAAAGAAAATGTAAGATGGTCTGTTAGGGTATGAACGTGCCATCATCTCAGATCAGCAGCCATATGAATAAAGCGCCCATAACGATTCACTCTCCGTCTCTGCTTATTAGGTTTGGTTGTGACAGGCAGCCCTAATGCTGGTGTCTTTTCTGGTTTCAAAGGCACACTGTTAAACACACAGGAATCCCAGTCATAGGCCAGCACAGTCTTAGGACATACATGGTCACTGCACCAGTGGAAATTCTTATATTATGTTGGGTTCTATTACTACATGAATCAGATTTTGTTTTTGCTTGTTTTCTTTTTTGAATCGGATTTCAGATTGGGAGTTTCTAGACTGGATATTAGATTGGGAGTGTCTCAAGGCAAGAAATTATCTTTATTTCATTTTGAAGAAACTGCAGAAGAGTTTGTTTTATTTATTCCACATACATCTATGTGATAGGAATAAAGGAAAAATAAAAAATTGCTTGTAAGTCTTGCCCTTTCTTTTTCTCTGCTAATCCTCCCCCAAGTCCCCTTTTTCCCCCTTTGCCCCAGGTTTCTAAGGAGGAAGGATGCCTTGTAGCGTGGTCAGCTACAAGTCTTTGTTGCACTTACAAGGCCCTAAAAGTGCTGGATATAGGAGCAGAGACACTGGAAGAAGCTGAGAGGATCTGATGATCACCAGTACAGGGAGTGTCAAAAAGAAATGTAGAGAATCTGACAT
This sequence comes from Tonatia bakeri, assembly GCA_004024845.1. Taxonomy (NCBI): domain Eukaryota; kingdom Metazoa; phylum Chordata; class Mammalia; order Chiroptera; family Phyllostomidae; genus Tonatia; species Tonatia bakeri. The sequence goes on from PVIA01000264.1 coordinate 158,376, forward strand.
TGGAAGGCTGGGGCTTTGTTAAATTTTGCATATAGGAATGAGTTAAGAGATGTGAGTGGCTGCTATTTAAAGTAACACTTAAGAGTTGAGAAAGTTTTGCTGTCTAATGTGGGAAGTAATTCCAATATATTTTTCAAGTGAACTGTAATAAAGGCCAGCAATATTCTCAATTTTTTATGAAGCTGGACTTCTATATCCTTTGAATGTAATAAGATACCCAAGTTTTATGTGTGTTACACCTATTAAACATATATTAAATAGCAGACAATCTATTTGAAGAGGAAACGTTGAATAAAGCATATGGAACAGATGATGCTTGTTGAGTGAATGAACAATCAATGCATGAATAAATGATCCAGCTGGATGACGAGAAAATCTTTTTCTTCTGAAGAATTTAAGGGAAAGGAACATACATTATGGCCCCTTACCCTTAAATAGTTTAGTGTGTGTTTTATTACAACAGAAATCACGTCATTTGCTCTCTGAATTTTATGGGTTTTTAGAGAGGGTGTGGAGAGATTTGCAATCAGGCAGTTGCAATTGTTCTCCTGAAAGTTTATTAACCACGTCTTCTAGTTCTTATTACAGAACTATACACTGGGCACAAACCTGTGAGCTTTTTCCTCACTGCTCCTACAGTCATAATTTGCAAGAGTGCAAGACCTCATGTTCATCACATACTTTCGAATGTGCTACTTGCAAGAGTGGACTATGACAATGGGTCACGAAAATGTTTTGTAGTACAGCATCAGCAATAACAACTGTTCCCTTCAAGTCTTAAGTCCTAGCAGACATATACTCTCATTTAGCTATTCTCAACAAGTTTTTTTTACCACTGTCTTCACTTTACCACACCTGCCACTCCCTCCCATCAGCACCTTCTAGACCAGCTTTTCAGATTCATATGTAAAATTGATAGGTGACTCGAGACTTGGAAAATTTTAGCTTAAGGTACAAAGCTTAAGTCTAGCAAGTAATGTGTATGTTAAGCTTTTGTTTCAGAAACTACAGATAAAGCCCATTCTGGCTCCTGGGGAAAACAGCTGACCTCCTGGGGCACTGGCTGGAGATTACTGCCTGGGGACAAGTTGGAGACATCTGGGTCTTTTGTGTGACCACCCCCAACCCTGGGAACAGCTAACTGCCCAGGACAGGAATGTTGCAGCTTCTGAATCTCAAAGCCTTGTTTATCCTCCCCCACCCCTTTATAAAAGATCTGGCCAGGAAAGAGAAAGGAAGATGGTTTGTTAGCGTATGAACCTGCCATCTTCTTGGATCACCGGCCATCTAAATAAAATGCCCATAAAAGATTCAATCGCTGTCATTGCTTATTGGATTTGGTAGCAACAGGCAGCCTGAATGCTGGTGTCTTTTCCGGTTACAAAATCATTGCATCTAATGAGAATTCTACATTCACTTCATTCTTCTCCCTCTCCTACATGGGTCACTAGGATATTATACGAGTTCTGTTTTCTCTACATTTCTCATGTATTAATTTCAATCATATTGTTTTTCCTTTCAGTTCTAATTTTGACTCATTTTATTTTTCTTTTGTTGTGCATACTGCAGTCTTCAAGAAAAATTTTAATATTAATATTACTGAGCCCACCAATGTATTGTTTACTAGATCTTTTGAGAAATTTGCCTAAATCTTAGTCGACTATGCTGGTGGTTCAGGAAACAGTAGGAGGCGTGGACAGGTTCAAATTGGTGCGAGCTTCCAAAGGTACCTAAAGGGAAAATTTGCAAACTTGTTACTGACAGGTCAGATCCAAATGCACCTCATAGTAATTTAAATGCTTTTTAATTAGTTATCAGAATTTAATAGAGATTTTGGCTTCTCTTTAAAACAGGGAAGATTCTTTTGAAAATATAGATTTATAAGGCAACAATTTGCTGCTGACCTCTTTAGATGGAGTGTATGATTTGGTCCCTGCCCTGCCTGTTTCCATCATTTATATTTCCTGCTCAGCTCTGGTAGGCATTTGAGTCTTTCACATCTCCATTAAAGCCTGGGGAGCAGCCTGTTTCGGGAGGTGGGAAACAGGGCCATGTCAAGTGATTATTGCCTTCAAAGAACACGTAGAACTTGGAGTGTTTTCACTGTGGCTCCTTCACCTTGTTTCCTGCTGTGCTGTGATATTTTCTTGAAAAATGGCTGATTGACTGACTGAACTCAAGAATCACTGTGTTACCTTAATTATAACCCTCTGAAAACTCAGCAGGGCCAGTGTGGAATTTGTAATCCTTTCAGCTGCAGGGCGTAACAGTTGTGATAGAGGAAGCAGTGCTCTCACTAGACACAGTATTCACACAAGAGGTGGGGGCCAAGGACAGTCTCTCCGAGGTTACATTGTCTACTCAACTGCCAGGGCTTCTGTTTCACTGCTATTGGATTGGCCATTCCCTACGAGGCGGCCATTAGAGATAAGAGAGAAACCTGGAAGCCATTGTGATAGATGAAAGATAGAAATGGCTTCATGGCATGATCTTGATTAATGCTCTTCTCTGGATTCCTGTTGCAGCTGTGTAATGTCTACATTCCTCATTAGCTGCTCCCGCTGCTCCTTGCCCTCCCTGTTGTAGCTCCATTACAATCTTATGTTACTTTATTCCATTCACTTTCCTTCAGGCAACAACTGTAGGTCTCCTGAACATCTTGGATGTCTGTGTTAGAGGTTTGGAAGTACCCCTTTGGGAAGGTGGAGAACAGGGCCATTTTGCTGTAATAATTTGCCCAGAAAGGACATTGATATGTATCTTTTTTAGATTCCTCCAGCACATCAGTCTCTCGGTTGCCTAGGGGATTGTCTTTTGCTGTCCACTTTCATCCTAGCTGTCTCTTGTTCTTTCCTCATTTTTTAGGTCTTAGCTTAAATGTGGCATCTTCTAAAAGATCTTCTTTGATTATCTTATTCCCAGTAGGTTCACTCATTTACTCTCTGGCATTATCTTTTAATTAATTTATTTTTATCATCTCTCTCTCTACTTCAGTATATAAACTCTCTGACCACAGCAACTTTATCTTCTTTTATAAATTTTTAAAAACTTTTTATTGTATTTTTATTACTATTTATCCCCCTTATACCCTCATTCACCTGCACCCACCTACTTTCCTCCCCCATCCCAATTACCACACTGTTATCTGTGTCCATGAGTCCTTTTTCTTCTCTGTTCAATCCCTCCACCCCCAACAAACCCCCACCACCGCTGTCAGCTTGCTCTCTGTCTATGAGTCTGTCTCTGTTTTGTTTGTTAGTTCTGTTTGTTCATTAGATTATACATATGAGTGAAATCATATGGTATTTGTCATTCTCTGACTGGCTTATTTCGCTTAGCATAATGTTCTCCAAGTCCACCCATGCTGTCACAAAAGGTAAAATTTTCTTCTTTTTTATGGTTGAATAGTATTCTTTTGTATAAATGTACCAGAGTTGATTTTATCCATTCATCTACTGAGGGACACTTGGACTGCTTCCAAATCTTGGCTATTGTAAATAATGCTGCAATGAGTATAGTAGTGCATTTGTTCTTTCAACTTAGTATTTTGGGTTTCTTCAGATAAATATCCAGAAATAGAATTCCTGGGTCATAAAGCAGTTTCATTTTTGATTTTTTGTGGTAACTCCATGCTGTTTTCCACAGTGGTTGTACCAATCTTCATTCCCACCAACAGTGCAAAAACAAACCTGTTGAATGGGAGAACATGTTCATCAATGATATATTTGGTAAGGGGTTAATATCCAAAATTTATAAAGACCTTATAAAACTCAACACACACACACACACAACAAACCCAATTAATAAGATGGGCAAATGACCTGAATAGACACTTCTCCAAAGAGGGCATACAGATGGCCAATAGACATGAAAAGATGCTCACTGATCATTAGAGAAATGCAAATTAAAACCACAATGAGATATTGTTTCACACCTGTCGGAATGGCTGTCATCAACAAATCAACACACAAGTGCTGGCGAGGGTATGGAGAGAGGGTTGCACTGTTGGTGGGAATACAGAAGTGTGTGTTCTTGCTGACACGTGCTCAGCGCCAGAGCAGTGCCTGGCTCAGAGTGGTCATTTTGACGAAGATAATAGAATAAATAAATGTGCACCACACGTTGAGTCTTTTTTGATACTTTGTAATTTCTGCCTCTGTTCTAGAAACAAATTATATTATTGAAGGACATTACATTAATTATTTCATTCTAAATATAAAGTAGGCTGATAATGCCAAAGTATTGAAGAAGAATATACTTGAGTTAAATATTGATTTAATTTGCTTAAAATATGAATCAACAGTGCCGTACACTCCTATTTCTGATAAGGTTTCCCCATGATTCCTTTTGAAGGTGATAAGTTTAAAAACATGTGAGTAAACTTTGTGGATAAGATTGTGTCAATGCAATTTAATTTGAAGCACATATATTTGAGAGATATGTCACATGAACCATTTGGTATGATTGCCAAATAGGTTTTAATACATAATTAAGATTATTTTAAGTCAACAAACTTTGAGATTATAATAGCCAGTATTTTATTTTTCTACTTTCACTGGCATTTTGCATTCTATAATTCTCAAATAAATTTATTTTTTATAAAACCTAGCCAAGTTGATTTTTAGAGGACATATAGTTCTTGAAGTCTTGCCTTTACATTCTTCTAAACTGAGTCTATTCAACCTCCTCTGCAGGTGTAGACATACTCCATACTTAAGTACAGAGAGATTCGGAAATCTATGCCAGTTGAGTATCTACTCAGTATTGAGTCAGCTGTTGCTGCTTCCAATATAGCATGAGATTCCCCAAAAGCTGGTGGTAAGATTTGCTTCCCTGAGGTCGTAGAACCCAGCATCCAGTCAGTCAGGCCCTGTTTTTGGCCATCGGTCCATCTTTTTGGACCCTCTATCAATTGCCTTTCCTATCATTGGTCTAGATCTTGATTTTTACAGCAATTTATATTAAATTTCAGCTTACTCTATCCCTGGTTGGATATAACATTTATATATATAAGATTTAGTTACTATATTGTGCTTTGAATTTCTCTTATAAATAACCCCAAATGAAAAATACTACATAGTATTATGTTTATATCATTTACTTTCAGTTTGAGTCTCATTTTGAAATAGAGCATTGAAGTTTTCAGGTTTCCTTATTTTGATCATGGTTCCCTTAGTGAGTTACTCTGTAGTCATCTTGCCTCTTATTGACTTACCCTGCTTGTTTCTAATTTTCTTAGGTCCACAGAAATGTCATTACCATCCTATTTATGCTCACAGCATTGCCCAATACAAGTTCCATGGGAGATCTGATCTAAAATCAGACCAAACACCAGTGGTATTCTATCTCAAAGTACTTTCCTTCACTTCATTACTGGTTACCTTTGATTTCCAGTTTTAGTGAATCTTTATTCCCTGTAATAGTGCTCGCCAGCTATCAAGCTGAGAGGGTTATTTCTGCGATTAAAATTTCATGGTTTCTTACATCTAAATTCTTTGCTAGAGAGAACATTGAATATTCTCTGGAGGGAAAAATTACAGCATGATATTTTTTGTGCTGAATTTTACCACTACAAATTCGAAGGCATGCCCTTACATTGGTTCTCCTGGGATGAAATAGAGCACTGGAAAAAACTGCATAGCTGGAATCAGGTTTGCAATTTGTATTTATAGTAATATAATAATAATAATATTTTTGATATATACAGGATTTTTTATGCAGATTTTTATTTTCACAACCAAATAGAAAATACATGGGCTGCGAACCAAAGGTCACCAGTTCGATTCTTAGTCAGGGCACATGCGTGGATTGCAGGCCAGTTCCCCAGTGGGGGCCACATGAGAGGCAACCACACATTGATGTTTCTCTCTCTCTTTCTCCCTCCCTTCCCCTCTCTCTAAAAATGAATAAAGTCTTTAAAAAAAGAAAAGAAAATACACTTAAGACAATTAAAACATTGTAGTATATGGAAAATTTAGTCCACTATTATACTATTTCCAGTCCTTCTATGATTTATTGATTCTGCTAATACGATCATGTTCTTCAGAATTTTTTTTTACTAAACCAAGGATTTTTTGTGCAATTAAGAATTTGGAGGGAGAATCTTAATTGAAATAAGACTTGACCGTATCAAATCAAGGCAAAAAAACACTTTTGATAATCCTGATATGCGCCTCATTCTATCTTGTTCACTATAAAGAATTACGTGTCCTTTGTTGCTGTAAATATTATGATCTTGACAAGAAAACAAGTAGAAAGATCAATCTATTATACACATTATCAGATTCTGGTTTTATAGCATAAAAACTAAGAGATTTTTAAAAATCTGCATATTGGAATCTTAAGGGAATATTAATGGAAGGGCGTGTGATTTTGATTGGGTGAGGAGGTAAAAAGAGAGGAGAGATAGTAAAGATCAGTTTCTATCAAAGAGTCGGCAAACGTCTTCCTTCTGGGGACATAAATTTTTGTCTAACTTCCAAATTTCTTTAGATCAACTCTCCACAATACATACAGTGTTTTCTTCAGAACTCTAGGATTTTTAGGTTTCTTGCTATTCATAGAAATAAACAGACTCGATAAGTTGGTGAATACCAACTGAATTCGGACAAGTTCAGGGTTGTTTAATTTTGCCACATGTATTTAGACACAGTCAGAGTTCTGGAAGTTATTTAGATTTCATTTCAATAATTGGAGGTTAACTGGTAAGGTCACTTTGTGATTCAGAGATGAAAGACAAAATTTTCTGAGCCAGATAACAAAATATAGCAGGACGTGTGGCCAAGATTGTTTTAGGTACTAGAATATGAAACTTATTTTTATGTTGGAGAAAAACAACAATGTGACTTGGTGAAATATGTCACAAGGAAGAATTAACAATGTGATACTGATGTTTTCTGCATTTAGCAGGCTTCGTGTTGCAAGTAGACGCATTAGGGATCAAATAGAAATAATGAAGATTCAGTGGCTTCTGAGAAGTAAGAAAAATGGTTTGAGACTACTTAACTCGGAATTTGTTCTCTTTTAAGCACAATTCAGGAGCCATAGGTCCTTCCCAGGGCCATGTTGCACGTGAGAAAGAAATCGAAAGTACAGACGCCGCAGCACGAAGAGGCGGAAGCTCACGAGAGGCAGAGACGGAGCCACACACAGAGACACAGGAAACCGAGGGGGAATCGGCCGAGGGAAAGGAGAGACTGGGAGGCTGGCAGAACACGGATTACCCGCTCCTTCCTTTGACCCAGGGGTTTCACACGGTGTGCCGCAGCAGGCCCACCAGTCTATCACCCAGAGTTTGTAAGACATGCGGCCACCAGTCTATCACCCAGAGTTTGTAAGACATGCGGTACTTGACTCTCTTAGTCAGGAGCACTGCCCTCTTTTTCCTTAGTTCGTCAGATGAAAAAAAGGACAAAAGCTAACACAACAATAACCACCCAGGGTGAGTGATTCAAAATCATTCCTGCTTTTTTTCTCTGCCAGATCGGCAAAAAATATAGTATATTTTTTGGCATGTCACAAAATTTTAGTAATTAGTTTATGTATGCCATGAGATGAAAAAGGTTGAAAGTCACTGCTTTAACCCCATACTTACTGCTATGGACTGGATTATGTCCTCCCACCACCCAATCCATATGCTGAAGTCTTAACCCCCAGTATTGCCATATGTAGATAGATACAGACTCTTTAAGGAGGTAATTAACATGACATGAGGTAATAGGAAGATCTTTAATCCAATAGGACTAGTGTCTTTATAAGAAGAGGGAGAGATACCAGAATCTCTCTCTCTTTCTCCCTGTCTCTGTGTCCACAAAGGAAAGGTCACACAGGAACACAGTGAGAAGGTGGCCATCTGCAAGTCAGGAAGAGAAGCCTAGCCAGAAACTAACCCAGCTGGCACCTTAGTCTTGGACTTCTATCCTTCAGAGCCATAAGAAAATAAAGCTTCATTGCTTAAGCCACCCAGTCTGTGGTATTTTGTTACGGCAACCTGAGCAGACCTAAAACTCTCAGTATGCCAGTAAAGAAATAGGATGCTTTGCAGAAATGGTTGCGGTGTCCAGTAGTTAGGGAGAGAGGATGGGGGCATCACCTGGAGAGTGGCAGCTACACCCCTTTTCTGTTCCCTATACTGCACACAGCAGGCATACCCTAGAGTTTCAATCTGGGAAGCAAAGCCCAGAACGACCTGGCAGGTACCTTCTCTATTACATGTGCACACTTTTTCTTCAACCTGCTGGGTGAGCATAAAACTCGAACACAAAACCCCACTGTCTGCCCCTCTTCCCGAAACAAAACCTCAAACCAAAAACTCTGTGTGAACGTGTACACATGACTGTGAACCCTGGCTTCCCTGGACCTACCCTGTCTGAGTCCTGAGGCCAAAAAACACAAAGAACATGGTACTAACCTGAGTTCGGACAGCACCAGAGTCCACTGGGGTGGGAAACCAGCAGGTCTGGGGCCAGCAGCCAGGATTTCTAGCTCCCAAGTATTGATATGTCTAGAAAAATTATGTTGGCTTTCTTAATGTGATACTGTCATTGCATTACAAAAGGTCAGTACAACCAAGTCTTAAAATACCTTTTAGTTCGAAACATAATTATTAATGAAAAATTACCTCAATACATATTAAGTTATTCCTGTCTTGTTCTGTAAACACATGTAATCCAGTTGCCCAATGTAATGACAGTTGCAGAATCTCTTCACAAGCAAGTGGTTCACTGAGCATATGGTCCGTTTATTCTGACGGGGGGACTTTGAGGACCTCATGAGGCACTCAGACTGCTGTGTGTGGGGGCTGGAGTGCTAGTGGCAAATTATGTCAAAACAAGTTTATTATGGAATAAGAGCCACAGCAGCAACTTCTAATCTTGTACTTCTAGAATGTAAGGAAGCTGCCAAGATGGACACTGGGACAGAGGAGAGAGGGAGCAAGAGGGGAAGTGAAAGGCAGTGAAGGGAAATCTGGACTGAGTGACATACCCGTGTGTGCCCATGTCCAGGCCATTGTCCTTTGTAAGGTGATGGCTCAGTAAGTCAACAGGAGCTCAGTTTTGCACAGGGTCGCACATGCAAGGAAAACCCTATGGAGCACCCAGATCCACAGAAAGCAGCTGAGCCATTTGCCATCAATACTGGTGTACTTCTAACACCAAACTAAAACAACAAATACAAAATCAAAACAAAACAAAACAAAAAACCCAATCACGACTTCTTATATGCACTGATTCCTCACACCAAACAAATACGCAAGCCAACAAAACAAAAATGTCATCCTTGAATAGCCAAACTGCTTTCTTTCCTACTTGAAGAAATGATGTGAGCATCTTCATTTGTTTCTAAGTTGAGGTGACCCCACACTTGAGTTGGCTTCAATTCTGCTAGCCTAATGAATATATATTAGGCCATTGGTCAGCTTAGAAAGATCTTGAGCTACAACTCCACCCAAACCCGTTCCAGTGACTTTCTCTAAACTCAGTTCTAATACAAATCCAATCTCCACCCCTTCTTCCATCCTGGGATATTGCCAATAGATCCACGTGAGTCAGTAGCAGTTAGAACATACCAGTAAGGGTCCAAGTAGCACTACAGCATTGGCAGACATCGCTCCCTGCTCGGTGCACTCAGTTTAGGGCTGGCTGCAGGCAGAGGGAAGTCTTGTAATCAGTGGGGAGCTTAACCAGTGGGGTTGCGTGGTGGGTGGTGCTCCCTCCATTGTCAGTGGTCCCTCCACTGACCTCCAAAAGCGAAGGTCAGCTTTTTTTTTTTTTTAAGGATGCCAGGTCCTTAAAGAAAATGCTCCCTAAGAATGATCCTCTGATTTAAAAATCCCTCATTCCTGTCCCTATGATTCATTCTTGTCAGTACTGCCTATCCTGGCTCAGCTCGCCACCATCCAGACAATGAAGATGCGTTCTCATCTCACGGGAGTTGAAGTGGAGGAAAGCGCTGCCTCAATTTGACTAAGTCACCTCTGTGCCCCAATGAGTGTTGGTTTTTGAAACAAAAAAAGTCAGGAAGAAACTTTTTTCTTCTGTCATGTCTCTCCCCTGAGAAAATGACCATTGAACATCTAACTGTTTTGACTGTGGAAAGCAGAAGAAGAAAGAGGTGAGAAAAAAGTAAATTCCAAGGATAAAGGAAAAAACAACGACTCCAGTAAACATCTAAAAATATTTAGATGTTTTATACCGTGCATGTTATACCACTGGTTGTATGCATGTCTGCAGGTAAACTGCCATAAGCCCCACTTTCAAGTTCCTTAAGAAGGGATTAGGACCTACTGGCCAATAGGAGCAAGTTCAGAAATGTCACACGGGGCTTAAAGCACGGAGAAAGCGGTGATGTCACTGGAGCAGTGGCTGTGGACAGGAGCGGCGCTGCTCCCAAGGAGGTGTTTGTGGGTGCCATCGTCCTATGTCGTTTAATGAGGAAAGACCAGGGGTCCCATTGTCCTGAAATATTCAGGGGAGGCTTCCAAGGAAGGATTGTCCAGCATCCTGCATGACTTTCAATGGATCCACAGAACATCCAGGTAGATTCAAATCTACCTACAAATACCTGAAACTAGAATTTACCTCTGTTTTATATATAAACACAAAGTATTTTTGGTATAGTGTTGAAACATATTTAATTTTCTAGGAACAGAGCTGAAGGAAGATTATACTTTAGTTTGTTTGGAAATTTGCCAAAAGTTGTTAACCATTTTAGAAAAATTATGCTTCCGATGATAAATGTTGCCATTTGGCTTTAGGTCTAAGTGCAAGAATCTGACTACATTATTTATTACAGTCATGCCCACACAATTCCATATTTAAAGATCTATTATTTTAATACAAACAACTTTCCTTTCATGTGTTCTTTTGTATTACAGTAAATATCTTGCATGCATACAGCAATGTCCAGAGAGATGGGCACAAGCTCTCGGCGGTCATCTCTGAGAGTAGTCACATGGACAGTGTCCAATTCTCCCGGCCACAACATGTGTGAAGTGTTGCCAGCCAGGGAAGCTCACTTAAACCATGGCTTCCAGGGTTTTTTACTGGGGGTCAGCCGAGTAGTTATGGAGTGCCCATACAGCTGACCTTACTCAGTCTCCAGCAATTCCAAGATTGAATTGAAACTGTGTGGCCCCAAACCCCCCACCATACATTACTTTGTTAACATAAAAGATGTGCTGTGACCCAAAGCCACAGGAAAAGAAGGCACTCTTTTCAGGCATAATGTTCCACGGGCTCAGAGGTTACCTTGCAGGAAATGGTCAGGAGCCAAACCTTTGTATGGTATGAGCAGGGTTTGGACAGCTCAACACTGCTGAGTTAGTCTTTTAGTGCATGCCATAAATTTTACTTCAGAACATGAAATATTTTGTCTGCTAGGGGTTATAATCACTACATTAAACATGGAAAGAGATGGAGAGTAACAGAACAAAATCTTACACTCTGGGTGGAAAGGTAGCTGCCCGCCATTTCGGCCCACCCCTTCTTTCAGCCTTCTTAAGGAAGTGGAGTGCAGTTTTCAGTACATGAGTCTTTGGAGTTAGGCTTCTGGAGTAAACACCCGACCCTACGATTTGTAATGTGTGTGATTCTGGGAAGGCTGTTGAAATGTTCCATAGCTCAGTTTCTTCATCTGTTAGTAAACTGGAGTTATAAATGTCCCTACCAAAAATATAGTCAGTACTGATAAATGGTTCTTAGTAAACATTCAATCTCTGTTAGGATTACTAATTTTATTAGCTTTCCTAAGAGAAGAAATGGGATTACCAAATGCAGAAAGCAAAGGAAGGTTCATGGTCATTTGAAGTTTTGGGTGTGGCACATTTTCAGGTTGGCATTTTGGAGGGGTCTTGCTCTCAGTCTTTCTCCCGTGTAATAAAAGGAATACCTGCTATTTGGGGTGAAATCTGAAATCTGGGGAATGAGGAGCCAGGATAAAGTATCATTTATCTCCTGGGGGTCTGCTTAACACTTTTGGTTAAAAAGAGAGAGAGAAAGAGAGAGCTTAAAGCAAAACTCCTTGTTTTATTCTTAAATTGTCCCAAACTATCCTCTGAGGTACAAATAAGGGAGAGATTCATGGCAGCAGCTCCAGTGATAAAAATTTGGTGAAACTTTCTTTTGGTGCTGCTCCCGTTGAGGAGCTCAGAATAGAGCCTGCACGCGGCCGCCCTCCACACACGTGGCAGTTAATGGACAGCCGGAACAAATCACGTTACGTGGAGAGATTCTGAAGTGCTTAGTCACTGTTCTCATGATATAGACATGACTTATGAGAGCATGAGGATGATTCATTTAGCCAAATGGGTGGCATAAGTTGACTTTTATGAAACACAACTCAGAATATAAGAATTAATTAGTTCAAGACTGTATGATAACTCAGCTAAAGAGTCTCCATTTATGGAGAGAAACATACCACTTTATTCAAAGTTAAGTGTCATCAAGCAGCTGAAAATGAAAATACATACTTGACAATAGAGAGCGTGCTATCTAGATCAGCCCACAGGGCATGGGGGTGGTCCTTGGGGATGAAGTGACTCACGTTCCCCCCAAAAGCTATTACTCTTTCTTTTTTTGGGGAAAAACTGTTAACTTTTTCAGTGAATTGAAGTACAGTTGAGCTGTTGGATAATACAATTTAATAAAAGGAACATTCCTTAGGAATTTCCCACAGCTGTCACCTGAAGAGCTGAAGAAGGCTTGTCATCTGTCCCATCACAAAACACGGGGCATCTTTTCCAGACTTCAGCAACCCTGGGAAGCTGAGAGCCCATTGCCTTCCAGGAACTACTGAAGGGAAATCTGCTGCCTGGCGTTGTTGTGGTTTTCAGACACTCCAGTCATTTTCAAGCACTCCCAAGTGCACATTCCCACAATGCTCTTGGGCTGCTTCGCTGATCCAGCCTCTCACACCTTTTACACTCCCCCAAACTCCTCCACTGTGTGGGATATTTGCTATTCCTGGTGCATGATCTGCAAACTAGTGTGTGGTCTCAGCGTCTTCCACAACTTTGCCCTACCTGACCTCCTCCTGGTGCATCTTAAGCACTGGTTGCTCAGTTGCTCACATTCATGTCTAGGTCAGATCATATGAAACACTTAGGCTACTTTGCTTTGGCCACCTGCCTAAAACGGCGTTATCTCATCCGCCTGAGATTCTCACCTCTGTGTGGGCATCTTGCACCTTTTTCCACCTCAAACTGTTCCAGCTTAAAATTTCCAATTCACAGATTCTACTGTTAAGGCCACAATTCTTGTATTTCTTATCAGCTTATGTAGCCTGTGGGCATAATTCTTTTCCCCCTATTTTACTGAGATATAATGGACATGATGTGTGAATTTGAGATGTATACAGTACCAATTTGATACATGTAGATATGAAATATTTACTACAATAAGGCTAGTTAACACATCATTTACCTTACATAGTTACCATTTTGTTGTTATGTTTCTGAGGTCATTATGTGTAATGGTGAGAACATTAAAGCTCTAGTTTCATAGCAACTCTTAAGTATACAATACAGTGCCGTTAACTATAGTCATTAGATTGTCCATTAGATCCCTGGAACTTGTCAATCCTATAATTCGAAGTTTGTACCCATTCACCAACATCTTCCCACTCTCCCCACCCTCAACCCTGGCCCTGGCAACCACCATTCTACTATCTGCTGCTATGAGTTCAATGTTTTTAGATTCCACATATAAGTGAGATCCTACAGTATTTCTCTTTCTCTGACTTGTTTCACTTAGCATAATGCCCTGAAGGTCCATCCACGTTGTGGCATAATTGTTTGATTTTTATGCTTTAGCCCATCAGCATCAACATCAACTAATATAGTTTCTTGTGTTTTTCAATAACTATTTCAGAATTTTCCCCTGTACCCTTAAAGACCTTACTTCCTTCTTACTCTCAGCAAATAATTTGGACTGCTTACCATCAACATTTAGATGTTTCAGTCACCTCCAACTGAATATGTGGAAAATATTTTTGAATCTCTCTTCCTCTATCAAAATGACCCCTCTTCAGTGTTCTCTCAATTTCCCTCTTACACCCTTCCCACCTGCTTTTTCGATATTTAAAAAATGTAAACCAGAAACTCTCCTGTCTACAGGCCTCCCATTTTCCTATTAGAAAGTCCAAGTGATTAGTGCTCATACTACTGCATAAGCTGGTTCCAACCTAGGCATCTCTCCAGCCTCATCTTGTATTGCTGCTCACTCTGCCAATCTTTTTGTCCTGTATACAGTCAGCACCTTTCATTTCTCCTAATGTACTCAGGGTCTTCCCTCAGGCAGTATTCTCTGCTTCCATGCATGCTCCTTACACCATCTCATTCTTCACGTCTCAACTAAAATATTCCTTCTTCCAAAGAAATCTCCATTGACCAAGCTCCGACAGACTTAGTCAGGTCTAACTTGCACAGTTTAAAAAAGTGTCATGTCTCAGTTAGAATTATTGATTCAAATCTCTTCCTACCCTCAGTTTAAGCTTCATAATGGTGGGGTCTAAATTTTGTTTACTTGAATAGATTTTCAAAAACATCCATGAAAAAAGTTAATAGATGACTTTAAATCAACCTGTTTACTACACTTTAAAAATTGCAAAGTATATAAGGAAGTCATACAACTCAACAATGAAAAAATGGACAATCCAATTATAAAATGGGCAGAGGACATGAACAGACACCTCTCCCAAGAAGACATACAAATGGTCAACAGATACATATGAAAAGATGCTCAACTTCACTAGGTATTAGGGAGGTACAAATTTAAACTACAATGAGATTCTACCTTCTTGTCTATTATCAATAAGAAATAATAACAAGTGTTGGAGAGGCTGTGGAGAAAAAGGAACCCTCATTCACTGCTTATGGGAATGTAATCTGGTACAGCCACTGTGGAAAAGGGTATGGAGGTACCTCAAAAATTAAGAATAGAATTACCATAAAACCCAGCAACCTCTCTTCTGGGCACCTACCTGAAAAATTTGAAAACATTTATTCTCAAAGACATATGCACCCCTGGGCTCACTGCAGCATTATTCACTGCGACCAAGACATAGAAACAACCGAAGTGTCCTTCAGTAGATCCCTGAGTAAAGAAGATGTGGTACATATATACAATGGAATACTAATCAACCAGAAGAAAAGATGAAATGCTACCATTTGCAACAACATGGATAAATCCTGAGACCACCATGCTAAGCAAAATAAGTCAGACAGAAAAAGTGAAGAACCATGTGATTTCACCATGTGGAGTATAAAACTGACAGTAACAAATGAACAAACAAGACAAACAAACACACAAAACTCATAGACACAGACAATAATATGGTGGTTACAGAGGGAAAGGGGGTGAAGGGGTAGTAAAGCATAAAGGGGTCAACTATATGGAAGTGGAGGGAGATATGAATTTGGGTGGTGAACATGCAGTGCAATACACAGAGGATGTGTCATAGAATTGTACACTTGAAACCTATATAATTTTATTAACTAGTGTCATCCCAATAAATTCAATAAAAACTGCAGTTATTTCATCTTTATTGTGACTTACAATTTTATTTCCTCATAGAAGACATACATAACTGCAACCCTTCTTTTTTCTCAATTCCATGCCCTGCTCTTGGGTCACTAGATCTTCTTTTACCAGCTTACTTCCTCTGTTAGTCCTATTCCATCAAAATTTTGTGCCTGTGCCTCTACCTCTGAAGTTGAGCATGATTAGAGAAAAATAAACAACCACACTGACCATTCCTACTTTAAATTTGGGGCTGCAAACCTCCAAGTAGATTAATTCTGCCCAGCAATCATAGTACATTTTCTCCAGGCTGCTTACCTTCCACTTTCCTGGCAGATTTTCTCACCTCTTCCTTTCTTTGACTTTGCATACTTCCCCTCTGGTCTTCCCTCTCAGCTCACTTCCTTACTTCCTTCTCCACTGAGAACACTGAGGTATTCAGAGAACTTCCCCTGATCCCACCACCACATCTACCAAGCTAGTAACACCTGTAGCTAAAAGCTCCAACAACACATTTATGCATGAACTGCCTGTGCACCTGATTCAAGTGGATTCTTCTACTGGTGCCTTTGACCTCAGCTCCTCTCACTCAGGTGAAGACATTGCCCCTGAAATCTGCATCTCTTTTCTCGTGTTATGTTTTTATAGTTTATATTGTTATTTCCAATAACACAAAAGTATGATGTTATTTTTCCCAACTGAAAAAAAATTAAAATTTTTCTTGCTCCTACTTTCTCCCATTCTTCTGCTTTTACAGCTCTTATGTTCTGTCTTAAATCTCTCACTTCTAATTTATCTCTTAACCTCTCCCAGCAGATGTTGCCCCCACCCTTTCATTGTCTGACTTTGACTAGAATTTAATTACCATAACATCACAGATTTTGGTTATTTTTGTATTTAAAAAATCTCCACTATTGATTTTTACAGAGAGAGGAAAGGAGATAGGTATATATGTAGAAAGAGAGATTTAGAGAAACATTGATTCGTTGCTCTACTTATTTTTGCATTCATTGGTTGCCTCTTGTATGTGCCCAGACCGGGTAATCAAACCTGGAACATTGGTGTATGGGGAGGATGCTCCAACCAGCTGAGCTACGCTGCCGTGGCCTATTTTTGATCATTGATAAAATTTACATCTCAAGAAAAATAGCTGACGGAGTAGCTGCTCAGTAGAATTTTATTGAATGAACTAATGACTAAAGGATTTGTCTTTTATTTTTCCTTATTAGAAGATTATTGGTATTTATTGTAAAATGTATTCTCTCTCTCTGTATGTAAAACATATGTGGAATGTACTTATAATACATATAAAGAAGAAACCCATCACACCATAACACACTGTCCTAAAAGTCAGTTTTATCTACTTTTAAACTTTCTATGCATCCAAATGTTATGGAAATGGCAGTGAGATCCCTCTGCCTCTGCTCTCCTACATCACTGTGTGCTCTGTCCTCCCCACCATCCACCCCCCTCACATGGGACTTAGCACCTTTCCAAGTCTTCTGAAGGATCTGTCTGCCAGCACAAATGTCAGTGTGAACAATAAAGGCGTTTTAGAAGAAGTAATGTTAGGGAGTGGTCACAACAGAATCTTAAAGTCTCATTAGGCATTGTGTTCTCTGATGCCCTTTCTAGGCTTCTCTGTCACCAGAAGTTTCTCTTTCAACACCTTTCCCTAGAGTTCCCGGCTTTGTTGGCTCCAATCTATCGCTTACCTCCTGTTAACTTCAAATTCATCTTTTCTTAACTTTGCAAGAGAATTCAGCTCTCAATTTTTATGTTGAGACTGATATATAAAAATTCAAAGGAAAAGATCAGTAAAACAAGACATTTTCACTCACCAATATCAAGGGAATGCAAATCAAAACCATAATGATATCACCTCTCACGTGTTAGAATGGCTGTTATCAAAAAGACAATAAATAACAAGTGTTTGTGAGGAGGAGGAGAAAAGGGAACTTTAGACATTGGTGGGAATACAAATCGTTGCAGCCTACCATATGATCCTGCACTGTCACTTCTGGGGGTTTGTTTGGAGAAAACAAAAACCCTAATTTGAAGAGACACGTGCACCCCTATGATCGCTGCAGCATTATTTACAATAGCCAAGATACAGAAGCAGCCTAAATTGAGAGTGACTTCAATGGGAAGAATCTGGAGGTTTTTCAATCAATTGGCAAGATTTATAAAATGTAAAGAGGTTTCAAGGGCAGCACTAGAATAGTGGCAATGGAAAAATAATTTGAAAATGATATATGGTTTGCTTTAAAAAAAATTTTTTTTTGTTAGGTCAGAGTCAATTTGGTATCTTAACTACCTTCTTAGCAACTTGTACATACCCCTGTCTTATGGCTCTTAAAGATGCTTATCCCATCCACGGATTTCAGGTGCTAATTATGGGAATGGGGTTGGTTAAAACAACCCCCTCCCCCAAACTAGTAACTACTATTGGCATAGTCATTTATATATCATATAAATGATGCATACATTAACTAATAGATAGATCAGGCAGGTACAACTGATCTCAATTTATAGATGAGTGAGGGTAGATGTAGTTCATATATCTCTCATCTGGGTAATTTATCTAAAGAAGCATAAAAGCCAGTAAGTTCTTCCTTGTTTCATAGCATATTTAGTATGTTCTACTAAAAAACCATCAGGTAATAAATTGTGAATGCAGTGTGAGGGCCAGGGACACAGGCTGGAGGCCCAGTCCTGCCATCTACTACACGATCTTGGGCTTTCATTTAACCACAATCACTGTCTCCATAAAATGGGTATGATAAAACGCACATGCCCTGGCTAAGAATTCAGCAATAGCATATGTGAGAATATTTTAAAGTCATATAAATATTAGCTTTCATATTCCATGACCTGTAAGATCAGAACCCAGACTTTGGAATGAGTTCTTAATGCGATCAAAGCTGTGCTCTACTATTAACTACATTTATATTCTCTTAATTCACCTGAGCCTCAATTTCTCCTTCTGAACAGTCATAATGGTACATCACAGAGGTTTTGTGGTGGACTGTTCTTGACACTATCTTTCAGCTACAACTTCTGGCTGAGATAACTCTGCAGCTGTCAGTGCTGTCTACCTTGTTACTCATTGAGGTGAGGGGGTAGGACGTGTGTGCTCCGGGAGGCACCGCTGACATGGGCTACAGTGTGATCGATGCCTCCAGGAGCTGAGTAATTTGGTGGCTTGTGTGTGTCTTGTGTTCTCAATATGTTCCTCACTGGGAGTTCTTTCACTTTCTGATTGGAGTTTCCATCACAGACTCAGGTCTTGCTTCTCATTTGAGGTAAAATTTTCAGTCATATATGTCCAGAAACTTATCAAAGAAAGAAAACTTGATCGTAAAAATACACAAAGCTAAACAATTAAGACTCCCTAAATGCATTCACAGTGGGAATTGATTCTGTTCACATAATATATACTCATATGTGGAACTTTGGATTCCTTTTTTTTTCATTTGGAAGAAAAGTGGGCTTAAAAAACATAACTTATCAAGTGTCCTATTTATGGTTCCTGTTCAGACTTCTGGTTTGCCGATTTTATTCTCTGAAGACACTAATGGACATGACTTCCTTTGTTCTATATTATTTTATGAGAATGACTAGGACGAAAACTGCTCAAATATAGCACAAAAAGGAATTTTAAGCAATAGCATAAATAATAACTTATCCATGAATTGGATGCTTCCAAATTCAGATATACCAGTGGTTATAGTCCAAAATTACCCATAAAATTGTCAAGATAACAACTAATACTTTTCAAGAGTTGGTTAACTTTTAATTGCATTTTGCTTTATATTTTTCACATATTTTTCTATATATGTATTCTGTATATTAGATAAATTGCCTTTACAGATTATAACCTCACATTATGCCTTTTGCATTATAGAATGGAGAACAGCTTGAAATGTGGTGATATGAATTTGTCTGAATGAAAAAGAAAAATAGAATACTAATAAGCAGGGGCCATTTGTTTTCCAAAAAAATGGAGATTTCAGTCAGGCTGCTCATACTTTTCGGATGCAAGGACGTGAGCACGGACAGACAAGCCAGATCAGTGATGTAAGGACGTGAGCACGGACAGACAAGTCAGATCAGTGATGCAAGGATGTGAGCACGGACAGACAGACAAGTCAGGTCAGTGATGTAAGGACGTGAGCACGGACAGACACGCCAGATCAGTGACTCGTCCTCACCCTGCATTCTGTACACCCTTGTTCACTTGCTTCTTTATGTTGTATTTCTTTTAAAACAATGACTCGAGGTAAAGAACATCTATCTGGTTTTTCAACGATTATAATTTCTTTTGAGTCAGCATTGTATTGACTGCCTAAAACTAGTTGTTACAAACATTCCTTATGAAAATATTTTTGAAAATCTGAGGCAAAACAAAAACAAAAATAACTGGTATACTCCAACGACTAAAGTATATAATATATAGGGACATTTTCCAGATGAAACAAATGTAGCTAACATGTATAGGTGGTATTTATCTCTTTTAATACTTGACTAGTGATTGTTTAATCACCCCTTAATGGAATTTATCCAGGACATTAAATGAATAATTTTGTGAAAAAAATGGTATGTACTAAGTGAAGTTTTTAAGATGTATGCAGCTGCTTGAATTGTTGAAATATTGATAAATGAATTACATTGCTCCCTAATGAATGCCAAAAGAGATGACTATTAAAGAAACATGTAGACACACAGAAGTTTCAAAATTAAATATGGAAAAGGTATTTTCTTCAAAGAAAAACAAAAATAATTTATAATCACTTTATTTATTTTTCAAAATACATATGAAACCATAAAATTATATTTCAAGTGCTTTTCCATTTTCTTTTACAAAAGTAATCATAAACTGTACACTTCATAACAGCTTTGAGGTTTCATTGTTACATAATTCATCTGAACCTGACAAGTATATTCACACATTCTAAAGAAGACACTGTAAAAATACTGAAATGTGTAACATCTTTAAAGGTGGCTGCAAAACATTTGTTCTCAGTAATACAATTATATGCTGTCAAGTTTCACAAATGGCTGGTTACCAAGTACAAAAGCCAGAAACACAAATTTCAAAAGATTTTAAAATTTCTGTTCTACAACACGGAAGTCAAAGATATCAATTTGAACAATGGTTACATATTACATCACAAAGTTCAGTTAAAAAGTCACCTTATGAACAACTGAAGGATACAAAGCAGGATTAATTAAATATGATGGATCCAAATTATTCAATGTCATGTATAAAATGAAGAATTTTCATGGCTGCTGTCAGTTTAGAATAATTGGAAAATATCGTAAGCTATTCATTATTGAAATCATCATCTTTACAATGTGAAGCAGTTCTTTTCCTTATGATAAAATGAAGGTCTCACCTCAGTGAGCCCCATAATTTATCCAAATTATGCAGATTAACTCAACCACATCTTCCAGTTGGAAGGGTCAATAAAAATGTGAATATGAACTTGAGTTGAACTTTTTGTTTATAAAACATTATAAGTGAAAATATTTTGTATCTTAAAGTTGGCCTACCTGATTCTTTCTTATACAATAATAGAATTTATGAAGTTATTCACATTGGGGATTACTGTGTTTTTTAAATGGAAAGCTTAGATGGTCTTTTTAAAGAAAAAACAAAAAATATATAATAAACCCCACAAAATTATCTACACAAACAGAATAAACCATGCACTTTCTATAGAGAATGATTCTGTGGCCAGTTTGCACATAGCCTTAGGGATATAGGAGTTTTCCTTTTTTTTGGTTCACAAACTTTATTCTATGGCAAAATCATGGTCAAACATAATTTCATGTATTGATGTTCAGATGGGGAAATGTTTTTTTGAAAGACCAAACAAAGACAAAAATTCAATGCATTAGCTTTCCAACATTGAGACTTATTTCTCATAACAATTTTTACTCACTTCTGTAACATGCATTGTTTTCCAAAAAATTGTTTTTGAGGAAACAAAAAGATGAAATTGAATAATTGAAATCCATTACCCTATACAGTAAATAGGGATTCTGTGCATAGCAGATGCAATTCACAACAAAATTTCCAAAGAAAATGGTCTGTTTTTACCTTTTATGACAAGGTCAGGCATATTTGCTCTTTGGAGAGGCTACTCATGATCCAGGTGAGCTTAGAAGTGATTTTCAGTTTGAGATGAAACTGTTTCCGCATAAATATCCACATCTCTAGATATATCAGTAGCAAGAGTCACTTCAGTGTCAGTATTGATAAAAATAGGATTGTTCTAATCAATTTCTCCTTGTAGGAGTATATTTAAATTATTTTAGGCATGACGATACCTATCTTTTCTTTTAAATATCTTCTACTTTTTTTTCAATCGTCATTTCTAGTATTCTAAATGTTGGCATTCAATAAATCCTTAAATCCCATCTCAAACTTTGGTGATTTCTTTTTTAAGTTTCTATAGCATGATATTGTCATCTCAGCAAGTTCAACCCTGGTTACCTATCTTCATGATGAAAAGGGCAAAAATAAAAACAGTTCTTACTTTCATGAGAAAACACTTGAACTGAATATTAGTTAAATGTCACTGTTCAAATATACATATCTTGGTAAACTGTTAATGGCAGAAGACAAGTATTACCGATGCATCTTTTATTAAGTTACCATTCACTCTAAATAGCATAAGATTGAGTAAATGTAGGAAAAGTCTTTTAATGAAGCAGAAGATTCTTACTTTAAAGAGTATCACTGAATAAAGTATTAGAAACAGCATTTGGTTTAATTAGGGTTGTTTCACACGTAAAATACAAACTCACTATTTTCTTTTATATAATGGACCATAGTAGGTTCAGATGAATCATATCCTGAGCCATGTCACTGAGTAACTGTTAAAATACTGTGTCATGGGGTTTGTTTTGAATGGTATTAGAGGATTCACTTTTCACTAAAAGTTAAAATAAAAAGTTTTGGTTTTACATTCAAATGTTTATTTCCATATGCTTTAACATATCTGCTTGTCACTTACTTATGTAGATTGTTACTCTAAATTATTTTATATTCTATGCTTTGTATCACATCTTATTGGCAGCAATACATTCTTAGATTAAAAACAATGAAAGTTTAGGTCAACGAAAGTACCTTGGAACAACCAGAATTGCTTCAAGAACATGTTGTGAAGAAAACAGATCTCCGCATTTTCACTTAGATTTAGTAGAGGTTGAATGGCTTTCTTAAATCCTTATCAAGTGGTCATAATCACGACTAAGGTAGCAAAAACATTTCAGATGGGGCTCCATTCTATAAAAATATTCATTCTGAGATAATATCAAGTACTCATTTTAAAGAAGTAAAGAAATGATCATGTGTTCAATAGGAAGGCTTTGTGTCCCTTTACTTGTAAAAGTCTTTGGCTCTTTGGTAACTCACTCTGAAATAAGCTGTGTTTCATTTTACGGGCAGTAAAGGTTGATAAAGGAATGGAAACTTGGCTTTTTCATTTTTGAAACAGTTAATCATCAAATGAAAGCCTTACGACATTGATAGTTCTTTACCAAGTGTACAAAATTTTAAAATAATAAACATTACAGGAGAATAAACACAGGTGAAAATGTCAATTAAATATCACAACCAAGTAAGTTCAAATATATTTGCTTTTTTCTAAAACCTGAGTCAGTATTGATCAGTTGTGATCTCCCTGCAGTAACTAGAACTGGCACACACTCCCCAAAGCGGTTTAAGAAAGTGGGTGCTTGGCTACTCCTTCCTGTGTCTTGTTCCCCGGCAATGTCCTCGTGAAATTCTTACTTAACAGTGAATATATGAATATCATGAGTTTTACATGTGAATAAAGTAGCAGAAACAGGGCTGGCCTGATGCCCCCAAAATAAAGAATTTTAAATTGTCAAGAAATATAATTTTAAGAAACCAGTATAAAAAATGAAGCATCAATTGTTCAGACTTTTGTGAGATTAGTACTCCATAGACACTAATGCTTCTTTCATATTCAGCTTCCTCATTCTCCTGATTACTCAGTGGATCAGGTAGAATCCATACACACATACACACATTCACACATTCATACATAACCGGAAAAGAACATCGACGTTGTGATGCTAATGGATCAACATGGGCTCCTTGTTCCTAGACCTACGTTTGGCAAGTCCCTGAATAAATCCCTGAAATTAGGTATTCATTGTATATCTAAACTGCAACTTCATACTGTGTCAGAGCTGTCATTAAAATGTGCTGTCCCCCACAAATTAGTGGAGGAAATCTATAATATCAAAACTTATTTGAAATATTGAAATTAAACACATTCCATCTTCAATCACTAGTAGAGAGAGGGTGAGTTACGTTTGCACGAATGTGTGGCTGTGCAGAGTGAGGATATGTTGTATCGGAAAGTGGCAGAATTGCATTTTTATAATATGAACTAGCATTTTAAATGATTATGCTTTATCAGTGAGTGTGAACCTCTCACGGACTGCATGAAAAGATGCCTTGTGGTGAGGTGACATTTCTCTCCTTATTCTCTCTCTCAGGATTAACAAGTACTCTGGCATGCTAAATTTATTATAATACCTAGGAAACATTTTAAAAAAACCCTTAAAAACTTATTTTAATCTACAATCCCCATATTAAAGTCTTCTGGTAGGCTGTTTGCATTTTTTTCATCACAAACATTGGCTTTTTCTCTGTACTATACAAAGAAAAACATGAGCTTTAGGAATAAATATAAAGTCCTACAAATATGTTTACAGATGAAAATAGTCATTACACACACTCAGGAAATACGCATATATTTACTAATTAATTGTAAGCTGCAGCTATATCTACCGTCGAAACAACTGCCTGCAAAAATGTCATTTTATTAAAAGTATAACTTTGTCCTCCTATTTGACAATTGTTATTTTCCAGTAAAAAAGAAAATATTCCAAAATGGAAGCATCATATTCAGTGATTCCGTCTACAGCAATGGTTCTTTTAGGCTAGATAAGGTAGCCAGGTATTTTTGAACCTGGCTACCTTTTATTATGTTTAATTAGAAAGTTTAGCTAGGAATATCAGTTTTTATTAGGATGGTAACAGGCATTTGAACAATTTTAAGGGATTGTGTTTCCCTTTATAATGTTATGTGTGCAAATTACATCTTAATGAGCTATAATAACATCATTATGAGAGATGCCAATAAAATTTCAAGGCTTTGAAAACTTTTTATATTCTAATATTTAGAAATATGGGATTTTACTAACATAAATTTTTATATTTGCTGATAACAATTTCTCATAGTGATGGTGTTTTTATATTCTAAGTATAGATTTTCTTGCCTTTTGTTTTGTTCTCTTAATCACTTATTTTGGGATAAACTTGAAATATGCACTATGCATAGTACAAATCTCCAAAGTAAGGTTGGGGTTATTCAACAAGGATACTTTCTAATAGGGCCCAGAAATAATACAATAGAAAGTTGACCTGATTCAAAAGAAAGTTCTGTCTCGTTAAAACTTTTGCATAGTTTTTCCCATCAGCAGCCTGATCCTTGATCCTCATGTAAGGCAAATGCCTCTCATGCAAGGACTGTGGGTCTGGGCCTTCAGAATTATTGGTTTATTTTTATTAAATGTTGAAATTATGTTATTCATGGTATACTTGTATGTTTTGCTGAAAAATAAGTGATCCATTCTTGAAGAAAATACCCAGTGTTAATGACTAGCTCATGACTGGGTTGAACAGTCGTCGTCACTGTGCACAACCTGAATGACGGTGAGCACAGATGTTCGCTGTGCCTCGGGCGTCTGCTAGCGACATCTGTTGGAAACACGGGACCACGTGACAGCTTCGTGTCACAAAATACACGTCACAGTACTTGAAAACCTTACAAACACAAAAAGTGAACGACTCATAATTCTATTCATCTAGGAATACTAATGCTACATTTGAGATTAAGATTACTAGAATTTTAAAAAACATCAGTTAAACAGTGCAACAGATGTGTGAACTAATGTTAACATTAAGACAGTACAAAATGGTAGCCCAAATGGCTCAACTTCCATTTTCCAGCTATTAACATTACTTCTTAAATTTATATTCAAAATGGTTCTTTAAATTATAGCTTTATCTGTATGTTTTAAGCAACAAGCTCAAGAGACAAAGTTTTGAGTTTAGCAGAGCCAAACCTCATCAAGAAAACAGTTTGCTGAGAATGAAAGAACATATTATCGGAAAAGGAACATTAATTTGCACAAAGATTTAATGCTGTGCAAATTAAATTCAACATTTCCATTAAGGTTTATATAGAAATGTGTATAACGAGAAATGAACATAGTTGTAATAGAACCAAAACCACACATATGTGACATATGCTAGTTCATACAATGGCAGCATAAACTATACTAAATTTTAGATAAGTATGGATTGTTTTTAAAAAGGTATTTCTTTGCTTATGCAAAGAATTACAGCTTAATAAAACATCCTGTGCTAATAGGTATATGACAAGAAGAATAAAACGCCTCATGGGAGTAAAGGACTATCTGTTTTCAAGGAAAATATATCAAGATGTCCAAAAAAGTAAATGCAAAATTGCACATCAAGTTTGCTCATTACCAGGACATATTTTAAATCTGGAAGTCAAACCTTCTACTTTTTTTTTTTTTTAATCTGATGAGGACATGGTCCCGGGTCCTTACTCCAATGGTCTCATTCTGGAGGCATTACGGTGTGGAAGGTGGTTTGGGAGAGGAACAGGATCCTTGACTATCAAAACTGGTTGCCCGGCCAGGTAACTGAAAGACAACAATTTTATAACTCATAGTCTAGTATAAAAAGTAGAAAAGTGGGTAATTACTGCTACCTTTTAAAAGTGAATGATCACTCATGATATGTGAGTCTGAAAGAAAATACACATAATTCCCCCTGCCCTTTGGAACTCACCTTCTCAGGTAGTATAATAGGACAATGTATCCCACAGAGATGTGGGCAGAGCGTGGTACATGGATGGTATGCAGGGCAGCAGTGCACAGACAACTATTCATCACTGCAGGTCCATTTCACATTCTGTGACAGGGTCTTAGTTCTTATTGTAAAATGGTTATTGGTTTACTATAGTGGGGGGCGAGTGCTAGGTAAATGCAATAAGAGGTTCTAGACACAAGAGACTGCGTTTTACTTGCTCTAAAGCAGGAAGTACTTTTAAGAGGAGCAATTAAGGAGATGACAGGGACTAAGTTTGGCAAATGGGAGCCACATGAGATGAAGAATAATTTCTCACAGTTCCTAAATATTATGTGTATTTAAAAAGTTTAGTTACAACAGAATAAACTCTTGATTGTCTAGGTAGAATTTCTAAATGATGCTTTAGTTTCTCAGTCCCACCAACTTACCCAGCTCTCGAATTGGTCCCTTCTCATTTTAAACCTTTCTCTGCCAACAGAACACATAACTACACACTCATCACTTCCCCACAGTGCAAAATCCAGCCAGTTCTTAGTCTCTGTTTGACCCCTGAATGTAGTGTAGGAGTTGGAAAAAAGGAGCTGTTTGCTGGAGAAAGTACATTTATATAATCTTTTAATGGACTTGTCTTCTGATACTCTTCTGCTAGAAAAATATCTGGGCTCTTCTGATATCCATGTTGTAGATTATTTTCCTGTATGTCCTCCAGTGACTGGCACAAATGCATACCTAGTCCATGGCTTCCCTTCAACAGATAAACGTGTCACTACTTCTTAAACAGAATCATATGTAATTATATTATATCTTGGGTTGTACAACACATGCCCTTTCATTCATTACAAGTTCTTGCTCCCATGATCTTATTTCTCCCTACAAAGTCCCTATAAAATCTGAGTTGAGTGCATTTCCATTTGCATTAAATACAGAGGAATGCAGCCGTTGCCAGAGTAAGTGGTCTGCTCAGGGTTATCCAGAGGGGCAAGGATTAGAACACATAGTTCCCCTGCCCAGCAAATTTTACTCTCATGTCTAGAATCTTAAAATCAATATTCACTCTTCATACCTTAAATAAAAACAAATATGAGAATCAGGAAAAGGATCATAAATGTATAATAGTCAGTATAGTATACTTTATACTTTAGACAATACACACTGTTGACTTGAGCTATTTCGAGAATATAGTTGTCTACATTTCTGAACCACTCTAGGGGAGAGTGCTGTATAAATGTGCATTTGTGTGTGTGTTTCTCTTGTCAGTGATGAAGTGAGGTAAACATCGGAAACACACATATGTATATATGTTATCTATGATAATAGATGTCTATGATGAGAGTTCACCTCTGGTGTTTGAGTGTGCAATGTTCTACCACATTCATCCAATTTTCTTTGTAAAGTCCCGAGTAACACAGCCATTTCTGTTACTTCTGAGATCACAACCTGGGCCCACTGACTTCCAGTAGTTATGTAGTAGACCTGGAGCTAGAACAAGTCCTATTCAACCCATGCCTAGTGCCAGAGCAGGAAGCAGAACCTTATTGGTGGGGAGATGGCAATATATCATCACTTACTATATGGTTATCTTAGCCATTCTTTTTACTGAATTGCAGAAATCCCAATTCCATCATCTACCACAAATCCTTTTGTCAGTATGCATTACCTCTCAATTAATCAGGTCACATAAATGACTTACCTTGTGACTCTTCAAGAGGCTGTGGCAACCGTCATTCCATCTAGCAACATTCAGTGTTTCGATTACACTGACAATTTTGAGTAGGCTCATAGAAGCTGGTATTGATATCTCTTCTGGTTAGTATAACTTCATGTTATAATCAGAGCTAACATTGTGTCACAGTGCTAAGAACTCAATATTCAGCATTTAATTTATTTTTATTCTATGCGTTTACTACTATTATAGAAAAATAGCAGAACTTAGGTTAAAGTAACTTGCCCCAAGGTTCTCCAACATGTAGTCTCACAGAACAGCCAGGCTTTGATCTCAGGCAAACTGACTCCTCCATATATAAAAAATCTGTGAGCACTCTTACTTCCTGGCCGGAGTTGGGGTAGATATCCCTGTCCTCCTACACAGATGAGTTGTACTAGTGAATACGACTTCTACTTAGGAATTCTGGGAAAGTTTAGGCAAGGTGGCTGTTTTACAAAAGAGAGGCACCAACATTCAGCTTCCAGTTAGTAATGAACTTACTTGTTTTTTTCCACCATTCACTGATGTCAGCTTTTAGGATATGCAAAGAAAATAATAGACTCACAGTTTCAATGGGCTTACTGTCCAAAATCACATCAACCCCAGAGAGTTTAGTGACTTTCGAACTCTAACAAGCACACAGAACTTTGAGTTCTGGATGATTGAGTGTGTGGGGAAAAAGCAAGAGCAACATCCGTTCTTTTTTTTAAAAAAATAGGTGCCTATCTAAAACATCAGAGAATCACTAGTAGACAAATAATAGTTCAGAAGAGATACAAAAGAGAGTGGGTGCCAGGAAGTCACAGGCTCACCTCCTGCAAGGGGTGCCAGTGTGTTATTGGTTTCCGGTGATAGGCCAGCATTTCATTCCAGTGGTCTCTCCCAAGACCCTCAGCGTCCAGTCCTGTTCTGCACACTCCGATGACCTCATTGTGTCCAACCCTGCAATTCAGAGACCGTCACACTTCCACCTCAACATTAGAAGATGAACGGAGTTTCACACATCTTAGCAGAATTTTAAACATATGATTAAAACACTAGATTTTGCTGCAGGTAGTAAATGATTTGCAGATCAAATGACTTCAGGTCAAATAAAAAATCATAAGTGAACTAAAATTCCTAAACTAGATCAGCATTCAAAAGTGAGTTTTCAAAAGTGCAGACACAAACCATTGTAGTGCTTCGTAACTTGAGCACATTTCACAACAACAACAGTGGTGTGAATGAGAAATGCCAGCTGGTCCTTACCTGCGTGAGAAGTTTCTTTCTTGGAAGCAATCCTATTAACTTTTAAGTGATATAAATCAAAATCTCATTCTTTCCACAAGGCTTAATGTTTTATAATGATGCTTATATTTCTCACTAAGAGCTTAATACACACTTTCTTGTATAAATGACCATATTTAATTAATTCTGAATGATACGTCAATGAAGGTTATGCTTGTACTATCATTAAACAGGGCAGGGCTATGATGAGTACCACAAATGATTAATTATTGTATATAGCACCAGAGCGTACTGAACAACATGCCTATTTTGCATTCATGTCTTGTGTTCAGAGCAAGAAATCAAAATAATAATGGCAGTCAATACGTTTGGAGATTGTTATGTATCAGACACTGTTCTAAGTAATTTAAATGTACTGGCTCACTTAATCCTCACACCATGGCAATAAGTATCACTATCACTATTTCATTCTACAGAGACAGAAGCAAAACGCCCACAAGTCCAGGGACCTGCCTGCCTGCATTCATACACCCAGTAAGAGGCAGAGGCAGGATTTGAACTGAGACAGTTGACTCAAGTGCGCTAGTGGTTAAGTTGCCCCTCAAGCATGGAGTGTAATTTAAAGGCATTTTTAAGGGTTATTTTGACAGACATCTCTCAGGAGACTTTGAGATGCTTGTAGGACATTTCATTACTTTCTTCCTGTCATTGATATAGACTTGTATGTTTACTATCACTTTCCTCAATGTTATTTCCCCAATAAGTATACTTTTAAAAATAAAGTTTTTAATCTTTCTGTTTTGTATACTGTCAGGATCCACTTCTCTGAAGTTGCCCGGGTGCCGAATGCTCAGTTGAACCTACCTGCGGGCATTGCTGCGAGAAATCAATACGAGATATTTTTTGTTAAAACTGAACAAGGGCTCCTACTGAAAACAGTACACCATTTTTAGAGTTGAAATCTCAATTAATTCAAGATCTCCCTCTCTGTCTTTAATGATAGCTTTTTAAAAAAATGTGATATAATTTAATTTGAAATACATGATGCATATCATTTCATTTTTCACTGCTTCATTTTGCTAGCTATGAGCTGGGGATAGCATATTAATTTCTTTAGGTTATAGAGTCTTGGTTACCACCATTTTCATGATAATATAAAATGGACATTGTGTCAAAATATTTGTATATGTACATTCCTGTGTTATCATTAGAACGAAATAAATGCAGTGAGACACGGTCTCTGTGCTGATAATTTTGTAGGTTAAATACATAGTATTTCTTTCCAAAGGGTTTATAAGTATAAAAAGTGAAATGATAAAAAGAAATATAGATCAAGGGCCAAAGAAGAGATTTGAACCTTTAAGGTGGGATAAGAGCTCAGGGGAGGAAGAGTGGGGTGACCTGAGGCAGACAGAGGCGGTGGCTTGAGCACGGCTGTAAGGTGCATGTGGGGTGGCATTTCAGGCAAGGGAAGGGTGGGAAGGCGAAGGCAGGAGCTGCAGCAGGAAGAACCTTCAGAGCTGTACCTGGGAGTGTGCAATTTAGTTCATGAAAGGAGAAGCAAGTCCAAGTGTGGGAGCTGGAAGAGCGACCCACGAAATAATGTGTTAAGGCTGCTGCGAGAGCATCAAGGCTGTATTCCCAGGGCCACTGCTCACCTTCTCCCCTCAGCGCTCACTGCTCACAGTTCCATATTATGCTAATGTTTCACAAATGCAGAAAGTGAATCCCCAAGAGATTACAAAACTTTCCATTTCGCACAGCTAGTTAATGACAGAGCTCTGAAAAGAATCAGAATATTCATATTCTGGCCCAGTTAGGAAAACAAACTCTGTTGATTTTAGTTTCTGTGGTTACTGTGAAAAAGGCTTCACAACAGTGCTTTCAACGGTGTGTCCTGTAGAGCTTCCGCACCCACTGTCACCAGCCCAGGTGTCCCATCCTCCAACCTGAGAGTAACTTCTCTTGGAGAAGAACAAATATTATAACATGGAAAAAATGAGTTTAAATAAATAATTTTTAAATAAATAATTTTTCCCTCCTCCAATTTACATGAAAACTGCTGTCGCGGAATTTGTTTCGCACTTGACTCGACAGGGCTGATCTTCAGAGAGGAGAAAGACACACGTACCGATCGTAATCCATGACTGCGATGGAGAGGCTGACCTGCTCCACATTCTCCGGGGGGATGTCGAAAATAATGGCCTCGTTGTACACAGGGTTCAGAGTGTTTTTCTTTGTAGTTGTTTTCCTCTTTTTTAATCTTCGACCCTCACACATCAGAGATACTTTGACATAAGGATCTAGGAGTGGGAAGGTAATTTTGTTGAAGTAAAAGTATCGATACAAAGCATAAGTAAAACTGTAGTTAATTGTTACTAAGTGAGAAAAGTGGTATATCAAGCTTTATAATATCAACAGTTTTAAATTCAAATAACTTATTTGGGGGCGATAGAGTCTCTATGACTTATTAGTTTAAATGAAAGCATTTATTTTGAATGAACTAGGAAATAATTAACTTGATCTCACTATTTTTAATATAACTGAGAAAACTCATGAGTTTATCAAGAGCCAGTCCAGAGCTATATTTTTTTTAGTCTCCACTATTTGAAGACATGTTTTTGTTAGAAGTGAATTCCAGGGAATTTAATCCTAACAAGTAAGGATAATTTGAAAGTTAACCTTTCAAAATAGTTTAGAATCAGAATACTAAAACTTGTGAAAGAGCAACATTATATATATCCAGACAAGTATACGTAATCACAATGAGTAGAAATTAGAAAGCAGCTAATATAGCCCAACTATATTAGTTCAAATTTTCTTCAATCATTGGAAAAGGCACTAAAATTAGAGGTCTCATTTTACAGTTATAGCATTTGTGCCTTATAAGAAGCTCCGATTGAAGGAATGATCACTAAAAATAATTAATACTCAACAACATGCAAAAAAGGTCACTATGTTCCTTAAAGAGGGTCACAGGGAAGGTTTCTGTTATGACATTGTCTGTATGATGTCAACTGGAAAGAGAAAAATTTAGTTGGGCAATATTTTCATGGGCCCAGGAGTCAAATAATTGTTAACATTTCTGCCCAGCTGACTCTCTACTTTCTTATGTCTGCCACCTTAAGCAGAACAACTATTAGAGTACTATAGAAAATACAGTTATATGGTATTCTAAAATTTTCTGTAAAAGCCTTACTTTTTTTATAAAAAGGAGGCATGGCTTTGGGAGGGAATGTTGTCACTGGGGTGAGCATGGTAAATGGTTCGAAGAACCAGTTTCTAAGCTCTATCCTTATTTTTTGTTTTCTGGTCATCCTCCCACTTTTTTCACCATCAATGTAGTAATAAATCTTATTTCCTTAGAACAGGCCAAAAAATGATGGCAATATTAATTTAGTTGACCAAATGAGTGTTTTTTGAGCTCTAGAAAAATCTATCTGTGTATTTTATAAGCATCTCCTCCAAGGGGCAGAACCATATTTTGTGGCTAGAAATAGGGTGTTTAGAAGAAAACAAGATGAAAGGGCGATGTTGAATGGCTGTTTCCCATTTATTTTTGTTTTTCAATAATAGGAAATGCATTCTAAAGAAGAAGCTCATATTTGGAATCTACATTTGTGTAGGAGCCCAAGGCCTAGGCCTCTCATTAACAACGTGAACAAGCCTGCTTTATCCTTCCATGCCCCCATCATGTCTCTGACTACATTCTGCTACTCATGACAAGGGTAATTTACTGGCTCCTTGGTTGATTCACAAGCCTTTTGTGAGAATTAATGAGGTGGTATTCTCAAAGCATGCACTCCTCCCATAAAAAGCTTCATGTAAATACAAAGTGATCTTGTACTTAATTACAACTTTGATGCTGTTGTTTTTTTTGTCTCAAAATTTGGTCTCTTTTGATACATGGCAGAAAGAATAGAAAAACAATAATTTGCAGAGTACACTGTTGGTCTTAAGTTCTTCAACCTTTATTGACCCAAGAATTTTTGTTGGGTTATTTCAAGATAAATGTGAAATTTACTTTCTTTCTATCTTTATTTATCAACTATGTATTAGAAATTAAAAAAATAAATAGGTAAATCAGGACATAGTTCAAGAATCAGGAGCCTAGAGAAAGATGTACAGTGAGGAGTCTCCTTCCCATCTGCCTCCATACCTTCCCTTAGTTTTTGTGGATCATTCCAGTATTTATTTATGCAAATATTAGCAACATGAATATGTATCCTGAAAATTCCCATTCTTATACAGAAGGGAACATAATATCCATATTTATACTTGAACCTCGTTTTAAAATTAATTTAGTAAATACTGCACCTCTTTCTGCAACAGGGTGCAAAGGGGGAGTCCCTGAAAATACCAAAGCATATTCCTCACAGCCCATGATTGGGAGGTGGAGGAAGGGGATAGTGCATGGTTAGGATACTTTTCATAACAATGGCAAGTTGATAGCTAGTTGATATAGCCAGGCTGGGGGCGGGGGAGGAAGAGAGGGAGTACTTACATAGTGCCTGCACAAAGGCAGGAAGGCCAAGGCTCCCATTTCATGGGGTACTCTTGCCCTTACTAAAGATGGCAGCTAAAAGAAGGTAAGAGATGTGACAGAACTGGCAAAAGTAGTATATTGTAGGAGGGGCCAAATATGAGGGCACGTAGGAAGTACTGGGTCAGCCTTTAAGATCAGGGCAGGCTGAAAGACAAGGGGCTGGTCTGCATGAGGGCTGAGAGAGGAGGTAGCAGCCATGCAGTTTGAAAGGGTGTAGAAGGGCCCCCCTGCCTGCCACAAGGTCTGGTGTATAAGGAGGTGCCATGCAGTTTTCAGATGGTTTTGGATTAAGAGCTGGAGTAAGAAAGAGGAGACCCCCTGGAAAGCCTGCCTGGAGAACATGGTGGCAGAGTTGATGGAGCTGGGAATTGTGGAGAACTGCCTAACCAAGCACAGATTAGTGGGAGATACCTGGAATGCTGAACCTCGGACTTCTCCTTTTATGAAAGACAGTACCTCTGACTGGTGTATTCTGAAACCGGCTTGGTTGGCAAAATGGAGCAGGACTATGTGTTTTGGGGTGTTTTAAAGGGAGTGAGACTTAACAGCAGAAATCCACCATTATTTGGAATCGGTATAACCTTTAAATAAACAGCCCCTTTCCTTTTTCACCAAACTCTTACATTAGGAGTCACGCTTCCTGGCAGTGGGCAGTCGAACCCCACAGCTGTTCCAGAACAGCATAGGTGGGGTTCTGTAACATTTGCACACTAACATTTAGAGTTCATCACGCTCTTTATAATGCAAATTTAGGGGGCATTTTTGTTTTTAACAACCACAAAGTTATAGATTACCCCCATGTCATCCTTTACTATATCTCCATTACTATTTATTTCTGTTTAATTAGACAAATGCTTATTGATTTCCCTACTCTACCCTCATTATTTTTCTTTCACAAAGTATGCCAAAGTTCACATATTCAATTATAAATAATCCTCCAGAACTGTAGATTTAAATAAAGGAATAAAAGAGTGTGGTGTGGCTTTAACACTAAAAAATTTAGCACAAAAGTAATTTCCTTCAAGAATGTCTTTAAGAAGCTTCAAGAAGCATTTAATTACTTTATTATTTCTTTCAATCTCTATAGTTGCCCAAATTTTTAGTTGTAAAGGTTGTAAGAATGCAAATGCAAATGGTGATCTTGGAACCTGGTAATTTCTCTGCAGATCAACTGAGGGAAATAAATTCAGTCTAAATATGCCTTCAAATGGTCCTCATTCTTAGACTAATGCAAGTTTCAAATGCATGACTTAAAGTCCAAGAATCTTCTTTTATAAGTAAGTGATTAACTGAAAGTAGGGAAGTAGATGGTAAATTACATACTTTGCAGAAAGAACTAAATCAGTAGAGAAAAAAATAAAAATAAAAACCCAAGTTCAAAGTCAATTTACTTGGTAACACCTTTTAAAAATTTTCTAATGATAATGTAAATAAAAGAGGTGACTTGCAGCCCTTTAGTGGGTAATCTCTTTTTCTACAATTTTAGTACCCCCTAAATAGACAAATGAATTCAATTCAATTGCTACATATAGTTTTGGGTACATGGAATATATTATTTGGGAATGTATCCTTAGATCACTAGCCAATTGTGTGCATACCTGATGCGCCAGTAATATCCATAGCCTTCAGATTTCTGCACTTGATGACCGTCAATGTCATACGCCCAGCAGTTGGCAAATAACAAAGGGAAAACATGATTTCACCCAGGTCTACACTTTCCTAGAAAGGCAATTGGTGATGTTAGCCATTTCAAACACCGGAGACTGAAAACAAAATATAAGTGAAGATGTTCAGTGAAAAATCACTTTAAGAGAATCTTTAAATGTCATTTTAAATAGTTTTATTGAGGATATAAGTAACATTGCGAGAAAGCTGTTCCAAGCAGAGAAAGAAAAGAGACTATATCCCAGCAGCTTACCTGACATCTCTACTTGCAGTTCTAACAGGAATCTCAAACTTAATACAGTCAAAACCAGACTGCTGATTTCACTGATTCCCCCACATCTTCTGAAACCTACTCCTTTGTCAGTCTATCCAAATCAGCAAATGGTACCATAACACATCCAGAGGCTGGGGCCAAAAGCCTAGCAGTCACTTTTATTATTCTTTCCTTCATGCATGCCTACATCCAACCCATGTCTTAGCTACACTCTCTATAAAATTTATCCCGAAGTGCTGAGTTTCTTTTCAACTGTATGACTACCATTCCAGCCACTATCACCTCTTACCAGGATTATTTTATTCCTCTCTAAAATTGATTTTCCATTTTGAGAGTTAATATTCATACAGCAACCACAGTAGTTATTTATAAATGCAAATAAAATCATTTCACTCTCCTGCTTAAAATCATCTAAGTGCTCACAACTATATGTGATAAAATTCAAATTATTTACTCTGACATGTAAGTGGGATAACTATAAACCCTGGTGTATCTGGGAAATTCCAGGTTTATATATATCTTCTGGTGTAGTTATTAGTAACATCCTCTTTAATTCTTAAATATGTCTTTGTTTAGACAATGCATTACAAGATTGTACATATAAGGCCCCATGTGATCTGGACCATACCTATCTCTCTAACTCTATCCCTTGCCTCTTCTCTAAGCTCACTCTGATACACATACAAAGTCCTTTTGTCTGTTATTCAAACAAATGAAGTTTGTTCTGGCATTTTCTTTGCTTCTTTTTTCATGTTAACATGGCTGACTCTCACCACACAGAACTCAGCTCAAACAGCATCTCTCCAGTGATGCCTTTCCCCTTCCTGTCCTGTACTCACCCTCCTCACAGATCCTTCACATTTTCCCATAGCAGTTGCCATCATCAGAAATCATCTTTTAAATTCACTTTATGTTTCCCTGGTTCCCATATACAAGGTCTGGGAGAGCAGGGTTCTTGTGTCCTTATTTTTGCCTCCTGCTGAAGTGGCTGGTGCATAGCTAGCTAGCTCTTAGTGCATTTGTTTTGAAGGAATGAAAAGATTATTAATTAACCTGGATAAAAAATGACCTACTTTGCTTTGTTTACAAACTGTCTACAGTGCCCTGATGTAGATATTATTTGCTGTCATTGGTGCATAGATTGTGGACAGATGAAAATGCATGTGAACAATGCATACTTATGAAATAACAAATCAAGAAGTTGTTTATAGGGTTTAATTAAATCATTCCTGGTAAACAATGTGGTAGATTTAATTTTGGGGGAAATAGAGTTGCTGTGCATTCAGGCCAAAGAACGAGGTTCTTAAAAATTCTTCATGACAAGCAATTAACATTTATTGGACATATTCTCACAGCTCAGGTTCTGATTTACATATTCCCATTTCTTTATTCATGGTCTAGAAGTAGTAAAGCCTAGTAATTAAGAGCATAAACTTTGAGTCAGTTAAACTTGGGTTTTGACTCCTGTTTTCTGCTTCATAGCTGTGAGATCCTAAAAAATTAATTAAGCTTTGAATCTCTGAAACTTCATTTTTAAACTGAGGAAAATACCCACACCACAGGAGTTTTAATCATTAAGTAACAGTCATATGATAAAAGACACTATTCACTGCTGTATTGCTATCACATGGAGCAGTGTGCTATACATATCAGGTGCTCAGTGAGTACTGCATAAATAAAAAAAATAATCAAGTGAAACAACTATTATTTTTGAGAAAATTAGTAACAATGAATATTTTATAAGAAAGGGATATCCAACTGGGTCTCCTCTGTGCTGTCCAATGGCTGCAGACCTAAAATAGTGAGCAAGACCCAACAGGAGAGGCCTGATGGAAAACAGGAAGACTATAGCCTCTTGCCAAGTTCAGCCTCTTGCTGGGCCTACTGGTAGGTACCGTAGACACCAAGATAGGCATGGCATGATTCTACCCTTGAAGATCTCAGTTGAAAAGGAAGAGTAGTCTGTAAAAGGCTAAGAAAAACTGGATCTGCCTTTTGACTCAGCAATCCCACTTCTGGGTATATGTCTTATGGAACCAAAAACACTAATTCGAAAGAACATAAGGACCCCTGTGTTCATTGCAGCATTATTTACCATTGCCAAGATATGGAAGCAGCCTAAGTGCCCATTAATAGATGAGGGGATAAAACAACTATGGGATATTTACACAATGGAATACTACTCGGCTGTAAAAAAAGAAGAAAATTTTACCTTTTGTGACAGCATGGATGGACCTGGAGAACATTATGCTAAGTGAAAAATCCCAGTCAGAGAAAGACAAATACTATATGATTTTGCTCATATGTGGAATCTCATGGACAAACTGAACTAACAAGCAAAACAGAGATAGACTCATAGTTGGAGAGTAGATGATATAGCTAGTGGCAGTGGTGGGGGAGGTTAGGGAGGGGATGAGCAAAAAGGGAAAAGGACTCAAGGACATAATCAACAGTGTGGTGATTGTGGGGGGGGGAGTATCAGAAGACTAAATGGTAACAAAAAATACAATAAATATTATATATTTAAAAAAGAAAATGAATCTGAATTCTATCTTTATCTGGTATTCTCTTCTTGTTTCACTTTCTGTCTCTTTTTTCCACATATTTCTTTAGGCTTAGTCAGTGGGCTGAGTGTTCTTTCTGGCAGCCATCCCCGCTTCCTGCACAGGGGAGTTCTTCCAGGAACTATCAATTAGAGTAAGCATATTTTGTTATCAGGAGGTAAAAATTATGAATGCAGAGCAAGATACCAAGTTCCACTGAGAAATATGCTGGGCGTGCTGATGGAGGAGCTAGAACAAAATAGGAGACGTGAACTCAGGGATGAGACGCTTGGAGTCAAACAGGAAATGCACCGCATGCAAGCTGGAAACAAGTTCCCAAGCGGAGACATCTAAAGGGATTAGTAAATACAACATTTTCCTGTGTCTGACTGACATGGTTTTACTTTTACACATTAAATAATCGCTGGGAGTAATTTCCATACTTCTCTAGATATATTACATGCTTCCCAGCTGGAACAAAGAAAACTCATCATGTTTGGTCCTGTCTCTCAAAGATCCTTTCTATGGCTCCAGGTGCAACATAATTTTGACTATGTGTTATTAACAGGTATTGATAAATAGAAAGAGTCTAAAGTGAGGAGATGACCAAAATACTAGCTCAAATAAGTGGAAAACAAAAAACAAAAAGCTGATTAAAGGTTGTCTCTGAGGAGCTCTATATAACAAATTAGTAGGCTTTTTTGTCTACTACAGTAGTAAGAAATCTACTTAGATACTTACACTACATATAGTAATGGTTTTTTAAAAATGGAATAAACTGGATGATAAAAATTAATTTATAGTATGCATCCATAATAATTGCACAAAAGCTTCATTCTTCATTAGATTGAATTTTTATTTCAGGAAGTATAGTTTTGAGAACTAAAACTGCTCACATACTGAAAAGGGCAGAGTATTCTCTAAGATAAATTCCAATATTCAACTTTTAAAATCTGGAAGCAATCTAACAGATAATCATGAAAGATGAACTTCATGAAGGAAAACAGTGTAGGCCTTAGGAAAGGTCCTCCAGCAGATGGAACAGCAGAACTTGAGACCGTGGCTACAGTGCCCTGAGCTGCGGTGTGCGCTAATTCTCAGCACCCACCACTGAGCCTGTTCTGTGTCCGTGGCCCCACTCCAGGGAGTGGGACAAGTTCTAATTGCTTCCTCTTGCTCTTGCCTGCTCCAGACCACTGCACTTTAAAAGGCCACACTCAGTCTCAACTCTTTGAATTCTCTGGTGCCCAGCAAAGAACCAGGAAATAAGCTGAATGGTCTCTGAACAGCCAGCATAAACATGAAGATATGTAGTCAAATCCTCTTTTTCATGAGACTAGATCATTATTCAACACCCATTTACTATTATTACTTTAGACAAAATTCTAGGAAGAATGCTTACTTAGTATATCAACTGACATCAGGTCAAAACCCCTGTGTTATGTGGAGACAGGGAAACTGACAGCGGTAGCTCAGGTGAGGGCAGAAAGGAATGATAGCTGCAGACGCCATACATACAAAAGAGAAGCAAGTATTCTAAAAGGAGACCAATCTAGATCATTTCGTATCAAGGGGAACACTAATGCCTTGGCAACTTAAAAACCATAGTTTGTTACAGACTTGAAAAGTAATTAATATCAAAATGATGACTCTGGGTCATCAAGCTAAGTGAAAATATCCTACACATTCTGTTTAAGAATGTAGAGATGTGTACACCATTTTTTTAGAGTTATTTTTATCCAAAAGCTTTAAATGTTTGAAGTGGTAATTTTGGCCTAAAATGAGAAAGGCTTTGATTTAGAGTTTCTGAAAATTTTATTTATGGGTGATCTCATTTACTGCAATTCTCTATAAATATGAAAGTCCCATATTAACCTTTAAAACACTGGTATCTTTGGGCAAATAATCATTTGAAAGCTGGCAATAAGGTCTAGGATATGGTGTTCCATGACATTTCTTTCAGGTAAGAAGACCTTCATTTCATTCTCATCCGCACTAGTGTATTTGGTTGAGCACTCGCAGTGAGAGGCCTCTGGCTGGGGCCGGACTGCACCTTTGACCTCTTCCTCCTGGCTCCGCAGACAGGGCTGGGTGTCCTTACCTGATGGTTGGCTATAGCCCACCCCTCCAACATAGTCATAGTTATACACTTTTTTCATGTATTGTCTCTCCAAAGTAAAAGTAAAGGCCACTGAGGAGACAAACTGATACACAAATAGTTGCGCTGCGCACCGCATTTCAGGACTGACCGAACTAACAAGTAAGACCAAACTAGAGCAACTGAGAGTAAGAGACCCAGCGGAGGATTCTCTGAAAGCTCCACACCCAAGGGCGTGACAACTAAGGGAAGACTTCCTGGAGGGAAAGAATGGTGACACTGGGGTTTGAGAAATTAAATGCATGGGATTTAGAGTGAAGAAGAGGAACAGTGTCGTATGTGAGTGCTATGAGGGTAACAAAAATACAATTTGAAAAACATTTCTTTATTTTGAGAAGGCTAGATTAGGATGGAAAAAAAGAAAGCCACGGAAGCACACAGGTGTGGGGAGGTGCTGGCTGAAGAACAGTTTGAATTTAGTGATCTATTAGAAAGAATCATTAAGACTCATTGAAAAAACCTTTAAACAAACAATTGGTTGCCATGGTGACGGCAGCCCTCACATCCACGGAGCACCCTAAATGCAGCCCGCTGTCTGCATTTCCTGGTTGGTAAGAAAAACGGATGGTTTTCCACGCTGTTAAACAATGTGTAACTAGATCAAATGAGCTTCTGCATCAAGTTACCTTCGTCCATCTGCTCACAAAACGAAGCTGCAGTGAAATGCAGACCTGGAAGGGTTTACTGAATTCAAACTACCACAAAATTTTTATTTCCCTTTAATGCACTCCTCCCTTTCACCTAAAAAAATCATAGAATTTAACCTTGAGCAATCACTTAACCTCACTTAATCTCAGTGTTTGGTTTTGTTTTGCTTTGTTTTAGGTGTAACAAGAGGGCGTTTAAAGAGATGAACTTACTTTTTGCTCTAAAAGTTTGTAATTTAGTGCTGGTAAAATGAATGATAATTAGCATACATAGTGCAGGCAGGGTCAAGGATGTAAGGCCAGGCCCTTTTAGGCCTTGTTTGTGAGAGCTCGTGGAGCCTCGTTGGAAAGACGCCAAAGGATCAATTGGTACTAATAATTCGATTTCAAGTTCCAGAGCAAATGTTCATAAAAAATTGACTATCACTTTGATTTCCTAACAATATGCTAGATGAGGAAAGAGGTAATCCTTAAGGCAGAGAGCATCAGGGTTGATCTGATTGGGGATCAGAAAGACTTCACAGGAGAATGAATGTGCATTGTCATTTATATTGTCTTCTGGCTCTGCAAAAAATCTCAAGGGGATTGTTTTTGACTCTCTGATACGTGTTGGACACACAGGGCCTAAAATATATATAGAGTTCACACTCCTCTACATGACACATGTCTTCCTAAGAATCTGGTCTCTAAGTATTTTTCTGCCTAGCTTAGAAATTTCTTATGATGTTCCCGCAACTCCAAAATGCTGCACTCTCGCTATATCAAATGCCTTGTGAATCTCTAAACATTTGTCCTTTCATTAGCATGCCTGTGTTTATTAAGAGCATCCAAAATGCCAGGCAATGTTCTCGTCATCAGGGTAACACTGATAATCCAGACAAAATTGTTTCTCCTTACAGAGCTTACATGTGACTTTAGATAAGTCATATAATCTCTCAGAACATCACACAATTAATTGAGGGACAGGCTAGAAGAAAAACTTAAGTGTGCATAATTTTACAGCACATTTTTTTTTTTTTGGATACAGTGTTGCAAGTGCTTTTTAGAGAAATTCTTGGGTTTTAATTATAGGAACAGCGATGAAAAGTACCTGATTTTTCCCCTGAAGATCTAGGAGGACTTCAGAGGTGCATAACATTTAATCTGAACCTTAAAGAATGAGTAAAGGTAGAAGGAATTAAACATGAAGAGGCTCTGAGGCTTGGAGTGTGCAACAGCAGCTGGCTCTGGTGTTGCCAGAGTATAATTTAAAGGGCAACAC
Source organism: Tonatia bakeri (assembly GCA_004024845.1). NCBI lineage: Eukaryota > Metazoa > Chordata > Mammalia > Chiroptera > Phyllostomidae > Tonatia > Tonatia bakeri. The sequence goes on from PVIA01000264.1 coordinate 200,871, forward strand.
ACTGACCTTATTCTGATGACCCCTCATCATGCTTATTTAGATCAACCCTGACTTTCTCTGCAGTCAGGATGAGATCCATTTTCATAGCTAATAACACTTTCCTGGAGAGGCTGCATTTAGATTTAAAAGAAATAGTATAAAAATATAATTATGTCATGGGTCTGGTTTGCAGCCTGACACATTGTAGTTACTCAAAAAACACTATATATTTTTTTAATTTAAAACAATTTTTCTGAGGTCAGTGAGTGGCATAAGGTTGATGCTTAGTAAAGTGTTTATTGAGTGAATAAGTGAATGAATAAATCACAAAAGCCTGGTCATGGCTTCAGGGGCAGCAGGGACAACTGTTTGAAGGAGTGAAGACTACTCAGTAGGCAGGGAACAGGTGAGCAAATTGCAACACCATTAGTGGTGCCCTGTGCTTTGTGAGTAGAACCCCTCAGACCTATGCAAGGGCTTGTCCATGTACAGTGGCCCTGAGAGTACAATAAACTGCAAGTCATAAGAGTTTTCAGCCATTTAAAGATACACTTAGGGTGTGGGGAGCTAAAGTTAGAGGATAATTGTTGAACTTTATTTCTCTGCAGACCCCTCTAGTCTAGTCTGACCTGGGATACTGTGCTATAATTCTATAGCACATTGGAATTGCACAGTCAAATGTATCCTTAAGGTGTATACATTGCTTTCTTTTCTCTGCACACCTGGCCATCTCCTCCAACCAGCAGCACAAGCGGCCTAGTGACCCTGGGAGGCACACAGGAAGAAGAAGGAGGCTGTCTGAGGAACACAATTAAGAAATGTAAAATTGTAACCCTTCCTCAGTTTCTAGCCAGCTTCCCTCCTTTTCTTTCAAAGAACTACAATTTTCACACAACACTTCCACCCTGTCCTTTATCCACCTACTGATTCTAATTAAATCAGATTTCTTATTCAATGAGGGTGGGTGCAGGAACAGGCAACGAAGGGTTCTATCACCAAGCCTAGTTAGAGTCCTCGATTTTTATATCACATTTGCCATTATTGATTTGTTCCTGCCATCTCCACCTCAAGACAGAGAAAATGTTCACCAGGTCCCCTTCAGTAGGACTTGCTTGAATTTCTGTGAGAAGGCAGAAATGCACTAGTATTAAGCATATAATATTAAGAATTGTGGTTCAGGTGAAATTTTGCTGCGGTCAGGGCAGAAAAGGGCAGAGAACATGGCAGTGTTAGAGATGGGGTAATCACAAATCCCACTCAACGTTAAGTGATTAACAATCACGTCTCAGAGCCATTATTGCCAGGGATGCTGTTTAATAGTGCCGTGTGGCTGCTCAGTGGGAGAACCATTTTCAGCTCCGATGCAAGTGGGAATATCTCTGCCTGACAAGACCATTAGCTCTTATTCTGTCCTACATAGCCATAGACTTAGCTACCAGGATCCAGAAGTGCTCAGGTTGTAGTTGCTGAGGCCTAAAACAGCCTTTCCTGGATTAAAAAATCAAGTCTCATAACTACCTGTGTAATAGGAACCTGAAGTGAAGAAGTGATAGCCCCATACCAGAGCAACCCAGGACATAAGGAGAGGATACAAATTTCATAGAACTCTTCCCTCTATCATACTGGATAAAAGATATCTTAAGCTGCCCTGGCTGGCGTGGCTCAGTGGATTGAGTGGTCACCTGCAAACCAAAGGGGTCACCAGTTCACTTCCCAGTCTAGGGCACATGCCTGGGTTGCAGGCGAGGTCACCAGTAGGGGGTACATGAGAGGCAACCACACATTGATGTTTCTCTCCCTCTCTTCCTCCCTCTCTTCCCCTCTCTAAAAATGAATAAATAAAATCTTTAAAAAAAGACATAATTTAAGCTTCTTGGTGAGAGGAACTGGAGACTTATTCTCAAACCTTAATCACTATTTATATAGGGGCATAGAGACTGGTATAAAAACTGTGCACAGCTCTCCTTAGAGTGTTCGATGCTTTTAAATATCTTTACAAAAACCCTAATTAAAGGAATACACTTGGATTGGAAGAACTTGGCTCTATATTCTCAAGTCTACCTTAAATTATTTCATATGGTTTCATACCTGCTCTCCAAAGCATATTCTTCATATAGTAGCCAAGAGATCTTACTGATACTGAGACCATGGTTCACTTCAGATCAAAAGCCATCAATAGTCTAAAGAGTTGCTTGAACTCTCTACCAATTCTAAAAATAATATATTCACAATGAAGCAGGATAGTGAGAAGCTAGGAAAATTCCTTGGCAAATGGAACAGGGAAACTGAGACAGAGAGCTGAACACAATGGCTGAGCAATTTACAGCCGAACACAGAAGGTCACCTCCCTGGGAATTACACCTAGGCCTCAGTTGTATTTCAGCTGAGAGCAGCAAAACCAGGTGAGTGACAACAGGACCAGCTGCAATGACTAATGACCCCCTGCCCTGGTGCTGACCAATGAGTAGAGACCACGACCCTGAAAGATCCCACCTGGAAAACTGATGAATATTCCACTGAAACCCTTCCCTAACACCTCCCTTTAGATTCCTGACTGCAGGAGACAGATTAAAGCCTCAAGATAAAGGACCCAGTGCTTGTGCTCCCCCTCTGGGGAGCAGCTTGCTCTGCTTCCTTCCCTCTCTTCCAACCCCTACACAAACACATCTGCTAACCTCGAAGAGACTGGGAGACTAGCAGTCAGGGAGAAATGGGCAGCAGCAGCTTGTCCCAGGCTAATCCCCTGAAACGGTCCCCAGTGAGTTTCCAGTGAGCTAAGGCAGCCCTGCCTAGGCCCTCCTGTTGCTTCTATGCTAAGCCCTCCCTTCCCCAGCTTTAATAAAAGCACCCTCATTGTCATCCGGACACATGTTATGAAATCTTCCCTGCACGAAGTCAAGAGCCGCACACACCGTGGGCCGGCCCTAGGGAGACTCACTCGGGGCCAGGCCTTCTGTCTGGTAGACATCAGATTTCGCACACTCCTACTCAGATCACACCCCAAACTTTTAAGTGAACATGAAGAGACTTCTGACCAGTTACAAGTCTCATACTTTTCTCTGGGAACAGGACCTGAGGGCGTTATTTAAAATTTATTGATCTTATTTATATACAAGTCTCCCAAATTTGGTATTTTATTACACAACCTAAAAGCAACAAACTGGAGATGTACAGAATGCAGGAAGCATGCACAATATAGCGGAGATCAAATACTGTAAGAGAAGAGCAATGGACAGAAATAACGACCTGCTTTTAAAATTTACTGTGATAGTTAATAGTCATAAAGATCACTACTACAGAGAAAAGGTTAAATTATTCAGTAGATTCTACCTTTTAAAAAGCAGGGACAGGTATGACATTTTAGAACATTTTTATCTTAAATTTCTAAAGTAAGAACTTGAACACATAAATGTGAGTATGTTTTGAAACCTATAAAATTAATGTAAAGACTTATTTTTCCAAATTGTTCTACATAAATGATGTATTATTCTTGATTGGAATCTTTAAGTGAGAAATTCTAACTTTTTAAAACTGTGATGAAATGTGAAATTCCAATTGAAGGACTTTTGTGGGCTGTATTAGATCAAACCAAAGACTTTTCAAAATAGCATCGAAGTACATTTTAGGTTTGATCTGAGGGACAAACCTAAGTAGTATAAGACATCTTAAATAGTATAAGACAATATTAACTAAGGGACTGAGTGCTAGGAATAGGTGACAAATATTTTACAAGAGAAACACCTACTACTTTTAGTAACTTATAAGAGCTGTTTTTAATTTACTCAATCACTAACATTACCTATATACTGTTAGGTACCTGAGCTATTACTATATATGTCATCAAGTCCTACCTTTGCAGGTTCTTAGAATATAAATACAGTAACTTTGTAAAATTGTTTCAATAAGCTGAATAATACTTTGTTTTGTATATGACTGCAGGTCAAATAAAAAGCAGTGCGTTGGTGTAACTATTACTTACTGTGGTAGCACAATGAATGTCTTTCCACACCACGGCTTCCCTGGAGAGATCAGAGACATCGAACAAATTCTCCAGAATCACTTCTCCAATCATGTCATGTCTAGAAAACCTGTCAAAGTCATACACACTGAAATGAAGTTTTCGGTTGCTTAGTTGATCATATGCTACAGGAAACTGAAATGTTTCATCAAACACAGGGTTCAAAGTCTTTCTGTGCACACGGGTCTGAAATTTCTTTTTCCTGTCTGGAAGGAGATACATCTTCACGTAAGGGTCAGATGTTCCTGTGAAGTCTTTAGCAGGGAGGTCTAAGGCTTTGATCATTTTAACAACCAGAAGTTCGTTTTCATAATCATACTGGAGGGTAAAGTTAAGTTTCCCACAGGTTTTGACGTCTTCCTTCCTGTTGCCCTCCGAGTCCACCGATTTCTGTTTGTAGAGCTCTGGTTTGATCCTCCCAATGCTGGTGGTGGTTTCTCCTCTCTGTAAGACGGGTTCTGCGCCCATGCTGAAGTCAACGCTGGAAACCTGCATCTGCCTTGGCAGGTGTCTCCTGAAGGAATTGTGGCTGTACACACACAAACACACACACACACAAAATAATTTAGGCAGACTATTGGAGACAATATTAAACAGTGGTGTATACACTGTCCTCCACCCCCAAGATAATGAAAACATGTCAGTAGATGATAGACACACACACACACACACACACACATACACACAAACTTTTGAAAAACCAAAAATGCAATATTCAAAGTAAAAGTCTCCTAAAATTATAGAAACACTTGAAACACACATAAGATAAATATTTGTGAGCTTTTAAAATTTTGTACTCTCGTTCATAAGCACTAATTAAACATAGTCATAAAGAGACACAATTGCCAACAAAGTTCAATATTTCACAAAATACTATGAATCATCAATAATTTGAATGTATCTAGATGTAAGAATTATGTAGAGGAATCATACAAGTGGCTGGTTTCATCTGGATCTTTATGTCTTGTGGGTTTCATGTTTTAGTGACTAGAGCATTAAAATAAAAAACAAGTCCCCATTTTATTATAGTGTGTTAATTATTTTTAATACTTAAGATAACTAAATGACTACTTACTTTAAAAAAGAATATAGAGTTGTGACAGCCCAAATGATCACATTTTCCTTTTTTCAACATTGAGTGGGCTTCAGAAATTTCAAGGATTAAAAAACTGTAGCCTGAGAATTCAAGACCAGCACAATAAAGTTTTTAAAATTCCAATGGACTTTCCTGTAGTTACTGTTACTACTCGTCTAGTCAACATTTCCAGAGCATTAACCATATGTGTCTGCATCCATCACCCGCATCTCTCCTCACTGCTGTCCTGTAAATGTGAGTCATATGAAGATCTGCTTCTCTTACACTTCTTCATGATTTCCAGCATAAGCTCTGCCAACCATGTATCTTCTCAAAACTTAGTCCCAGGTCTTCTGTTTTTTTCCTTTCCTCATTTTGCCCATTGCACTAATCACCAGTTCTTGGACTATAGTTATTATTTTGAATCTGATGGTTCCCCAGGTATACCTCAGATACATAAATTTCCAGTTTCATGTCTCTATTATTTCCAAGGGAGATTTCTAAATGGATGTCCTAATTTTGTCTCAGTCTCAAGCAAACTCATTATTTTCTCCCCACTGCTCTCAAACTAGTTATTTCTTCCACAGTCTCTAACAATAGTGCTAACATTTTTATCAAGCACTCATGTTAGGACACTTGCAGTACGCTTTGAATCGCTTTTCCTATATCCATGCGATTTACTCAATTTCTAAATCCTGCTGATGTTTGCTTTGAAAGAAGCAGCTTTTTCTGGCTAGTTATGATAAATTGAAAGAAAGCAAAGATGTTTAATTTGTATGTTATGAGACACATACAAAATTCTTATTAATTCCACAGTTTTTGTAGTTTTTATTTGATAAGAAACGTGTTTTGAAAATGCTAAGTAGAAAAATGAAATCCGTAATTTATGCTCTATTATGCAATCAAAACAGATTAAGAATAATACAAATTATGTCTATGTAAAGAAACATAATAGGACTACTCCATCTCATATGCAGCAATTAGCTCCTAATTAAAACCATACTAAATTTAAGACCCAATATTTCAGTTTCTGTGTCTAAGTAAATATATATGTCCTTACTGACTCAGAGTTTGAAATGGTCTTTTTACCGATTGACCTCATTTAAATGCATTAAACATGCTATTAAATATATTTTGACTTTGCATTTTTCCCAGATATGTAGGATCAGAGGCTAAGACCATATCCTACATATCAGATCCTACATATTCTTCCTGCTTGCATAAATGCTCTCGGAATCCTCAGAGAGCATTTATGCAAGCAGGAAGAATTTGAAAAGGAATTCAGGTAGTATATATTGTTGTGGATTTTTAAAGTGGATCTAGTATAATCCAGTTTATATATTTAAAGTTTCGAAAAGATTTAGAATATTTTACTAAATAATCACATTTCTAGCAAAATCACTGATACTTATGCAATTGTTTTATTGTTGTGAGCAAAAATCCCCAAGAGTTAATTCCTCATTTTTATAGACTGATTCCATTACTTCACACTGACTTATACTTTTAAATATGATAAAATTTTAATCTTCTATCCTTTCCCTAAAAATCAGTAGTTTATTTTGTATGATTCCGAATATAATTATGCCCCTGGAAAGAGCCCCTGGAAAGAGCCCCTTCTAACAGGAATCTGAGTTGTAATGTTTTTGTTCTAGTAAGCCAGTGCCCTAATTATAGGGTAAACAGCGCATATTCTAAGTCACAGTTTAGCTAGTCAGCTAAGAGAAGCTTTAATTATTACAATGTTAAACAATTACCATGACAACACATACCTCTTTCTTCTTTTTCTCTTTTGGAATGGCAGTGATAAGTGACTATTTAGCCTCACCAAATATCCAACCAATCCATGTTGATTATTTCTGATCCCATTCTTACCCTTCAAATCAGGAAAGCACCACCCAAGTACTCTTCCAGATGGTGAAGGAGAAAATTTCCTCCCCTTATCTAGAACATCAGAGAGTAACTAGCCATAGTCAATATTACTTGATGCACGCCTCTCTCTGATCAACACCTCATCCTTCTAGCTCAGACCTTCTTATATGCCATCTTAGACAACTTTCCCAACTCAGCAGAACCTCCAATCCACAGATTTTATTACCATTTCATAATTGCTAATTTCTTATTTTTCCTTCTTTTCCCAGTTTCAACTGTGTGATTAATCATTAGAGATACTCTTACACATACATCCCTAATTCCCTTGTTGCTCTTTACTTTCTTAGTTCAAGAGCAAAACCACAGCACTGGTCGAATTCAATTCTTCATTCCTATACCTGCACATGCACAAGTGAGTATGACCGGAGCAAAACATGAAACAACTCTCACCGTTTCACTTTAACTCCAAGACCACATCCCTTGTGTAGGCACTAATGCTGCACAGCAATCCATTTTCTTGCTCAAATTTAAATTTGCAAGAGGACTATTTCATATCTTCTCACCTTTCTTCACACCTTTATCAACTTCTTTCTCATTCCCAGCCTCAATTAATGACCATGCTTCCCTTTCCTGAGAACACTGAAGCAAGGAGCAGGGACCTTCCACAGACTCGATACCTTGTCATCCCTCCTATCAGAATCTGTACCCATTCACTTTGCCTTCTGGTTGATATTAAATTAGCTACCCATGCTTCTGTGTGAAGCCAATTCCTCCACTTGTAGTGTAATTCCCATTTTTCCTCATGTAACTTTCAAGAATGCTCCTCTCTGATTCCTGCATTGTTAATTCTTCCTCTTTACTGGATCACTACCACAGGCACAACAGCATACTCTTATTTCTCCTGCCTTAAAAGAACCTTCTATTCACCCCACTTTCTCTCTGTGTACTACACTGCTTTTAAAGAGGAGATAATGTTTATCAGTGCCAGGAGACACACTCTCTCCAAGTCTGAATCTATTTTGTAAGGTTTTGTTTCTAACCGTGGTTCAAACAGCCATCCTACTTCAGAAAAGAAGTTAGTGCAAACACCAAATGCATATGTTTCATAAAGGGGGTTATTCAGTCACTTCAAGCACTAGCACAGCATGATTCATGAAGTTTTATTTCAAGGAGATAGATCTCAGTTTCCTACATTGTCCTGGACAAGTACTGCTGCTTGATAGCCTGGGTAACTATATACCTTTTCACCTCTCCCTTGCTGTAGCATCTTGCTTTCCATTCCTTACAGTGTCCTGGGTTGGGTAACTGCAATCCAGTTATTTTTAGTACTTTCTGAGAGAAATTTCAATCCAGTTTTATGTAATTTTATATAATTCTTCACTTCTCTTTTAAAAGTATACGTTGATTGTTCTTTCTGACACTGTGTGATGATTTTAAGAACTACTTTTTTAAACAGCCAAAGCTAATTAATTATAAATCTATCAGCACACATGAGTCAATAATTATTTTCCACATGCATTTACCTGCTTTTGTTTACTGGATATGCCATTCGGTTTTCTAATTATTTTCAATAGGCACTTAGAGTCCTAACAGTGACTAACCTATATAATTCCTCATCCTCAACAAATTACTTTGCCACTTACTATTCACCACACCTTTACACAACTAATGAATGCCCACAAAATTGGTCCTCATCTCATGCCTGGGAGTATACCATCAATCTCTTCCCAATATGAGCACAGTGTATATCAACACCTGATGCTGCTTTTGAAAAAGCAAAGTGAAGTGGAGAGATATCCATCAATCACAAGCATTCACTTGATGCTCATTATGTGCCTTGTAGTGATGGAAATTAGGTTGCACAGCGTTGGTCTCTAAGAATTTAGCATCTAGTTTGGCAAACAGCTAGGGCTCAATATTAAGACAACACGCAATTAATTGCTACATTGTATCTTTGGCTTTATATAATAAAGGATAATAGTTTATAATGGGCAGAAACAGTAGAATCTCGGATGCATTTTCTTTAAAGCTCTTACAGTAAATAAAAAAAGAAGTCGTCATTCCAGACCAAGGAATCGGCATGTGCCAAAAGCACAGAGGTGGAGAGCTGAGGTCTATAACAGGGCGATGAAAAGACCAGGCACCATTCCTGTTGGCAACCATGAAGGATTCATTTGAATGGATAAGATGAAGTCATAGCATTCATTTGCTGTTGAATTTTTCATTCAACAAATACAGGGTGGGGCAAAAGTAGGCTTACAGTTGTGAGTAGGCACAACAGTTTACCCTTGTATTATTAGTTATTGCATTGTTTTTCATATGAACAACTGTAAACCTACTTTTGCCCCACCTTCTGTACCCTGAGTTCCTATAGCGCTTTCTTTAGGTGTCAAGAGCAATACAGAAATGAATTTGGTGAATTTTCCGCCCAGGAAAGCAGGGTGCAGCTATCTCTGTGGAGGTTTTGCAGCCTCCAAAAATGTTATTATGGCAGCTTGGTATTATCAGGTTGTACCAGTTTGAATGTCAGGCTTTAAAGAAGTTTGGACAACATTTGAAAAGACTGACCTGTCACAGTCGTTTTTCATAGGGATCTTGGATTCTTCCTTTACAACTTTTCTTAGGTTTCTGTCTTTTTTGTTGTTACTTGCTAATTCCTGATTTTTATTATACTTTAAATACTATATTAGTTACAAAATAGATGTCTTCTTCTACAGTCTGTCTTATGAACTTTTGCCACATTAATTTTCCCAAAACATACCTCTTTATTGAAGGCAGTCTTGTGCTGCAAGTATTTTTGACAGAACAGACTTTGAACATCTCAGCTATGATTTCAAGGCCTCCTCATACTTCAATTCCAGCTGACTTTTCTATTATTCCTCCACAAAACTCCATATTCTGATTAAGGAAATTTACCTATTGTTTTCTTAGGGAGATTTCTTCCTGTATGTATTTTCACATAAAATGTTTCTATTTGGGATACACAGCCCCTCCCAATTGGCAGCTATGTAAATTCCTAGTTTCCTTTAGCCTCTGCTCACTAGCTGGCCCTCCTCTGTGCCTCAGCTGGAAATGATATTCCTACTCTCTGAATTCTGCATTCTCCACTATATAGTTTACACTTACTGCCTTATATTGAAGTTGGTATAAGTATCTCATCCCCATATTATGTTGCCAAGGTTTTTTCCCAGCTCCCTCGAGTGTACAAAGTGGAAAGAGTATGAAGAATACACTATTCCCAGGAGTAAATATTTACTGACTAAGCCTATTGGAGGACTGAACAATCAATCAAGAATGTGTGATGAAAAAATACACAAATGTCTGCTGGGTCTTTTGATTGCCTGGAAGGCTAATGGGGCCAAATGTCCATTTGAAAAGGGAGATGAGAACTTGAAAAAGGAAGTTTCTAGCAATGTTGTTAAGTTCTGAACAGATCAAGGTGTTAAGTACAGAGAGAAAACTTGAAAGAGTATGACGTTTGTCATCTATTGCCTGGGGCAAATAAAGTAGAGTTCAACAGCCAGCTGGAGCTGGAGTAGCCGAGTAAGGTGAGGAAACCAAGCACTAAAGTCAGGTTCACTGTGTGTGTGTGTGGTTTGATCTCACCACGTCTCAGGGAGAAGTTAGCATTTGAGCAGAATAATCTAATTTATAAAAATGCACCAATGATCTCTGTGTCTAAGTGGACTGAGTAATGAACTCAGCAATTTCCTCTTTCCCTCCATATAAGGTAATTTCTAGAATGATAAAGTAATTAATGTAGATGAGAATTTTTGAGAACTAGACATAATTAAGATCTCTGTAAGGAATGCATCCCAAGGATAATCAGATTATAATCATGACTCCAGTCATTCATGATAACCACATATAATTTCCTATTTCTGAGTAGAATGAGCAGCATGATAGCCCCATCTTCCAACCTGCAAAGTACCTGTCCTTAGGAGACCTGTAACCACCATTTTTTTTTGTGAAAAAACTATATGTGTTTGGCTTTATTGCTTAAAATGTATTTCATCCATCTGGATAAATCTGAATTCTAACTCTTCAACAGCTGCATGACTTTGGGCAACATTTTAAATTTCTCTGTGCTTCAGTTAACTCACAAGCAATGGGGATAATTAACAATGCTTACTTCATGCACACTGGTGGAGGATTTGCAGGAAGGATGCCTGGCAAAGTGACTAAATTTCAAGCAATAAGAAATAACATTATTTTTTTCTTTACCAACCACTCACATAAACAAAAAAATTCAGGTAGGAGCATGTGAGAGGCAGCCACATATTGATATTTTTCTCTCCTTCTCTTTCTCTCTCCCTTCCCCTCTATAAAAAAATAAATAAATCTAAAAAAAAAGAAAATTCAAAGAGGCAGATGAAATGATATCAAAGTTCTAACAAAACTATGAATTTGTATTTCACTTTTTCTCTTAGAAAATATGACATATGTACAGTCCAATTGTTATGTTTTTTAAGATTGAAAGAAAGAGTCTTTTTCTGATTTATTCAATTTCACATAATTACTTAGAAATCCAGGGCTAGAGTGATGTGTCTTCACCCCTATTGTACACTGTTTCTACAAACCAATTCTGTATCCAAGACCAAGTGTTCACACGTGTTCTTAGTATGTATTCTTTCATTCTCCCCTAACTAGGAATAATCAGGTGAACTGTCTCTTTCCATTCAGCAGATAATTTTTAGAAATAGTATTTTGTTTTTCTGAGGTTTCAAAAAAAAATCTGGGTAGAGAAAGTCAAGCAATTTTCACAGCTTACCTCAACGTGGCTTCATGAATTAAATCCTCATGTGGAGTGCACTTATCAACTAAAAAAGCTGAATAATTCTGAACACTAATAAGGTGACATATATTCATAGCTGTCGTTAATATTTTTAAAGTGTTTTATAGTTTAATTGACTGTTCAACCCTGAAATTCCTGAGTGTCTTAGTACTTTATTATGCATAATATTTGGCCACAATGTGCGGCAATGGTAGTAGTGATAACCAAGTACCAACGCAAGATCATTTTAAAGCAGTTTTTCCTGCATATATTAAAAGAGCATCACACAGGATAATTATTTTACAATGAAATACCCATAATAAATCAATTTAATGAACATATATTGGGGTTATATTACACAAAAATCATAAAAATTTTATAATAAACCTAAGGGCCACTTCTCAGGAAAATTTGTCAAAACAATAACTAAATATGAGGCATACCTTGGTTGTAGCATTTAAATAGAAAAGTATAACATGAATAAGATACCCCAATATAACCTCCTTATCCCAAAGTTTCTTATCCCACAAATAATATTTTTGCCTATACTTTTCCAATTTATTTCAGGAAGAGGAGAATTTATAATAGACACAATCTTTTTTAACTTCATGAAAGATATATTGAATACCACATTTTTCCATGTATAATGCTCACTTTTTTGCCCAAATTGTTGAGGGAAAAATAAGGGTGCACATTATACAGGGGTAGTACTAATTCCATATCTATATAGATGTTTTTAATTCTTTTATTTATGCTTATGCATTAAAAGTGTAACTCTAGAAAGCAATAATGATATTGTGTGTAAAATAAAACCTTGGAATACGATAATCAGTTCTGTTTCTAAATATGAATAAATAAAAAATTGAATTAAAAAATTAAATACTCTGGTTTCTCTCCAGATTGTATAAATCTTTTGTTTTTTAAAAAATTAAAACGAACAATATTTTTTCCTAAATGTTTGGGTCAAAAACATGGGTGCATACTATACAAGGGAGCACATGTTACACAACAAAATACAGTATATTCTTTCAATTCTAGTAGCAAACATGCCCCATTTTTCAATTTGATAGATTTCAAAATACAAAAAAATATGCCATGTCAGAAAGCCTGGATGCACCTTAGAGAGGTAGGAACGTAAGATCAGGATGGGTAGTTAGCAACTTATGTCCCAATAACATTGACTACACCGCTCTAGGTTAAAATTAGTTGCTACATCTGGAAAATAAAGAAAAACTGCTACTGTCATGCTGCTGTTCATTTTAAAGACTATATTAAGTAGAAAAAAATGACTCCTCACAAGAATCTCTTTTTTCCTTTACAGTTAACACAATCTGAAATACACTATAGCAAATTATTTTCATTCAAGGAAATTTTTGCAGATTTTTCTAGGCTGAGTTAAAATGTATCTCCTGCCCTGGCTGGTGTGGCTCAGTGGATTGTGTGCCAGCCTGAGAACTAAGGGGTCCCTGGTTCAATTCGCCAGTCAGGACACATGCCTGGGTTGTGGGCCAGGTCTCCAGTAGGGGGTGTGAGAGGCAACCACATAATGATGTTTCTCTTCCTCTCTTTCTCCCTCCCTTCTCCTCTCTAAAAATAATAAATAAATAAATAAAATATTAAAAAAATAAAATGTATCTCCTTATGGAACTCTCTCTCTTCCTTCATCTTGTTGTATATTCTTTGGTATGTTCCTGATATTTGACAAAGCTCTTGTGGAACTTGCTATACTCTGACTAATACATGAGTTTGGTCTATGTGAGTCCTGAAATTCTCCAGCTGTTCCAGGTTTGTGGTGTTGGTGCCAAACAACTGTAAACATGAATCTCTGTTACTGGGCTTGGATTGTGAACTTCTAGATGATTTCATGATATGTCTCTTTCCTCAATATTTATTGGTTGAATTAAACTAAATGGAAAGATTGTCAGTATCAATTATCAACTAACGATATTTTAAGGGAGTCAATAAATAATCGGTCCTACCCATTCCCTCTTTATTCAATCATGTTTCCTACGTATTGCTCATTTCTCCTGTTTACCGTTACTCCTTTCCCACCTCAGTTTTTCTCTCTCATGAAATCACACAACACACACACACACAATGCACACTCAATTTTATGTGCTGCATCTTTCCTTACCGGGAAGAAGATGTAGGCTCAGTCGTTTGTCTTTGCACACGTGCATGTTTAATTAAGTGTTCTTTTAAAGCAGTCTGGACTTCTGCTGGGATATCGGGGGAAGTGTGACTGATTTTTATTGCAGGCTCAATAGCTTTCAGTGCTGGCTTTCCATTTTCTTTGACCTCCTTTTTCTCTTCAGTCTCGAACACTTCAGTAGGAGCGCCGGCGGTGCCCTGGGGGAGAGTACTGATGTTGGAAGCCACGGGTTTGCTCTTCCAGCAAGGCCAGCACAGCTTCCAGAAGACAAAAAGGGAGACAACCAGCAGAGCCAGGCCACAAAAGCTGACCACAACTGCTAACAAGCTGACCGAAACATCTGTAGAATTAAAATGTAAAGCAACATTAGTTCATTGATATGTACATAAAAGGGTAGAAATGGTGAGGTAATTTTACATTGATAATTATTAATAGATTCCTCATTTAGAATTTCAAAAATTTAATATTGTTATCTTTGTAGGGGGAAAAATCTGTAATTATGTCAGAAAATTCTACAAGGAGTTATTTGAAAAATCTCATCCCAGGAGAAGTTTCCAGTTGTATACCAAAAAAGCATAATATATGCATATCATGCCTATTATTTCCAAGGCCACGAGAAGGGGTCCGAGAGCTTGCAAAATGAAGGTCCACGACCAGTAAGCTGCCGTGAAGTTGTCAAGCGCAAGAAACTCGGGAACTGCATATGCAGAAGAGCTTCTGTTTGCTTCATCTTTGATCCAAAGATGCAGCCTTCTCACTTTCTGAGCAGGGAATAATATGACATATTTGCATAAACTACTTTATATGGTATAAATGAAAGAATGTGTATACTACTTGTTGTATTTTCAAACTCCTTAGTTTGGTAACTTTGCAATGCTCTTAATTTTTCTTAAGTTCAAAATTAGTTAATGACTTGTTATCTAAGTTACAAAATTAATATACACTTATATAAAGAGACTCAAAGGAATATAGCAACAAAGTTAATAAGATTGAGTAAATAAATAGATGAGAGAAGTGACATATATTTTGCAGAAGAACTGCAAACAATTTATGTAGATATTTTGCTCTCAAGGAAGTGGAGCATGCATCCTTACTCTGGTGTGGGCTGCACAGAGTAACTTCCCTCCACAGTACAAGGTAAACAGGGGATAACTTTACAGTGGAAAAGCCTTGCCCAGGTTTCATGAGTAATGCATCGTATTGATAGTTTATACCCTTGATATAATGTGATGGAAATGATACTTTACCTCTGTGGTCTTCTTCCCCCAAACCTACAACCTGAGTCTTATTGTGAGAAAAAATGTAAGACAAATTGCAGTAGAAGAGCATTCTACAAAATACCTGATGAGTACCCTTCACAGCTGTCAAGGTCATCAAAAATATAATCAAGTCTGAGAAACCTGTCACAGCCAAGACTAAGGATATGTGACAATGAATACAAAAAAATTTGCACTACCTTCCCAATGTTTCTATACATCCTAAACCATTCTAAAAAGTAAAGTCTATTTTGTAAAAGCAAGTATCCCCCTAACCACTTCAATTTTCATATCCCTAAGATCACCAATACGAGCAATCAGTGTTTGTTCTACCAGTCTTAAAGTTCTGAAGACCAAAGAGATTTCCTATAAAGGGAATTTTTTTCTAGATTCAAATGATTTTGTAATACCTTTTACAACTCTCCTTAGGCTCAGTGTCAAATATGAATCTAATTTCTTTTGTTTGTTTTAAATAAAATTGTTAAGAATATATTATAGGCTGAGTTATGTTTGTTCTTCTACCCCATCCAAACCCTCAGTATCTCAGAATGTGATTCCATTTAGAGATAGGGCCTTTAAATTAGTAATTAAGGCAAAATTAGGTCATCTATGGATGGGCCCTAATCCAATCGGACCAGTGTCTTTATAAGAAGAACAGATGAGGACGAAGGCACTCACAGGGGGAGCCCACGTGAAGACACAGGAAGGAGGCAGCTCTCTACAAGCCACGATGAGAGGCCTCAGAAAAAAATCAAACCTCTCAACACTCTGGTCTCAAACTTCTAGCTTCCACAACTTGAGGACAGAAGTTTCTGCTGTTTAAGCCACTCAGTCTGTGGAACTTTGTTAGGGCAGCCTTAGAAAACTAACACAGAGTAAATCTAATTTACTTTAACCACCCCTGTAAATTCAGCAGGTTCTTCCCTTCCCTGGAAATAACCACTGATCCCAGTTGAGTGTGGATCTGTCCAGTCCAAGCACTAATACACAAAAATATATATAGAATTGTTCAATATATTTTACATAAATGCTTTACTGCATATTTCTTCGATTTGCTTTATAGTGTTATTCAGCAATACTTGAAATCTAACTTCATGTCATGTGAGGTCTGACTTCATCATGGCGAGCATTTAGCTTATGCATGGTGTTTTGCTTTTACGGCACAGCTACAACGAGCATCCTTACACCCTCTTCCTTGTTTGTGCATGTTCGTGAATGTTTCTCTAAGGTAAATATCTACGAATAGAATTGCAGGGTCATAGCTTATGCACTTACTTAGTTTTACTAGATATTTCTAAAATGTACCCCAGAGTGGCTGTAATAAAAACATCACATGAGTTTGCCAGCTCCTACAATCTCAGACAAATATTGTTGTACTTTAATTTTTACTGATCTGATGGGGAAATGATACCTTGTTTAAATTTACATTTTTCTGATTGGTAAAATAAAATGGTTCTATTTAAACTCCTGATTCATAGCTAATGGAAAACCATTCAGAAATTGAAATAATTCCTAGTTTTTATTACTACTCAATTATAAGGTTAAAAATTAATTTTGACATGCTGTGATACAGAGACATTCATATTTTCCTCACTTTCCAGTTGCTTACTCAAAAAATCCCCATTGAATATATTTTCCATTTATATCCCACTGGTAAGGAATGTGTGACTATTTTTTATAGTTTGTAGTTCACTTTATTTTTACTTTTTATTTTCATTAGCATCATACTTGTGGAAAAGGGTAAAAGTATGAAATTAATGTGCTTCATGAATATTATGTTTTCTTTAAAATTTAATTTTTATTATATTTTTTTCCCATTACCATTTTGTCTCCTGTTACCTGCCTCTGCCCAGCAATCACCACACTGGTATCCATGTCCATGAGTCATTTTTCCTTTTTGTTTAATTCCTCCACCCTCTAATGACCCCCCCAAATAGCTGTTATCTGCTCTCCATCTATAAGTCTGTCTCTATTTTGCTTGTTAGTTCAGTTTGTTCATTAGATTCCACATATGAGTGAGATCATATGGTATTTGTCTTTCTCTGACTGGCTTATTTCACTTAGCATAATGTTCTCCAGGTCCATCCATATTATTGCAAAGGGTAAAATTTTCTTCCTTTTTATAGCTGAGTAGCATTCCCTTGTGTTAATGTCCATTGTTGTTTTAAATTTTATTTTAATCGTTGTTCAAGTACAGTTTTCTGTCCTTTACTCCCACCCCAGCCCACCCACCTATCCCTTCCTACCTCCCTCCCATTTACACCCCCCCTAGTTTTTGCCCATGTGTCCTTTATATTTGTTCCTGCAAACCCTTCCCCTTTTCCCCTGAAATACTCCTGAAATTCCCTCCCCTCTCTCCTCTGGTCACTGTTAGCCTGTTCGCTATTTCATTGTCTTAGGTTATATTTTTCTTGTTTCTTTGTTTTGTTGTTTAGGTTCCTGTTAAAGGTGAGATCATATGGTATTTGCCTTTCATCGTCTGGTGTATTTCGCTTAGCATAATGCTTTCCAGTCCCATAGTTGTTTTATCCCCTTATCTATTGATGGACACTTGGGCTACTTCCATATCTTGGTGATTGTAAATAACACTGCTATGAACATAGAGGTACTTATGTTCTTTTGAATTAGTGTTGTGGGTTACTTTGGCTATATTCCCAGAAATGGAATCACTGGGTCAAAAGGCAGATCCATTTTTAATTTTTTGAGGTATCTCCATATTACTTTCCACAGCGGCTGTACCAATCTGCATTCCCACCAGCAGTGCAAAGGGTTCCTCTTTCCCCATGTCCTGGCCAGCCCTTGTTGTTTGTTGATTTATTGATCATAGCCCTTCTGACAGGTGTGAGATGGTATCTCATTGTGGTTTTAATTTGCATTTAACTATGTACATTAACTATGTTTTTAAAGTGGAGGAATAAACATGACAATTATGGTTTCATGATCTTTATTTTCAGCTCCATTCTACCCAGAAGTTACTGGGTAACTTCTACCCAGTTGGAGCCAAAAGCCAAGATATAAGAAAACTGTGTGGCAACGAGAAGTAGGGGAAAGAAGGGAAGTAGTTTTCGGCTATAACCGAAAACTACTCCCATCTTACTAATGGGGTCAGGCACTAGAGAGCTTTTATTACTCCATCCGCAAAGATTTTATAAAATTCCTTTATGACACTGTTCCTTAGTGATGGGCTTTGGCATTCATAAGGTTGTTCTCATCTTAAGAAAAAGCTCTGGAGAAATCACTGACCCCAGTTCCATCTTCCTTGTTGCTGACAATTTTCTTTCTAAAATCAATATCTGGTTCTGTCATTTGGGCAACCATAAAACATTTCAACCAAGTCACTTCTGAAAGTGAACACTGTGCTATCAATAATTCCAGGGTAGCATCAAGAAACCAAGTCATGTCCTGGCAACCGAGATATAGTCACCCTAGCACTCTCAGCCTGATATACTTCCGGGTCACCCCTTAGCTGCCTGGGCCAAATCCAAACTTTGCATAGCATTCCACAACATCTTTGTGATTTGACTCCTGGCTATTGATCCAACTTCATTCTTCTGTCACTCTCTCACTTTTACTCCTTACCCTGACTATTCCATTACTTAAGTATGAATTCGTTCAGGCTATTTCATGTAGCTCCAGTGCATTTCCTCCTCCTATTTGGCTGCCTGGCAAATTTCTATTCGTCCTTCAATAATGAGTTATAATAATACCTCTTCCCTGAAACCCTTCTTGCTTCTTTTATTCTTACAGGCTTTTAAAGCACACCCACCACTCTAATACTAGTATTATAATAATTCATTGGCCTATAATCCTTTACCTCACACTCTTGGAACTTGATGTGTATGAAAAATTATTATTATTTACTTTTGGATATTACAAAGGTAATATAATACACATTATTTGGGATAACATCAGTAATAAAACATACTAATATATCCATACTGAAATGTATGGGTTAGTTAATACTGAGTGGTATCATTGAAGACTATAAGTAGTTTAAGGTCCATTCAGGTGAGGTGTTGATACCGAATTGATGTAAGTTACAAAACAATGTTTAGTTTTCAGGGTTTTGAGGTATAACAACTGTGGGCAAGGGATTGTGGATCTGCACTTATTTTGCTTCTGCAAATGTTCCCATACGGCCAATAAAATCACTCCCTGATCCTTCAGATCGAAATCCAAATGCACTCACCTTTTCGTTTTTAGTGTCAGGTATGTATCACACAGTCAAAAATGTTTATGGAGCTACTGAACATATATTTTTAGAGTCATCTGAAAAGACACTCAACGTCTGTGGATTTCAAGGTGGCTGAATGAATTAAAGTTGACTGATTTGGCCTTCTACTAGTAGAAACCCTTTTACTAGGAAGTTGGTATAACATCTTGTACTCTGGAGCAATTTAGACATGGATTCAAAGGTCTGTTCCACTATTGTGTGACTTTGGGTGAGTCATTTAGGTTTTAACAACTTCAATAAATTAGGGATATTTATTTCATAGGACCGTTGTGAGGTTTAAATAAGAAAATATATAGAAAGTATTTAACATTGTAATATGCATAATATATTCAACAATGGGTTGAAATTATTATCAACTATCTTTCTTTAAACAAGAGTAGTGAGGGGAAAAGATGTAATGGTATGGGTTGGTATGAATTGAATGGTGAGTCACAAATTAGTAAGAAGAGGAGAGACTCACCTTCTGATGATATTAGGTACTGAAGAGTGAATTTGTTTATAATGGAGACCAATATTTCTAAATAGATGTTAATATTCAGGAAGCTAATAAATAGCATTCAATTTTCCTGATTTTTTTTTTTTTTTGGCACAGGACAACTGAGAGACAGAAACATTATTCAAGCTGGTAGCAATTAAAGTAATTGGGAATATCACCTTAGGTTTATCAGAAAGTGGACTTGCAAATATATCACCTTGAATTAATTAAACTTACCCGTACAGGTACAGGACTGGCTGGACAGCCACAGGTGTTCTCCATTAGGACTCAACCCTGTGAAATTCACTACATGAAGGAGTACAGAATATTGGTCCCCTGATGATGTGTAGGATACACTTCAAAGAAAGGGAAACAGCTAAGTCATTTCTCAGGGATGGGAGTGGACCAGGATTCCATGAATATTCCTATCTTGCAGCTCCTTCCATCCGGAAATATAAAGCAAAGGGAAAGGTATTTCCCCTCAATAGCAACAAGTGAAAGAAGATGAATTAAATACAATTTTATTTTGAAAAATAAAACTAAGATTATAAAAACAAGCTTCTTGTATTTTATATATTTTACATTGGTTGCAATTATGATTAATCATTAAAAGTATTAAAAAACAAAATCCGCTATTTAGTACTTAGATCTTTAGGACATATTTTTTCAATAAAATTTGTTTAGAAAAAAGTGAATCTGGCTATCAAGAGATTATGGGAGGATTCACAAAGTTATCAGAATGATTTAATGATTCTTTTACAATTGTGATTCAACATTTAACTATGACATAAAAAATGTTATGAGTTTGGACTCAGTGCAGAAAAAAATAATTAGCCCCAGTAACATTTTAAGTCAATTACTGAAATGGTTTGGTGTACATTTTAGAACTAATGCTCTGGCTAGGGAGAAGATAAGAATGGAAGTTGGACTAGAAGAGGAGAAACTGGTTAACAGATTACAATAGTCATCCACATGCGAGTATGTCCTCTCCAGATGAGGGTTTTTGAAATGGGAGAAAAGATCTGATTCTAGAGATAATCGGGAGGTCAAAGCTGTAGTGAAGGCTGTGAAGACTGAAGGACAAGAGTCTGACACACTGGGAGACAAACAGGATGAGGAGATAAACAAGACCATGGCTTCAGCTTTGGCCTTACTGAGTTTAATGTACCTGTGGTGGTAAAAGTTGACATTCTGAACAAACTGTTGATTAAACATGACTGCAACTCAAGATAAAATCAAAGGACTTCCTTAAACACAGGAGTCAGTCCATGAAAAGAGGATACGAACTCCTCCACAAAATCCCGAGTACACAAATATTTAGAGAACTGTAACTTCAAGGAACAAAAAGTCTGCATGCAAAAAGGATAGATAAAGAGGAGTATTAAAATGTGTTTAATACAGGTCAATGTGTTTTCATAAAAGGTTGGAGAAGAATATTTTGAGGGTTGACAGGTAACCATTAACTTTAACAAATACATCTCTAGTGAATTCAATGAGATTAGTGAAACAAAAGAAGTGTTAACTAGATTAAGGTGGTTTAATTAATGAATGGGAGTGAGGAAGTAAATCCTGTGAGAGTAATTTCTTTAGGAAACGGGCAAGGGTGAGCGCAACAACTAGAGCAGCACATGGAGTTGATGAAGGTGTTTTTATTAGGATGTGTAATGCTTACGTATGAGTTAAAACTTATGGGGATGAATGAGTAGACAAAAAGATAGAAAGTAAGCACAGTGAATAATAAGGAAGTCCCATAGAAGGTGAAAATGGATGGAATCTGAAGCAAAGGTAAGAGAATTGGATCACTTCTTCCTTTGTAAGAAGAGGATAGTTCTGGAATGAGGTAAGTTTACAGGTCTTTGGGTAGGAAGTTAAGTAAATTCTTGTTTGTATTTAGTCTACAAAATAGGAGTTAGGGTTGACTGCCGGTTATTTGGGGTTATTTGGGAACAGTTTGGAATATTTAAGTAGAGTGTGAAAAGTCTGAAGTAGGAACTGTGGAAAACAAAAGAAAACTGAGTAGGAAAAAACAGAATGTCTGGTCAGAATTGAAGTTTCTTTTGAAATTTGACACTAATATAGTGATATTAGTCTGCCCGGTTTTAAAATCACCTAATTATTCAGATGGTCTTGTGTAAGGGCAGAGTGATGGATGGATTTGCCCATGAATGAGGTCCTTTCTGCCCCAGGAGAATGTGATAAACCTCAAAGGAGAAAGTGAGTGCAGTGATGAGGGGTGCATCATAAGTATGATGCCATATTTTATTGATATGAAATTCACATAGAAGAAGAAAGGTGAACATTTTGAAGTTTCTAAATGAGAAAGATGAAATCAGAGAAGGTTTTGGTTGTGGGTTGTGACGTCTGAATTTATAATTCTAAGACAGTATTTTTCAGCATAATAACAAGTATTGGGGCATGATCACAAAGGAAAAGAAAAAAGGTGAAGAGAAGACCACTGGAGGGAAGGGGTGAACCACTGGGAGGCCAGGGCGATACGTATGAACAGCTTGCGTTTTCCATATAGACTCTGAAGTCATCCAGTGCATCGGGCTAACTTGATGAGTAGGACTATCTAGCTCAAATTTTTAATATCTTTGGATACTTACCATATTTTGCCATGTAAATGCACACACATATTTTTGCGTGCATTATACATTGGATTATTATACCTGTTATTATATCCATGGTATATAATCATTATACTCATGTGTAGTGCACATCCTTAGTTTTCCCTAAAAAATTTGGGCAAAAAAGCGAGCATTATACACAGCAAAATGTGGTAAAAAGGATGCATTGCATAACATTCATCCTACTATATCTTGGTAAAATGAAGAGTTAATAAAATTTACAAAAATTAAATTAGGCTAATTAGGTTTAAAATTGTTAGAACTCTGGTTTGGATTATATACATATGCATAGTCTCTGCTCTACCACTATTTATCTGTCTGCCTGTATATCTCTGACTCATCTTTTTCTGTAGAAATCACACTCTTTTATCATGTCGTAATATCTTGAATAAAGTGTTATAGTTCTGGAAAACCGAGAAAAGGCCCATTTTATCAAAAAACAGAGTAAGCCTAAAAAGCCAATTCCTCAGAAGCTTTTAGTAAAGCAGAACTTGACTAAAGTCTGTAGAACCAGCCCATAAAATTTGCATGGTCCTACTCACTGTGGTTTGTGAAAACTGTTAGCTTGAATTACCCACTACTCATGCAGATGGCTATTATTGCACAGAAAATCACAGACCAGTTGGCATGCTTTGACTTCTCAGTTACCACTGCTTTAGTTGATACTATTATCTGTGCTTTCTGTATCATATTCTTTAAATTTTAAAGTGCTAGTAAATCTGAAAATGTATAAGAAGGTGATTTCTCATAATCATAAATTATAATTTCATTCACAGATATTCCACACCCTTTGTTTCCTTGGTGGTTTTCCATTGCTGCCTGACCACAGACAAATTGTATGGCATAATTCTGGAGAGAGAGAAGGGGAATGAAACTTAAATCAAAGTAAAACTTGTATTCTAAGCAAGCTACTTCAGGGAAGTTGAGGTGAGCTGCCTCTAAGATGAAAATTACTTTTGAAGGTAACTTGCCTATACTACTCACACAGTATAGTGTCTGTCTGGAAAGTATCCCACAATGTAATATGAAAAATAGAGACATTTACTGAAGAAGATATAAGATACAAGATACATTGTCCACAGGACAATAATGCCTCAGTCTCCTTCAAATAGGCACCCTGGGACCTCACACAGTTCTCCCAGTGTCTCTTCCACTGTTCAAAGCACTACAAAATCCCTTGTTGGAATTGCCATCAGCTGCCTTGTTGTATTTTCCTGGATTACATCAACAGTCTGAAATCTCTTCCCTTTCAAAGGTAATTTTAGTTTTGAGAAAAAGCAGAAGTCACATGATGCCAAATCTGGACTGTAGAGGGTCTGAGTCACTTGGGTGATTTCATGTTTCACCAAAAACTCTGCACAAGACATGATGCATGAGTGGGCACGTTGTTGTGATCAGGCTGCCAATCACCAGTTGCCCATTGCACAGCCATTTTCATCATATTGCATATCTCAACCAATGAAGAATATTGAGGGAGTACTCCTTATTAATTGTTTGGCCTGGAGGGGCACGCTGGTGATGGACAACACTTTCTCAATCACAAAACACAGTTAACATGCTCTTGATCTTGCTGCGACTTTGCCAAGCCTTCTTCAGGGTTGGAGAATCCAACTTCCATTGGGATGACTAGGCCTTCATTTCTGGATCACAGCCATAGACCCAGAATTTGTCTCCAGTTATGACCTTCTTGAGGAAATCTGGTTCATTGGTAGTGGTTTGAATCAAGTCATTAGCAACTGCAGCACGATGTTCCTTCTGATCTGGTAGCTGAAGCTTTAGAATGGATTTTGCCACTACACGTTTCATGCCAAGATCCTGTGTCAAAATCTTGGATGCAGTAGTTTTTGAAATCCCCAGGTTAGCTTCTAGTTCTTACAATGTCAATTGCTGATATTTGTTGATTGTAGCCTGTACACATTCAACATTCTCAGGTGTTCTGCTGTTGCAAGCCTTCCAGGATGTGGATCACTTTCAACAGATTCTTGACCATCTTTGAAGCATTTGTGCCACACTTTTATTTGTGCTGCACTCATTGCATATCCCTGAAAGCCTTATGCATCATCCAAATAGTTTCCATGGAGGAATGTTCAAGCTTAACACAAAATTTGATGCAGATCCACTGCTCTACTCACTCAGTCATTTTGAATGCAGTGGTCACACAGTACACATGTTCACTCAATGGCATCTACTGCCCCCACTGACTAGTACAATGAAGTTGTCATTGTTCATGCATGAGAATTCCAGTCCACTTTCCTTGGCTGCCAGGTCACACGGCTGTCATGCAAACTGTTCTCATTATATATTTTAAAATTTTCTTCTTTTTGTATATTTTTATTGATTATGCTATTATAGCTGCTCCATTTTTCTCCTTTATCCTCCTCTGCCCTGCACCATTCCTCCATCCAGCATCCCCTGCCCCCTCCTTTGCCACCCCCTCTGCTTAGTTCATGTCCATGGGTTGTACATATAAGTTCTTTGGCTTTTCCATTTCCTACACTATTCTTAACCTCCCCTCTCTATTTTGTACCTACCAATCATGATTCTTATTCCCTGTACTTTTCCCCCCATTGTCCTCCTTCTCCTTCCCTGCTGATGACCCTCCTGTGATGTCAATTTCTGTGATTCTACTCCTGTTCTAGTTGTTTGCTCAGTTTGTTTCTGTTTTTGCCTTTTTTAAAGGTTCAGTTATTGATAGTTTTGAGTGTGTTGTCATTTTACCATTCATAGTTTTGATCTTCCTTTTTTTAGATAAGTCTCACTAACATTTCATATAATAAGGGTTTGGTGATGATGAATTCCTTTAACTTGACCTTATCTGGGAAGCATTTTATGTGCCCTTTTATTCTAAATTATGGCTTTGCTGGGTAGAGTAATCTAGATTGTAAGTCATTGCTTTTCATGACTTTGAATACTTCTTTCCAACCCCTTATTGCCTGTAAGGTTTCTTTGGAGAAATCACCTGATAGTCTTATGGACACTCCTTTGTAAGTAAGATTCTCTCTTATCTTTAATCTTGTGTAATAATGTGTCTTGGAGTGTTTCTCCTTGGATCCAACTTCTTTGGGACTCTCTGAGCTTCCTGGACTTGCATGTCTGGTTTCTTTGCTAGACTGGGGAAGTTTCCCTTCATTATTTTTTCAAATGAGTTTTCAGTTTCTTGCTGTTCTCTTCTTCTGGCACCCTTATTATTTAGATGTTGGAATGTTTAAACTTGTCCCAGAGGTCCTACACCTCTCCTCACTTTTCTAAATTCTTGTTTCTTCATTCTGTTCTGGTTGAATGTTTATTTCTTTCTTCTGTTCAAAACTGTCTATTTGAGTTCCAGTTTCCTTCCTTTCACTGTTGGTTCCCTGTGCATTTTTCTTTATTGCACTTTGTATAGCCTTCACTTTTTCCTTTATTTTGTGACCATATTCAATCATTTCTGTGAGCATCCCAATTACCAGTGTTTTGAATTCTGTATATGATAGATTGTCTATCTCCTCGTCACTTAGTTCTTCTGGAGTTTGATCTGTTCTTTCATTTGGGCCATATTTCTTTGTCTCAGTGCACCTGTCACATTGTAAGGTGCTGAGCCTTAGGTATTCACCAGGGCAGGGCAACCCGCTTCCAGGCAGTGTGGAGCTGTGTGTGGGGGAGGGGTCTGAGGGGGAACAATGACTGTTGCTTGTCTCTTGCTCCTCTTTTAGTCACTTCCCTCACTTCCCACAAACAGATTGTGCCCTTTCAGGTGCTGAGTCCCACGTGGGTGGGCTAGTATACTTTCTAGGATCCTGTGGGCCCCTCCAAGGGATTCTCCTGTGAGACTAGGAGTTTCTCCTGCCTCCATAACCCCCACAGATTTTTAGAGCCAGAGATTTTGAGGCTATAGTTTCCGGCACTGGAACCCTGGATTGTGTAGTCTGTCTCACTCCCCAGTTGTTCCTCCCATCTTATCTGCACCTGAATGCGGCATATCCCAGTCTGCCAGCCACGACTTTGTTGGGAGTCTTCTGCCCCAGCTTCCTGTTTCTGCTCCTCCTGCCAGTCTGGATGAATGTTTCTTTAACTCCTTGGTTGTTGGACTTCCATACAGTTCAATTTTCTGGCAGTTCTGGTTGTTTTTTGTTTTTAAATTGGTTGTTATACTTCTTTTGGTTGTGTTAGGAAGTGAAACATACCTACCTATGCTTCCATTTTGGCTCGAAGATCCCATTTTCATTATATTAACAATGGCTGAACTTTTTCTGGACAGACCTCGGTATTATTATTATAACAGGGCATAATTTTGATTTCTATAATAAAGGACCAAATTAACAGTGATTTAAACAAGACAGAACTTTCTTCCTTGCTCATGTAACTAACTGTCCCAACATAAGCACGCTAGGGCATGTACATTAATTTGAAGGTGTCTGGAATCCTGATTTCTGCTATATTTTTGCTTTGCTATTCAAAAGGTTTTGCCTTCTCCTTGAAGTCCAAGATTGCAAGTCACCACGTCCACATTCCAGGCAACTGTGAGGAGGAAGAATAACAAGGGAAAAGGGACTGTGAGAGACTGCCCTTTCATTTTAAGGGCCCAACCTGGAGGAAGCGCACATCACTGCAACTAACATTACAATGGACGAAACTTAGCCATGTGGATGCACCAAACCACAAGGGAGACTGAGAAAAGTTGTCCTTCTTAAGTTTTTTATAACAATTAACTCTGCCACATGCCACTTGAAAAGGAAGAATTTTGATCTGTGAAACAGTAGGGGAAAGTGAATACTGGGAAACAACTAGCAGTCTCTTCTTCATCTTCAATTCCAATGTACTGTCATTCAACATACTTATCCTTGAAAGAGTGCCTTTTACAGTTTCCTTTTTAATTCTCTTGACTTTTCCCTTTCTTTTGAATTTCAGTAAATGATAAAAACTATATTAATTTGGTATTTGATTATAAAGTCCATATTTTAAACATTTTAACTTTCTGAAATTAGAGTGAATCAGTATCAATGACCTGTTACAACCATAAATAGCCAGGAAGTAATGACATCACAGTGCTCTCTGTCTGTGCATGCATCACAGGAAAATCACCACCACTGAAACTCAGGGAATGAATCAGTGGCTTCGAAGAAAATAACTGGAGAGAAGAGTGAAGTATACCCTTAACTCTTTAAGTCAAACTTTTGTCGGGACTGGGTGGGGAAAGAGTGTGTCAGATGAGTTTGGCAACATGGCCCACGTTCCATGTAATTGCCCAGAGTGCTTTGGAGCACAACACAGATAGACTTTTTAGGTTTCACGAATTCTTTTAAGGAAAAAATGCATTATTAACCTTCGTCACAGCACTGTTAATGGCATACAGTCCAATAATGAGTAGAATAACAAAGGCATCACAAGTTCTGAATCAAAACACCAATGAGAAGACTCAGAGTCAGAACTTTAAAGTTACTTTAAGCCATTTATTTATGTTGTTCTTTATGTTTGGACAAGAGTGATATATAATTTTAAAGGTGGTCTTTCCATATGTATAAAGTAAAAATTCCATGCCATAAAAAAGTGTCAAGTCTTTAATTGGCAACACTCCATTTTTCCTTGGTACCATATAACATAATGGTGCATCTCACAATCAATAGCATTTTAGAGTCAATCAAAGGTAGTGTCCCTATATGGTATTCAAATATCCAAATTTATAGCAAAAGCTTTTATACTGAATAAATAATTTATAATCAGTGCTTATATACTAATTACATATTTAAATTAACTTGGTCAACTATGCACAGCATTTCATTAATGGCATCGGTACATTTTATTATCTGGAGCAGTAGTTTTCACATAGTAAGTCCTCGATAAATAGTTGTTGTATGAAGGCATGATGCCAAAGCCGCCTCTCATATATGTTAACAAGTCGTACTGAAACACATTAAAAGTGATAGTAAGCTCTTCAATAGTTACATCGATTATTTCTGTAAATATATGCCTTTTGAGACAGAATTATGGGGATGATGAAGGCTGAGGAGAAAATAATAGTCCCGCTGTCCAATTAAAATAATTCTGCCGTTTGAACAAATGGACATTTACAAGATTTAAAAAATTGACTGTAATTTTTTTCTAATCAATAATGGAATATTAAATTAGACAGGAGATCATAACACACTTCGGGATCTACCAGAGTGAAAAAAATACTTATTATTTTCAGTTGCTCCCCACCTCCTGCTCCAACCAGCCCAGGATGATTCTACCTTTCTAGCTCTGAGCCCATTAGAGCACAATTCCAATTTTATGTAGTGTTTTTTTTTCCTAATTGTCTACATAAGTCATGCTAATGTCAGCTCTCACAGCTTCAGTGGCCACTTAGGATATTGAATGCTATGAGAAAGAGGAAAGCTATGGCATGAGGTAATAACAAGAAGCCATCTCCTCAGTCAGAGATTCTGTTTCTATACTTGGTTAGTGTTGGGTAATCCACCAATAGAGGAAATTTGTATTGTACAAATTAGAAACAAGTAAAATAAATTATTGACCTTTCTTAATAAGACTCCCTGTAAAGAGATCTAGGTTTCTTTGACACATTCATAATAATTTATACTTTGGAGCCTTTAAATAGATCATTCTCAGCTCTTTTCCACTATAATTGTCTGTCCTCAGTGCTCATTTTAAATTTTAATAATAATATGGACTGTTAATTACTTAAATTAGATAGCCGAAATATGGTAGGAAAACAAAACAAATGACATTTTAAGGTATTATTTTTCTAATTAAAAACTAATGAAAACAGCCCTGGCCAGTGTGGCTCAGCCGGTTGGAGTGTTGTCCCATAACTAAAAGGTTGCAGGTTTGAATCCCCAGTCTACAGGCTTACAGGAGGCAACCAGTCAATGCTTCTCTCTTGCACTGATGTTTCCCTCTCTCCCTTACTCTCTCCATTCTTCTCTCTCTGAAAGCAGTAAAAAAATATCCCCGGGTAAGGATAAAATATTTGTTTTAAATTAACAAAAACAATTTAACAGGTAATTTAATATCTGCGTTCATTATGGGCTTTTTTATGAACACATAAAAGGAGTTATATTTATCTGAGTTCAAAGATGTGCATTTAAAACACACTAAAATCATACACGAGATTTTACTGTTGAAATAAATCAATCATATTTGTCAAAAAATATGAATAAACAGTTGTGTACACTTAAGTGCATATACATTCCTTTAATCAAATAAAACAATGAACATTGTATCTTACATTTGGATGACAGCAAGTCTAATTTAAAAAGTGTGCGGTTCGGGTCATAATTGCACACTGGGAAATTTTTTTAATGTCTTAGGATATACCACTAATTACAGTCAGCAGTATAATAGTTAAAAGACTATCTTTACAAACCTTTGTTCCAGTGCCCTTATCACTGGGAATGTCCCCAGGTTCTCTTCTTATTCCTACTTTTTGTTGACTCTGAGGAGCCCTGAGTTTGTTCTTATCCCAGCTCTATCACTAACTAGTCATGATGTGAGGAGAAGTTGCTAATTTTTCCTACGTTAGTTTTCACAACTGCAAAACAATGATTTCTAGTTCTAACTAGAATTACTAACATAAATTTGAATAATGATATTTTTCCCACTTTCTACTTGAGCAAACTAACAGGCTTTCCTTTTACCACTGTAAATGGACATATTAAACAGACATTTACACTTTACTAGAACTTCAATAAAAATACATTTATTGTGCAAATCAAATTTAGTTGTGGTGTTCACTGCTTTCTCATGAGTAATATTGCTTGTTATTTTCTAGCTTTTAAATGCCTGAGTACTCTGATTTCTGTCATTGTCACAAACTAAATATTTTATGCTTATGTACATTGGATATTGTATTAGAAACTGGAGATACAAAGATACAATTATATACAATTTATTTACAGAATGGATTTGGAGATTATTACATACATAACACCCACAGTTTTATAAATAAGGAAATTTGAGGCTTCTTGAGGGTAATTCATTGATTCAATTACTCATTCTTTTATTCATTCAATAAATAATTTGTTGAGATTCTATTGGAAGCCACAGATTTTTCTAAGTATTGAGAATGGAACAGTAAACAAACGACTGACCTCAAAGAGCTTATATTCTATTAACTTAATGTGTACATCGTCAGTGGAATAAAATGTAAATCAAGAAGAACACAATTATGTTTCAAAATATAAATCATTTTAATCAGCATCAGAACTTCTATTAAACATTTATGATAATGTTTGTTTTCTGCCAGAATTTTATACAGGAAAAACTTGTAATGAATGCAGATATACCCTCAAAGAGAATATTTCTTCTCATAAAACAAAATTACAATGATGATGAAGTTTCAAAGAAAATGTGAATAAAATGGATAGCTATATACTTTGTATATAAAACCATTCCTATAAAAATCAGATTTCAGAGATTAACTGCTCATATAAAGGGGAAATATAGATCTTAATTTATTAGAATATATCCTGCTAATACTGACAAAATATTGATGTTTCAGAATTAAGAATACTAGATGCTTGCTGGGATCTGTTTGGCTTTTGAAGCTAGTCATCCACTTGTCTAGAGAAAAATGAGTCCAAGCACAATGTATACTGATGAGCTAGCAAAAATGGGACCACAAAGAGCAGAACCTGCTCATTCTTCAGTTGGGTGACAATGGGGAGGCAGGGAAAAATCCTCCTATACATCCTTCTTCAAAAGGGTCTATACTTATGAATTTATTGTGGTTTAGCTACTGTTTTCCAAACCTACAAGGCTCAGGGAAAATGTTCCACTATATTTTTAAACTGTAATTATTTATAAAATAATTAGAACCTGTAAAACTCAGCAGTACTGTGATATAAAAAGTATAGATAGCGTATTCATTGCTTTGTAGAGAAAACTTATGAAGTCCCCTTACCCATTTTAAGCCCTATGAAAAGACTTAAAATGCCTTAATCACACAGGAAAATCATGATGTAATTTTAAAAATTTTATGTAGCCACTTCTTTTCTTAATAATTAAGTAACTTCAATGAAATTCTTTGCCATTTGCCTACTCAATCCCACATCTAAGAAACTGAAGAACATGTATGAATTTAGAAGAATTTGTTTAAACATTTATTTTAGAATTTTTAGCTTCAAATTAAAAGTGTAAATGCAAAACTTAAAACACTCATGTATTAGATGTTTATTTAAAATATTTAAGTTAAATTATATCTATACAACTGTGATATGACTATGAGTTTAAGTAGGTTCGATTAGCTATGATTTATGAAGGCTGCCTTTCAAACAACATCGTTTCTTTTTTTACTGTTGTTCAGGTACAGTTGTCCCGCCTTTTTCCCCATTGCTCTCCCCTACCCTGCCCCTCAACTCCCACAGTCAATCCCTCCCATTGTTCATAACTGTGAGTCCTCTATTCATGTTCCCTTTCCCTTCTTCTTACAATATGTCTCTTAAAACCTCATTAGCATTTGGATATGAAGCAGCAGTTAAAGACTGACGGGAAACAAGCCCAAATCCAGTCTAAAAACTATTACATCTATTTAGTCACGGTCTATCTGAGAAATAACATTTGGGACCAATACATTGTTTTGCATTTTGTCCTAAGTAATCTAGTATTAAATCATATCGTACATTAGATTATTCAGTGAGTGACTTCTTTAAGGGGAGGGAGAGAATCAGTGGTAAAAAGATTGCAAAAACTTTCTAGTGTACTAGTGATGCTGACATCAATAACATCTTTGACAAACTACTACAAATGAGTGAATTAGCTAGTGTTGGCAGCTGTACGGGAGTCTTCACAAATTTTACTGCAATATGGGATTGGTCGACTTAATTGGTAGCTCCTCAATGTCAGTATCACTGCTGCTCTTTCTGCCCCTATGGTCAAGAGGATGGTGAAGCTTGCACTTCATTGGCATTTTAAAAACTGGCAGAATAATGTCTTATTTATATATGTGATTCATAACTTCTTTAATGTAGATTGACTTTAATTGAAATTACCTCAGTTTCTCTCCCTCTACCCTGATGTGAAGGAATCTAAAAATATACACAATCTGGAAGCCTGCAATTGTCCCTGCGACCTTAGAGTAACTGACACCATCTGGGCAGTGCTGATTAACACTCAAAGTAAATAACCACTGTACCATTCACTGTCCAGCTCCTTTTACCAGTAATATGCTTCCCATTAAACAAATAGTGAGTAGAAGGATCACCTACTGAAAGTGTAATTTTGGGACCTATACTAAAGGGCATGAGTGTGTAAACGAAAATACATGAAGCCGAGTGGCTAGTTCATACAAAGATTTGGTAAATAATATTAGAATCCACTTTACAGATATTGGGAGTTTATTTGCCAATTAAAGTATTTTACTTCTGTTGCAGATTTACAAATGGAAAGTGTAATGCAGTCTTGTGCATGTTTGTATCTCATATACAGCCTAGTAGAGTGTCTTGTCTAGTGACAGCCATTGAATGTATACTCATATATTAAATCAAATACCACATTTGAAGAGTATACATTTTCCCTCCCCCTCAGAGGGAAAAATGCCCATGTATTTGTTTTAGACTAACCCCCTTCCTTTTTTGTTCCCAAGGGAAAGTCCAAAGGGAATTAGGATGACAACTACTTTTTGTAGCGCTTAGGGTAAGCTCAGAACCCTTTCTATGATTCATATACAGTACCATGTTTTACCTTAAGCTGACAGAGTTGTGCATTTACAAAGATTTAGGAGCTAGTACTATTCGGTTTCCAATCTTCACAAATTTTCTGCATTACCAGCAGTCAAGACCCAAGAAACCACGACTTGGAGTATGATTGCAAAGAGTGGAGGAGAGGGACAAGTTGGTGTATCTCTCCATAGCACCAACTGTTAAATGACCAAGAAAATAGGTCTTTAAACTTAAATAGTCCTATTTTGTTCACTGTATCCCCTTCTCTGAGTCTTATCTGTAGCATGCACGCCACTAAAACAGTTCAGAAGAGCTTGTCCAGTATCACCACAGAGGACTTTACTGTCACACTATTTTGACTGTTTATCTCATGCTTAGCAACCACACACATGACATGCATGTATGTGATGTTCACTCAGTTGCTTCCTCTAATAGCTGAGATTCATATATTCCTAGGAATTTAATACCTACTGAACAAATGGAAAAGACTTTGGTTGTGGTTATTACATAGTCACAAAATATCTAAGTTTCCAGTACTTGGACAGCAGCAATTATGCATCACTCTGCTCTGGGGCTCAAGGAGAAGCGTCTCCTCCCCAGGTTCTGCTAAGTGCACACGGAAGCTTCTCTTGGTTCTTGTTACCTGGAATCATAGAATTTGAAAATCCTGCAGACATTCCATTTAAATCATGGTATGTAGAAGCTCTAAACCAAATCTACTCTCACTTCCATCTCCTCTCCCTTTGTTTGTGGTCGTGGTCGTGGTGTACGTGTGGGAGGGCAGTCACTAAGGCGTGCCCTCCTGGCCTCCTTCCCAGCACACAGGGATCTCTGCAGTCGCTCTCGCCCTGAGCTTAGTGGTCCAGCTCTTACTTGTTGCCCTGGCTACTCGAAATGCTGAAAGCCCCGCCAGGAAACCAAAATGACAGGAAAGCAAAGGGGAAGAAACAAGACCCTCCAAGAACAATTGAAACCTTTTAACCCAATGCCACAAATTCCTGTAACGTATGTTTATCTCTCAAAACAAGTGACTCTCACAGGGGACTCATGATACCACGAGGACCACAAACCCAGAGTCCGTCGGTCCTCTGTGAACAGCACAACAGGCTGCACGAACCATTGCGCAGGTGGTTGAAACCCTTGCCCCCAAGCGTGACCAAAACAGAGATTCTGAGATGGTCCTTTCCTCTCGCTTTCTCTTGAGAGAAATCAGCCACCTGAGATTTCTTTCCATCTCCAGATTTCTGACAGCCGCTGTCCTCTTTCCATCCCACCCCATTTCTTTCCAAGTTTCCTGAAGGGGTAGGAATTTGCCTGTATGGCGGGGTGTGTATGAGAGCGTGTGTGTGGAAAGGATTTATAACATTTTCCTTCTCTTCCACTTACTCTATATTTGTCCTGAGCCTCAGCTGTCGCCTAAAGGATAATCAACAATCCCTGCCGTTTTGCCAACATTGTCACGAAGCCTTAGAAAATCATATATATTAAAGGGTTTTGGAAACTGCCAAGTGCTCAACAGGTTGCAGCTGCGTGTTACCCTTTCCCGGGTTCCTCGCTTCCAAGGCTAAGGCAGTTCCACGTGAAAGGTAGTTCTTTGCATCCAAGCACAGATTGTCCCTACCAACCCCTTCCCCAAGCCCGCGACCCGCAACCCGCAACCCACGACCCATGGGACAAGGTAGGGCAGCCTGAGTCCCACAGGCAAGCGGTTCTCACGCTGCCGCCTGCGCTAGCCGTTCCACTCCGTAGGGAGACGCGAGGCGTGGGAGTGCGCTGCGACGGGGTGCGGAAGCCAGGGAGCGAGACAGCGGGCAAGGAGCAGACCAGAGAAGTGGAAGAACTCGGAGGATGGAGATGCGGAGACAACACTCGAACAGTCTGCACTCCAAGTACCCAGCTGCTGAGTGGGAGGAAGGAACGAGGTAGGAAGGCGCAGCACGCTAAAGATGCCCCCAGCGCCGCGCGGGAGGCGCTGGACCCCGGAGCTTGGAGGGGAGTGCGCGGGGTCCCGGCGGAGCTCGGGGACGCGAGCGGAGCTTCCCCCCCCCCCCGCCCCCCACTTACCAGTGCTGCCGGCGCCCTGGCTGCTCCTCTCCGAGGAGATGATGCCGGAGCACTTCTCCCGCTCCACCCGGCCGGCGAAACACAGCTCGTTGATGATGTGCAGCGCCTTCTGGCACAGGGTGTTCACCCGGTCCTTCTTTTGGTAACTCATGGTTTGGCTTCTTTACCCACGATTGGCCTTCCCCTCCCCTTTCCTTTAGTTCTAGGCTGCCCCCACTTGCGCCCTAAGCCATATCACGCTCCCGCGGACTTTGGCCGGAGAGCGCGTGGCCGAAAGGCAACAACTCTTAGGAGCCCCAAGTTGGCCCCATGGCGGGAGCCGAGGGCGCAGGGGAAGGCAGAGAGGCTGGGCGGGGACCCACGCGAGGTGGCGGTGGTGAGGCTTGCGCCAACTCCCGGCGGCGTGTGCGAGCCGAGACGAGCTGCCGAGAGAACCCCGGCATGGAGTGCAGAGGAGAAGGGGGAGACAGAATGAAGCCAAAGCCCTCAACTCGCAAGAACGGCCCCCTCCCCTTCCTGGCGCTTTTGTGTTTCTGGCGGGTGCCTGACGCGGCGCGTCCAATCGCAGCTCGGCGCGGGTCCGGACCGCTCGCGGCGGAACGCGCTGCGCCCTTTCTGCAGTCTGCTGGGGACGCGCTTGGTACTCGGGGCGGGGTGGGGGCAGCCGGACACCTGTGCCAGGTCTCCCTGCTGAGGCTCGCGGTGCTCACCTTAGTTCGCTGCTGGGCGGAGAGATCTAGGTTTTCTTTGAACTTTTCCCATACTCAGCCCACCCCCTCCCCAACTCCCGAGTCCCTTCAACTTCACCGCAGATGGGTGCTCTCTCCCCATCTACTTTAATGAAACGTCATTCCAACGGAAGACAAATGGAAAAAGTTAAATTTTAAAAATGCATGGATGAACAACGAAAGCAGACGTCCACAGAAAGAAGAAAGACGTCCCCGGAAAGCATTTTTAAATGATTTCTAACGATAATGGTTTAAACACAGTATTTAACCAGAGAGGTCTTTATATTACTAGTAGTGAAATTCACCAGTTTTTCTTTATGCATAAATGCAATGAATAGGCAAATTTTAATTGCTTTTGATTTTGTTAACCCTCTTAAGAGGTCACAAAACGAAATGCGTTATTTGTAGTAATAGTCTGAATTCTGTCAATCCGAAATTGGCGACGGAGAATGCACCACGTGACTCCCTTTGTCACTTCTGCGAGTGAGTTAAATACCGAAAAGGCGAGGCGTGGGTAGGAAAGGGATGGAGGGAGGGTCACGTTAAAATCTATCACACGCACTTCTGCCTAACTTTGCAGGAATTACTTTCAGTTCTTTATCTCAGTCTGTAAAATAAGGCTCTTGGACTTTCCTGTTCTTGTAATTTTTAAATATAAATGGGTGCAAATTATTTATGGAGCTAAAGCTACAAGATAATGTTACCGCAAAGAACACATACCACAAAGTTACAGTAAATGCATTTGCATTGCTTTAAAATTGGTTTCAGGCAGAGTTTGTCCCCATACTATAACCTGGGGATTGATTTAACCTTTAATTAGATGAGGATTTATTTTTGATATGGAATATCCTGAATTTGTTAGTGTATTTTTATTAGTAAAATAGGTAGACTTATTTTAAACTGCCTGGAAGTTTACGATAACTTATTTCCTCTGTAAGGACGCTGTGGCAAAGCTAACTATAAATATTAGATATAGCATCTCTGTAGGTAAGCATTCATTAGTTGAATCATTTTGACCTGATTCATAGGACAGTTGGTAACTAGGACCATTTTTATCACAAATTAAGACAAACTAAAATCTGCAGGCTTCATTTGCTTTTGTTTTTTGTACATTGTCTTGGGTGTTTTTTAGATCAGATTGACTAAGGAAATACTTTCACTGTCAATTAAAAAAACATTAAATATCTGCCATATGTTCGAAGTGAAGTAACACACCTTAATAAGGCCCTCTCCAACTGTCCTGGCTCTCCAGTCCTCCACAGCGCAGACAGTCCCACAGAAAGCAACCTGCAGTGCAGTGCTGTGCTCTCTCTGCAGTGGGAACAAACTGCTGCGTGGGAGGACCAAATGAGTGCCTTCTACTCCTTACAGACTCTCATTGCGCAAGTGGAGTAATGCAGAGGTTCTGTCTGATAGGACCCTCTTATGTTCCACTTCAGTACTAAATATTAAGTAAACACATTCTGAAAATAACTTTCCTGGTATTTGCGTATGCTGTTCCTGGCCTGTTGCTACTCGAACTACTGTTTCCACCACAAGCAGACTTAATTTCGTGTGGATATTCATTCATTTTTCTGATTTTATTTGAAATATTTTGGCTCTCATCTAAAATTAATACTGTGAGGTTTTGGATGTTTCCTTTGTTCTTTAGACCATCTCATAGCTCATTAGCTGGTCACTCAAACTGGTTTTTGTTGCTACTTATTAACAGCTCAGTACGAGTTTTAGGAAAAATTGAAACTGCATACAAGGTCATTTTTTTTTTTTTTTTGGTAAGGAAGAATAAGATGACAAGAATTTCGATCAATAGTTTTTAAAAAAATGCCAGTTATTTCAACTAGCAAGAGCCTAACAAGTAAGCCACACAGAACAGGTTTGCATGTACCTCTCCACCCCCACTTTGAAATTGCTTGAACAATAAAGGGAGGGAAAGCATGTTAGACTTACATTTACTGAGCACCATTTTCTGTGTGAAGTGCTATATGAGGCATTGATAGTCAAAAAATATAAGCCATAAGG
Organism: Tonatia bakeri; assembly: GCA_004024845.1. Taxonomy (NCBI): domain Eukaryota; kingdom Metazoa; phylum Chordata; class Mammalia; order Chiroptera; family Phyllostomidae; genus Tonatia; species Tonatia bakeri. The sequence continues at coordinate 238,772 of PVIA01000264.1, forward strand.
GTCTCTGTCACAGCTTCCTTCTGATGTCCTCTGGGTTCAGTAGAGGAAGAATTGGATTGGAGGGGAAGAACCTAAGAGAATTCCCTTGTGAGCTAACCCAGCCTCTTGAGTGATAACTTTAAACATTAATTTCCCTGCTTGCTCAGTCCTCTTCTAATTCTTACTTTCTCTTCTTCTGGTGCCCCTGCCCCTTGAAACATCTGGAGGGGTGGGATTTATCTCCTTAAACAGAGATAATCCCTAGAATAAGGTGAATTTGGGAATCATTTCTGAAACTATAATTTCCAATATTAACCCCCAAGACAAGAACTAATAGGGTAGGTAAATAAGGAAATCTCAAAACAGCTGAGCTTGGTTAGGATGAAGATCAATATTAAGTTTTAATATTGGGGACATTAAAATATTAATGGAAATTATTATAACTAAATATATTATTACAACATATAAAATAGTTATTATATAAGTATTATTATAACAAAATATTGTTTTATTTTATTAAGTATACAATTATTGTTTTATATTTATTAACATAATAAATATATTAATTAAATATTATATTAATTAAACATAAATGTTATTATATTTATTATATTAAATATTTATTATATTATATATTATATATTAATATAATAAATATAATAACATTTTGTTAATTTTTAATATTAGCAACAATATTTTTAGCTAAAAAAATCCCTACCTTTCTTCTCTGTGTTCTATAGTTAGCTCAGATTCATAAGAGCCAGATTCGAACTTCTTGTACTCACTTTGGCCTGCCCCTGTTTTCCTTAATTCAGAAAAATGCCATCACCGCTTCCAACCGGTGATGATGACCAGACTTCTGATTTGCCTGGATGGGTATTGCTGCTGAGAAGTTTAATCTTGTTATGACTTCAGACCCTTTTCCTCAACCTGATTCATTTCTCTGGAGGTTTAGCGTCTTCTCTTCTTCCGTTTTGTTCACTTTGTTCATTCATCCTGAAAAGTACTCAGTGGGCATTTCAAACAGAGGCTCTACTTTGAGTTGTTACATTTTCAGAAATTCTATTGGTTTATTCCTTCAGTAATTCTCTGTCTTACATTTCTCTATGTAGTCCCTTCCTGGAACTCATTTATGTTGGATTTTTGACGTTTATGTTGGATTTTATGTTGGATTTTGATTCACAAATTGAATCCCCAATTTGTGTCTCTCTTCTGTTTCCATCTCTATCACCCCGTACTCCCTACCCTTTAGTTTTGGGGAGATTTCTTTGACTTTCTCTCCTGAGTCTTCTGTTAGTAATATTACTACAATTTCAGCTATTAACTATTATAGTTTCAAAATATGCATACTTGTTTGCTTACTGATTTTTTGTTTCTTATTTTATGGATATATAGTCTGTGCTTATTTCTCTAAACATATTACTAATGTATTTTTAATTTCTCTCTATTTCATTTTTGTGTTTTTTTCTCTGAAATTCCTTTTTTGTTGTTGTTCTTCATGCTGTAGGATTGTCTCAATTGTCTGCTGATGTAAATGATTAAATATAATTGCTCTCCACTTGTATTTAAGAGCAATGCAATATGGAGTGGAAGCTCCAAGTCCATTCGTAAGGCTTGTAACCATCGGACTTCACTGAAGGGTGGTTCAGGGTATTTTGAATTGGAGCACCCCTAAATATCAGAGAGGGACTATATAAATCTTTCAGTAGGGATGAGGTGCAATAATTAAACTCTGCCTGTTTTTACTTAGTCCTCCATTTTCAATCTAGGGTCTCACTCTGTTTCCTTGTACTTTTGGTGTCTTGGGTTGGAGCCTTCCGAGTTTAATATCTCTAGGTATAAATTCTTGTATTTGCAAGTTTGGGAAGGTAACGATCTAATTAAAGAGTTGTGTGGGTGGAGACATGACCCTCAAGATATCTTAAGTATTATATCAACTCCAGCCCCATGTCTTCTAGCCTCTCACCCCACCCTATATGTGCAGAATCAGTACAAAGTATCTCCATTTCTGTTTTTTTCTGAGGCTCTGGAAGTGAAGCATTGACTTCTCCATTGCTGTCTCCCTCTAGAACGGGGATCCCAACCTCCAGGCTATGGACCAGTACTGGTCCAGGCCTGTTAAGGGACCTCCTGCTGCCCAGCTCACAGCAGGAGGTGAGCTTGAATGTAATGCACTTAAGTCATCCCAAAACTATTCCCCCCACCCCTGCCCTGGTCCACAGAAAAACTGTCTTTCACAAAACCAGTGCCTCCTGCCAAAAAGGTTGGAACCATTGCTCTAGTGATTTAGCTCCTGCTCAGCTATTTCTACTCCTTCACCTGCTTCTGTCTTCTAAACCTACTAAAGCTTTTGGTCTTTTGTCATTTCCTGTGCTCTCTTCTATTCTCTTTTGTCTTTTAGGGTTTATAGCTTTTTATTGTTCTGTTGTTATTTCAGGAGGAAAAGGAGCGCGTGTACATCTTTGGTCCATCAATCTTTGTTTAAAAGGCAATTCTGACTGTCACTCCCAGTGCCTTCCCATTGGGCTTTAGACATATCGAATACCTTGACTGTGGCCTGTAAAAGCCCCTCTTGACCTGGCCTCTGCCTATTTTCTTTTTATTTTCTGAATTCTTTGACTTTGTGCTTTCTTTTTATTCTCTATTTCATTTTTATAGAATATATAATTTATCTGGTGATAGAGAACTTTTCTTCCTTTGTGTCCATTCTTTTCCAAGTGTCTTGTACCATGCCACCAGTGATAGTCACTAAATAAATATTTGGTGAATGAACAATATATGTCATTTGTTTGCCCTATTCTTTCCATTTAGTTGTTGACAATAGAAGCCTTTACTTACTTTTTTCAGAGAAACCAGGGTATAGTAGAAACTAATAAATAGTTCTTCCCAGGGAAGTTGGGAAAAGAAGGATTAGAAGGAAGAATGAGTGATAGTAGTGGAATATGCCCTTTGAGAAGGAAGAACACAGCCATTTGTATCTTAGGAACAGACACTAATTTTTGAGTATCAGCTTTGTGTAAGATCTGTTACATATTTTACACATGATTTAATAATGATAATTTGTATTTGCTATACGAAGTCTGTCCAGAAAGTATGAAGCCCAGCCATTCAATATGAAAAATAGAGACATTTATTGAAGAAGATACAAGATAAAAGAAACATTGTATGTAGGACAATGATTCCTTGGTCCCCTTCAAAGTATGCACCTCAGGACCTCACACAGTTCTCCCAATCGCTATCAGCTGCCCTGCTGTATTTTCCTGAATCTCATTGATGGTCTGAAATCTCTTCCCTTTCAGAGGTGATTTTGGTTTTGGAAAAAACCAGAAGTCACAGGATGCTAAATCTGGGCTGCATGGGCCTGAGTCACCTAGGTGATTTGATGTTTTGCCAAAAAACTCTGCATGAGACATGACGCATGAGTGAGCATGTTATCATGATAAAGCTGCCAATCACCAGTTGCCCATAGCTGCAGCCTTCTGAATCATCTGAGTAGTTTCCATGGAGGAATGTTCAAGCTTAACACAAAATCTGATGCAAATTCGTTGCTCTACTCAGTCATTTTGAATATGATGGCCACACAGTACACATGCTCACTCAAGGGCATCTACTGTCCCCACTGACTAGTGCAGTGAAGTTGTCATTGTTCACACATGCGCATTCCAGTTCACTTGCCTTGGCCGCCAAGTTCCACTGATAATGTGCAAACTGTTCTCATTATATTAACAATAGCTGGATTTTTTCCGGACACACCTTATAAAAATCTAAGTAATTTTTAAGCTAATTGTTATAGTAACTTAGGTAATAACTCCTTTAGAACATTGACAGGCATAATTGTAAGCATTTTACATACATTAACCCACTTAATTCTCACGACAAACTTGTGAGATAGGTGCTATTATTTTCCCATTTTACAGGTTTGAAAACTGAGCCACAGAAAGGTGAAGTAGTCTTTCTTAGGCCATATAGCCACTGGTAGTAGAGTGTGGATTTGAAAGAAGGCCTTAAGGTTATAGAATTTAGTCCCTAACGTTTGTAATATGCTGTTTCTTCTCATCTAACCTCATGTGATGCTTACACAGTGGGTGGGAGGAGGTTTAAGGGCTCTTCAGCCTGGTGGCTGTACTTGACAAAAACATAGAAACAATATGGCCTTTACCTGCTTTTCCATTGACATTAGCAACCAATTCTTGCCCCAATAATTATGCCATTTAATAACTTTGCACGTATCTTGTCAAATTCTTCTCCTCTCTCATGTAATTAAATAAATGTTTAGAAAGATGTTTAGATAAATAGGTGTCGTTCTGACATTTTCTATTTTCTTAAAAGGTGCAATTCTTACCCAACTATAAATAATGAAATTCCTTCAGTTCAACTGGGTACCTTTAACTAGTTATTTTAAATGAAAATAAGTTTTTCAATGTGATAATATACCGTAATTTATTCAGCTGTTTCCTTACTCATGGGAATTCACTTTTTAGTTTTCATTTTTCACCACTGTGGATCCTCTCTCATACATTAGCACATGCTGTAGTAGTGCATAGCACATTTTGTATAAACCTGCTTGTGACATTTATTTATATACTGAGATTTCTTTGATACAATCTTATTCCCAAGGAAGAGAATTCTACTACATGAAATGACATGTAAATTTGCATTTTTACCAGAAATATGTAAGAATATAATTTTGTTTGCATCCCCTGCTTATAAAAGTAGATGCTACTGCTTTTAAATTCGTGCCATTATTTTGAGTACGTTTTTCCCAAGGCTGCACTAAAAAAGCTGTGAATGATATGGTCATATTTATACATATTTGTAAATTCTAATCTATGTAATATGGGTGTGTATAAATGAAGTTAAAATTAAAGTTGAGAACATATTTACTTTTAATTAAAAAACAAGGATATGGAAGTAGCCATTACTTTTCTTTAAATTAGTGATTTAAAACCTGAGTTATGTACCAGAATTACCTGGAATTCTTGTTAAAATAAAAATTCTGGGTCTACTTTGAAGTTTCTGATTCAATAAGCCTGAAGTGTGGTCTGAGAATTTGCATTTCCAACAGTTTCCCAGGTACTGATGCTGCTAGCCCAGGGATCTCACTTAGAGAATCCCTCTTCTATGTGGCCTCCTTGAAACCAAAAAGTACTCCTAAGAATGTACGCCAGAAGTCAGTTCCTCAACACTGATAAGTGGCTAATTCAAATAACCAGTATGAAATAATAAAAGGCTGAGGGTGTCAGTCAAACTAGGTAGAAAACCTTAGTCATGGTCTAAGTTCTGTCATTGGCCAGCTGTGTGACATATAACTTCCTCAGACTCTGAATTTAGTTTTACATTTTGAATGTTAGAATAACAGTGTTTTAGTTTTATCAAAGGATTGTCCTGAGGCTCAAAAAAGACAGTGAATTTGAAAGTGCACAAAAACCTATCAAACACTATGCAAATACAAATCATCATCATCATCATCATCATCATCATTCTCTGGATTAGCAGAAGTTGATATATTAACCAGTTACAACTCAGCCTTAGTACCTCACGCCAAGGCTTTTCTCAGATTGGCATTTCATTCTAAAGTAAAACAATTGACTAGGTTCCACTTATAGGTAGATCATGTGGTACTTTTCTTTTACCGCCTGGCTTATTTCACTTAGCATAATGCTCTCCAATCCCATCCATGCTGTTGCAAAGGGTAGGAGCCTCTTCTTTCTTTCTGCCGCATAGTATTCCATTGTGTAAATGTACCACAGTTTTTTGATACATTCATTTACTGATGGGCCCTTAGGTTGCTTCCAGCACTTGGCTATTGTAAATTGTGCTGCTATGAACATTGGAGTGCATAGGTTCTTTTGAATTAGTGTTTCAGGGTTCTTAGGGTATAATCCCAGCAATCAACAAAACACAAGCAAGCAAAATATAACCAGAGGCAATGAAATAAAGAACAAACTGACAGTAACCAGAGGGGAGGGGGGAGAGGGGTAATGGAGGAAAATAGGTGAAGGGCCATCAAGGAATATGTATAAGGGGCACATGGACAAAGCGAAAGGGGGTAGGTTCAAGGATGGGAGGCAGGGATGGGTGGGGTGGGGAGGTGTGGTGGGGTGAAAATGAAAACACGTGTACTTGAACAACAATAAAAAAGGTAAAAAAATTGAGACTAACAAAATCCTTAAAAAGTAACAATACACCTTTCTCAAGAGGCAAGAAGTGATGAATAACCTCATGCAGCACACCACTGATTCTTCTAAAATTCTTGAGACAATGGTGTACAATTTCTGCTCATTGAGGAGGTTCCAGTTGTTTTAAATCATATTAGAATACCACTATAGCTATAGCTCCTCTCTGAAAAAACAATTTTTAAAATTTATGTATAATTAAGATACAATATCCTATTTCAGGTATGTATCATGTGATTTGATATTTATATACATTAAAAATTATCTCTATGATAAATCTAGTTACCATCTGTTACCATATAAAGTTTTTACAGTATTATTGATTGTATTCCCTATATTGTCATTACATCCCCATGATTTGTTATTATATAACTGGAAGTTGGTACCTCTTGTTTGTTTATGTGTTTATAATCTCTCTTCCCCATACTAGCGTACAAACTCCATGAAAGCCAGATCTCCAACTTTTTCACATGCTACATTCCCAGAACAGAATAATAATGGGCAGAGTAGGAAATAAACAATTTCATTTTTTAATGATTAAATGAAACTGTATAATATCTTGTAAGTAAGTTGTGCCTGGGACTGACAAGTTTGAAATAGGAGCTTAGATGTGCTATGCCAATTTCTAAACATCAGGAAGCTTCAACATTACTGCTCTATTCTGAGAAGTTCCATAGGGAGGATATACTGACCAAATGCTTTGTAAATCACTATTATTACAATTTATTTATTTATTGAACAAATATTTATGAAATTTATACATGACAAAAATAAACAGTATGTAAATTTTCAGCAAATTTTGAATTCCAAGTCCTGTACTTGCAAGAAAGCTAGATTAGAAAAAAAGTAATTCTAACTTGGTGGACTACAGCCAATTCTCCCAATACCCAGTACACTTCCCATCAAAAAAAGATGATGAGATTGTTCTACTCTTGAGAGCAGAAACAGGGTAAATGGTATAAGTTCCAGGAAGGCAGCTTGGCTTAATAGGAGAAATTACTGTTTGAGAATGATTTTTCTTACAATATTTCAATTTTAGTTTGTTGAATAAGTTTTCTGCAAAAGTGTTTGTAATATTCTTTGCTCCAAACATTAAAGAGTAAGTAATAGAACATAGAATGCTCCTATAAAATAAGCAGTATATTGTTTTTTCTGAATGATTGTTTTTTAGGGTAAACACTAATTTCCATAGTGCTACATTACAAAAATATTTTTGGGATTACTTCTTCTGCAATTGACTTCAAAGTCATTTCACATGGTATCAGGATGGCCCAGAGAACTTCAGGAAAGCCCAATATTTTTAACCTAAATTGAAGTAGTGTAATTTGATTAAATATTTTATTTATCAATCTTAAATACTGGTTGCTAAGTACAGGAGTGGGCAAAAGTAGGTTTACAGTTGTATGTGAAACATGGTTTATTCTTATGTTATTTATTCTTATAGTTTATATGTGTCATGATGGTGGACCTACTTTTGCCTACCCCTGTACTGACTTTGATAACTAATAGATTAAAAAAACCTTTCATGATAAAAACATTCAATAAACTGGTAATAGAGTGAAACTTCCTCAACCTGATAAGGAGCATCTATGAAAAACCCCAGTTCACAGAACACACGTGAAAGGATGAAAGCTTTTCTAAGAACAGGGAAATGTAAAGATGTCCACTCCTGTTTGCCGTTTCTGACCAACATCGTACTGGAAATGCTAGACAGGAAAATTAGGCAAGAAAATGAAATAAAAAGTGTCCATATTGGAAAAGAAGAAGTAAAGTAAAACTATCTCTTTTTTGCAAAGGACATGATCTTGAAAATACTAAGGTATCCATTTATTACTACAGCCAATAAATGAGTGCAGCAGGACATAAAACTGACATTTTAAAAATGGTGTTATTATATATTAGCAATTAACAATCAAGATGAAATCAAGTAAACAGTTTTATTTATAATAGCAAGAAAAGAATAAAATACTTAAGAATAAGGTTAATGAAAGGAGTGTAAGACTAGGACTCTGAGAACTACAAAACATTGCTGAAATAATTTAAAGAAGACCATAATAAATGAAAAGTATCCCATGTTCATGAGTCCAAAAATTGATCTTCTGGTATAATGCCATCCTTATAAAAATCCCAGCTGCTTGTGTGGCAGAAATTGATGGAATAATTCTTTAATTCATATGGAAATATAAGGTACTCAGAATAACTATGTAATCTTGAAAAGAAGAAGAAAGTTGGAGGACACACACTTGCCATTGTTAAACTTACTACAAAACTCTACAATAACTCAGACTGAGGTACTGGTCTAGATAGACATATAGATCAATGGAATAGAATTGAGGACTCAGACATAAACCCTTACACTTATGGACAATTGAGTTTTGATAAGGGCACCAACACAATTACATAAGGAAAGAATATTCTTTTTTAACAAATGGAGTTGGGACAACTTGTATCCAAAAAACAAAAGAATGAAGGTGGACCTTTTTTTACATCATCAAAATTAACTCACAATGGATCATAGACCTAAATATAAGAGCTAACATTAAAAACCTTTTAGAAAAAAACATAGTAAATTATTTGTGACTTTGTGTGAGACATTGATTTCTTAGATATGGCACCAAAAGCTCAATTAATAAAAGAAAAAAAAAGATAAGTTGAACTTCATAAAAATTAAAACTTGTACTTCCAAGGAAATCATCAAGAAAGTGAAAAGGCAACCCACACATTTGGAGAAAACATTCAAAACACATATAATAAGGAACCTTTATCCTGAAAATATAAAAAAAATTGTTATAAGGCAAACAGTAAACACATAAACCAATTTTACAAAAGGTCAAAGGATTTGAATAGGTATTTCTCCAAAGAAGATAAACAAACAATCCACGAGCCTATGAAAAGATGCTCAACAACATCAGTCGTTAGGGAAATGCCGATTAAAACCATAGTAGCATACCACTTCAAACTAACTCAGGCGTTAATGCTAAAAAGACAAACACAATATGATTTGGAGAGAATGTGGACTAAATAGAACTTTCATAGATTTCTGGTAGGAATATATGATGTGCTCACTTTGGAAATTAGCTTGAAACTTCCTGCTAGGTATCTGTCTACTAGTTCACTATGCAGTATCTACCCAAGAGAACTGGAAAGATGTTCACACAAAAAAAATGTGCACTGATGTGCACAGCAGCAGTATTCCTAGTGACCAATAAGTGTCAACCTCCATCAGTTGATGAATGATAAACAAAGTGTGGTATATCCACACAGAATATTTTGATAATAAAAAGGACTAAATTGTTGAAATTTGCTACAGCATAGATTAACCATAAAAATTGCCTTAAAGTAAAAAGCCAGTTAAAAAGAACACATATTATATGATACCATTTATGGGAAATGTCCAGAACACAAATGCATAGAAACGAAAACTAGATTAGTGGCTTCCAAGGATTTGGTGGATGGAGAATGGCTGCTAAGAGCTGAGGTGTCTCTGTGGAGTGACGAAAGTGCTCTAAAATTAAATAGTGATGATGTTTGCACAACTCTGTGAGTATACTAAAACTCTCTGAATCACAGACTTTAAAGAGGTGACTATCATGGCATGTGAGTTCTATCTCACTGATGTTATTTTTAAAGCTAACTTATCACCATAGAACTCATTTAATTTTAAATGCTTTACATATGTAAAATTAATTATAAGATAAAAATTTCTTTAGAGAATTTTGAATTGTAAAAATTGAAACACAGAGGACAAAAATATACTGAAAAAGCACCATTAAAAATTGAACTGAGAAAAACTGAACTCTTGCATATATGCAAACATAGGTTAATAGCAATATTAACAATAACATCTTAATAATAAAGATCTCTTACATATTAATTAAAGCAAATTTAAATTTAATTTTAATAATGAATTAGGAAACCATATTTTTCAAAAATGTATATATGAGAAATAAACATACAAATAACCTAATTAATAAAGTAACTACAAAATTTAACAACATGATAATCTTTTTTAAAAATGATGAGACTTAGTGCAGGCCAGATTTGGGGGAAAGTGGGTAATTGTGTTCATTGCTGGTTAGAAAAAAAATTGATATAATATTTCTTTAAACATTTTAACAGAAATACGGAATATTTCAAAATCCGCTTCTAACAATTTATCCTAAGCAAAATATCGTAAATGTGTTAATTGATTTAGCAACAAAAATACTTCTTGAAACATTATTTGTAATATTAAAAATGTTAGGATCTTCTGCATTTTCAAAATGAGGGATTTATTAGATCAGTTGTGGTATATCATAATATTGAACATCATTCAGCTGTTTAATAAAAAATAATCAGATTATAGAGAAGTAGGTACAAACTTGATTTATAAATAGTAGAAAAAGCAACAAAATGTTCACAGTGGTTACGTTAGAAGTTGGGATTAGTGACCGTGATGACCGGTGCTCTGCATCTCTCTCACCCTCACTCACCTCCAGTGCTTTCCTGTACTGTAGAGACTGGAAAGTTAGAAATGCCAGTGCTCAGACTCCGTGGCCGCTTGTGCTCTGTAACTAACTAACATCCATGAGCCGCATGTCAATGTGGACGATTTGGAAGGTACAAGTGAGGTAGCAGCTATATTTTTGTTACTCCTGCCATTTCTGCTGCCACACAGAAGCACTGGATTTTTCGCTGCAGCATCGTCAGGGTTCCCAGTGTCAAGCCACTTGCACTGTGGCTGTCACGAAGCTGCACACGAAACATCCGTTTTGCTCTGGTGTGTACAGCAGGCACAGGGTCGCTTGTGGAGCAGTTTCTAGTCCTGGCAGCGATGGCATGATTTTGAATCCTAACTTCTAACCTGTGAAGAATCAGTAGTTCCTTGTAGTATGGCTGTGGGGTTCATTTCTGAAAGCACAACCTAGAATCTATCTCTTCACCTTTTACAAAAGTACTGTAAGCCTTTTAGAACTTAGTAAAATGTCCTTTGGTTTGCACTGGCAGAAATGATTCTGTCTTCCTCAAGTGAACATTGAACACTGATACAATTGGATAATTTTATTTTCATTCTTTAGCTTATATGCATTATCTAAACCTTCTATAATAGTTATGTATTATTATTATTATAAAACTATATAATAATAGTATCAAGAAAAGTAATAGTGTTTGAGATAAATCTAAAGTTTACAAAGAGGCTTCTTTAAGATTATAATTTAAAATTTTTTAAATTAAATTTATTGGGGTGACATTGATGAATAAGATTATATAGGTTTCAAGGGTATTGGAATAGGCATTATAGTTTAATAATTAAGCGTTTGGGCTCTAGAAACATTGTAGGTTTAAATCCCCAAACTGCCACTTCTTCCCTAAGCATTGTTAAGCAATAGCCCTTCCAAAACTTCAGTCATTTTCTGTAAATTGAGGATGTGACCATTTATGGTGTGAAGGTTCAATCAGATATGTAAAGCAGAGATCTCGATGCCTAATGTTTTACAGGAATTCAATAAATGGTGGCAGCCTTGCAGTCTCCCTTAAACTTGCACAGAGCTCGCATCTTTCCATCAAGATCATAAGGACATCCGTGCATAGTTTCCTTAAATGCTTTTCTCTGAATTGCATTTTGTTATACTGCATCAATATAAACCTAGATAAATGTCCTAATCTCATTTAAATTAGATGCCAGAAACACGAAAATATTAAGAGAAAATATTTCTCCATGTGTGCTCATATTTCATAATCTTTATCATAACAGAAGAAAACAAATGCTACTTTGGACTTAAGTGACTTTAGGATTCTTTCAGCACACTGATTTTTTTCACATTGAAACAAGAACCACCAGCCTCGTGTCCAAAATACAGCAACACATCAATGTCTGACCATTAAGGAGCCTTCACTTCCATAGATGTACATCCTAACTCTTAGCAGAGTAAATAGCAAATGAGGGCACACAATGAATTCCCTAGGAATTTAAATTAAGAATATGCTTTTGAATTGTTTTTACCTCAAGTAACCAGAGCACACAGGGTAAATGTTACCCTTAAATATACACACACACCTGAGTGTTGTGTGATTACAGGTAGATCTCGGAAACGGTCAGTGAGCTCGGAGCACCTTGTTTAGTACAGCCACAGGTTTCTACTGATGCAGGTGCAGTCACATTGTTCTTTGGCATTGTTAGATTGCCTAGGAAGATGATGCAATGTTTGCCTCCTTTATCAACAAATAGAAAACCACCTTTTATGGGGTTTCATCTTATCATCTTGGTTTTACCGGTTTTACACTAAAACACTAAACAACTGAGCTGATCTGTTAAGTATTAATTATAAATAAATCATGACATGTCACTATTAGTTACTTTGAATGTATAATTCTTCTATTCTTTATTTTTATTTTTTAAAATATTTTATTTATTTATTTTTAGAGAGGGAAGGGAGAGGGAGAGAGAGAGAGAGAGAAACATCAATGTGCAGTTGCTGGGGGACATGGCCTGCAACCCAGGCATGTGCCCTGACTGGGAATCGAACCTGCGATGCCTGGTTCGCAGCCCGCACTCAAACCACTGAGCTATGCCAGCCAGGGCTAATTCCTCTATTCTTGAAGAAAAAAAATGTTCATGAAGATTATTCCAAGAGACATGTACTCCCGAGTTGTAGATTACTATTTGAAACTCCTTTCTGCTTTAACTAGTGAGAATGAGATTAAGGTGAGCTTCCTTTGTTCCTTGTTCCTTGTTCCTCCCTTCCTCCCTCCCTCCCTCCTCCCTCCCTCCCTTCCTTCCCTCTTTCCTTCCTTCCTTCCTTCCTCCCTCCCTCCCTCCCTCCCTCCCTCCCTTGTTTACTCTTTTTATAAATAAGTGCTTGGCACTAATTTGTTTAAATGAGAACTTGTTAATTTTACTAGATCTATGTTCATTCGTTTGTTCATTCATTCATTCAACTTATATTTATTGAGATTTACTAAGCAGTGTTCTAAGTGCTATAGATACAGCAGTGAACAGAATAAGCAAGGAATATAAATTGTACAGACACTTTGGAAAATAGTTTGGAAGTTTCTCAAAATCTTTAACATAAAGTTACCATATAACCAGAAATTTCACTCTTAGGAATCTACTCAAAAGAGTTGAAAACATGTTCACAAAAAACTATACACTAATATTCATTCATCATTATTTTTAAACATTTAATAATACCTATTAACTAATGAATGGATGAACAAATATGGCATAGCCTTATAATGAAATATATTTGGCAGTAAAAATGAAGTATTGATACATATTACACCATGGATGAACCTTGTAACATTGCTCTAGGAGAAAGAAGCCAGTCACAAAAGACCACACATTATATGACTCCACTGATATGAAATGTCCGGAGTACACAAATCTGTAGAGTCAGAACCCATAGACATGCACTTAGACACCAAAAGAACTGAATGATTTTTCCAATTGATATGGAAAGAACCCTAGATAGTATGTGTTGAAATGAATATTTCCAAGTGTGCAGGATAATGATAGAAGGAATGTAAATTTGACCAGGCCAAATTTATTGATAAGGGTCCACAAAGCAGAGATTCTGGACTTAATGTTTTAGTTTAAGGGGTTAGGAATGTCTCTAAGAGTTTATTTGACTGGTTGAAATATGGACCAAAATATGGTATACGCTAAATGAGATCAAAATGCCAGAACTGCCTCATTACACTGTAGAGGAAGGTATCCAAAAAACTTAGGGAGATTGGAAAGTTCGAGTAGATTATCATGTGAGACCTCTTCAGTTACCCAGGGAGGGGGGAGGACACACTCTTCACCATGATTGTGAGAAATGAATTTGTATAAAGAGCTTCAGTGTCCTTGAAAAGCTCTATGTTTGTTATTCTCCGTAGTCCAGAGTAGGAATTGTTGGTATTGAACAGGGATCCTTAAATGCAATGGAGAACATTGGATCCATGGTAGCTGGGCCAAGTGATGGCAGTTAATCGCAAGGTGAATGTGGTTACTGTAATAAAGAGCAGAGTCAAATTACTACTAATGGTCTGACTGGCAGAAACCTATAGTGTTGGATAGATGATCATGATGTTCCTAGAAAAGAAATAGATGGACAGTACTAAATTCTGAATTGACATGTATAAATGGAAGAAGAATTCTGAGTACAATGAACAGAAAATGAACTTGAAACACCATACAGGGCATCCTGACTCTTCTGTCAATTCCCAAACTTGAGTGAGTTTGTAGGACCAGACCACTTGAATGAAGGGACTTGTGAGTAAGGACTTCTTTACAATGCTAACAAATTCCTTCTGTTACTTTATCCCAGCCTTCCCTATAGGGACCTATAGACTTTTACCAGGATAACTGTGCATTGGGGGAAAGGAAGTAATCAGACTTTTGGAACTTACCAGACTGATTCCAATTCCAGGAGAATCAAGTGTCATCGTGTTCTACAAGTCAGAGTAGCAGCTTATGGAGTTCAGTTGCTCAATTGCATTTTAGTTCAGGTCTGTTTTGCAGTGAGACTTTTAACCCATCCTGTGCTTATTTCCCAGTTCTAGAATGTATAATTGGTATAGAAGTACCCAGCAACTGGTAGAATCCCACATTATTCCCCTATTATGGTAGGAAGGGCCAAGTGGAGGCCGCTAGAACTTCTACCCAAGAAAATAGTAAACCAAAAGCAATATCCCATTCCTGGAGAAATCACAGAACTTAGTGTCACCATTGAGGACTTAAAAGATTCCAGGATGGTGATTCCTACCATATCCCCATTCACCTATTTGGTCTGTGCAGAAGGAAGCAGATATAGCTAGTGTGTGTGTGTGTGTGTGTGTGTGTGTGTGTGTGTGTGTATGACACACACATATCTCTAATTCTCACTATAGTGCTGAAGTATATTTATATTTATTATCAAAGTATAGAATCAGAAATAGAGGCACACAGAGGTTATTCAACTTGCCCTTTGCTCAATGTTACTCAGCTAGGAGGTACTGGGGCTTGAATATAAATGTAATTTATTCAGACTCTAAAACTTGTGAAGTTTTCACTGTATGAACCATAGTTCAGTCTTCTAAGAGCAATAGATACTTATAGCCTTTCTTGGGAAATCTGCTTTTCTTGGTTGAGAAAGCCTGAGTCACTCTTACAGTCTACTCAGAGAGTGAGTCTTCATCATTGCCTTGATGCCCTTCCAAACTTTCTGTACTTAAGTTGTCCTTCCGTCCCCAGAGTGACTACACCCAAGCTGTTAACAGAGTCAAGATTCAATGTACTCTTTCGTATTTATACTCTTATTTGCTATCAGGGGCAAGCCATAAGCAAGGACATAGCAAGCATTTTTGCTCCCCTGTCAGAAATAATAGGAAATGAATTAACTAGATGCATATCAAGTTTGAAATGATATTCTTGGCATTGACTCTGAGGTTGGGGCACACAAACTTTATAGTTTACATTTAGTAGTTACTGGATTTTAGGGCTTGGAGAGATGCATTTACTATTCTTCAAAGCTGTAAAATACTTGCAAGCTTTCTACTTATTATTTGATCATTAAATAAAAATTCAAGTATCCCATGAAATAAATGTATTTAAATTTACATATCTATCTCCATGTGGAATTCTGAGAGTAGAGATTATATTTTTCCTAATAAAGTGAATACAGATATAGAAAAATAAAGTTATATATATTTACATTAAATATCCATCCTTGAATTAGCAGGATGTATGCCAGGACATTTGTCAGAGTTATCTGCAGGGCTTTCTACAATGTTATACCTAAATCATGCCACAGACACATGAATCAGATTTTCCAAGGGGAGATTCCAGAAACCTGCATTGTAACAAAGTGTCACAGGTGGTTTTAAATTCATGGCCAAGGTGGAAAAGTACAGAGGTAAGTAAAAGAGACTTTAAAATCTGCATCAGTTAATTGAACTGCTTAATCTTTCTATCCTGGTCCTGTTTTATGAGCCAGATCCCCCCACATTTCACATATATATTCCTAATAATTTTTTTAGATTCACTATTGCCACAATGTTAATTTTGGACTCCTTGTTTAACTACCTGCTCTCCTTGGCTGGCAGGAACATGTTCTTTAAATCTGTCTTTTATTTTTCATGAGGACTTTGTGAAACTCTGGCATATATCAGTTCTGGTTTGGTGAATCTATTTTTAAATTGATTTTTAAACTCATATATATTGAGTTTACAAATGGGTTAGCCCAGATTGTTCCCTTGAGTTAATTTGTTTGCTTGCTTCCTTGGAGAAAAAAAAAAGCATTTTGAGGACAAATACAAATGGCTTATTTTCCATTAGCTGCATCCTGAAAGAGCATCAGTAATCAGCTGCACAGAGCCATCAAATTAAATAAGTATACCCATTCTGAATCTTCTCATTTTAAACATGTATATAATGATTTTTGCATTGTATTTTTATTTGTTATGGATAACAAAATTCAAACAAGGGAAACACATCTCTCTTTTTAATGTGAATGTGGGTAATAAACAAACTTATGTTTGTTTAGTACAATTTTCTAATTAACATTTGAATAGCAGTATAAACAAAATGAAATTAACATTTTAAAGCATTATTGAGGTTATTTCATTTGGATTGAAATGAAATGTAAAGGGAAAGAATTATTTGTATGATAGTCGATAGTCGGTGCAATATGACATTACTACTCCTCAGCTGGGGTTTTCACATGTTCTAGGGAACAGCATGATTCTTTAGGGAGGAATTTGGTATTCACAATCACTTGTAGCCGAAGAATTTTAAGATACTCAACCTTGGTATAATCTTGTAGAAACTTTTAAAAATAATTATGTTACTATAAAATGTAAATCCTTTGAAAATTTTCTTCAGTGTTTAGAGAATACCATGCCCTTGAATTCCAATAAAATGTATGAGAATAGATAGAATAATATTCCTTTGCAAGACATCTGATTAAGACATTTTACTACTTTTAAATTCTACTGAATAGATTTTTCAGAAAACATTATCATCATAGTGAAAAGGGTAAGTGTGGAAAATAATTTGATTATTTTGTAGTATTTAAAATTAGTAAAACTTGTCCATCATCTAGATCTTATAGGAGCTATATTTCATAACTAAGGTGTAAATGAAAATAAGTTGTGAATTACAAATTTTATTTGTAATTCATGAATTCAGTTTTAATAGTTTGTCACACATTTTTGTATAAAAACACTTAAAATATATACTTCAAGAATTATAAGAGAAAATGGCAGAGTAGGGAGTTCACCCCACTGAAACAATCACTAAGCTGAAAAAAACGGACAGAATGAACATTTTCTGGACTCCAGAATCTACTGAAAAATGTATAGCAACCATGGAAGTAGTTAAAGAAGGAAAAGGCTGATAACTTTTTAAAAAATATTTTTATTTATTTATTTTTACAGAGAAGGGAAGGGAAGGAGAAAGAGAGAAAGAAACATCAATGCATGGTTGCTTCTTATGTGCCCCTCTACAGGGGGCTTGGTCCACAACCCAGGCATGTGCCCTGACTGGGAATTGAACCCACAATCCTTTGGTTCACAGTCTGGCACTTAATCCACTGAGCCATGTCAGCCAGGGAAAAGGCTGCTAATTTTAAGCATTTAAGGAAATCTCTGTCAGGGCACTGGCTGACTACTGAGATAATGAAACAGAGAATTCAGCTAGTATACAAATTTTTTTAAAAATTTTATTAAAAAGGAGTGGAAGCCATAACTGAAGAAATTCAGACATGGAACTTATTAAACAAAACTTTAAACCAACTGTCTTAAATTTGCTCATTCATTGATATATGAATGACCCATGGACATGGACTATGGTGTACAGATTGAATGTGGGAGCTGGGGTGGGCAAAAGGGGGAAAAATTGGGACAACTATAATAGAATAACAATAAAAAATGAAATGTACACTTGAAACTTATATGATCTTATTAACTAATGTAATCTCAATAAATTCAATTAAAATACAGTTAATTTTTCATAAAAATAAATAAATAAATATGACAAAAATAAATAACCCCCCCACAAAAACCCCCTCATACATATATAAAAAGAAATCATGACAAAGAACTAAATGAAATCAGGAGACTAATATCTCATGAAATAGAGAATACCAATAAGGGCATAGAAATTATAAAAGAATCAAAATAGAAAATTTGGAACTGAAAAAAATACAATTAGCTGACATGATAGATTTCCTAAAAGGGATAGAATATATATTTGAGTAGACAGAAGACAAATTAACAAATTAATAGATGGAAATATAGGACAATTGAAAATATCCACTTTGAGTAATAGGGAAGAAAAAATGAACTAAAATAAACAGATCCTAAGGAAATTTTGGGCAATTGTACTAACACAGAATTAAGGGAGCCTCAGAAAAAGAAGAAAGAGAGAGTTAAAGAGAAAGGACGAAAATATGAAGAAATATGGCTGGAAAAACATTTCAAATTTGATGAAAAACATGAATCTACAAATCCAAGAAGCTCATCAAGCTACAACAGGATAAAGTCAAAGAGATTCACACTGAAACGCATTACAAGTAAACTGCCAAAAGTCAAAACAGAGAGAACCCTGAAAGTATCAAGAAAGAAGTGACTCATGACCTACAAATGATTCTCGATAAGATTAATAACTGATTTCCCATTAAAAACCATATAGGTCAGAAAACAGTGGAAAGAAAAAAGTTATCAACACAAAATTAAATATCTGGGGAAACTATCCTTCAAAAATGAAAGAGTAATTAAGACATTCAGAGAGAAACAAAAGTTATAGACCTGACCTACAAGAAATGTTAAAGAGAGTCCTTTATGGTGTAATCAAAAGATATTAGACAGTAATTTAAAGACATACACAGAAATAAAAAGTTCTCCCCAAAATTTTAATAGAGTAAATAAATTAATGGAGTAAACAATTAAATTAATTGTTTATTTATTTTATAAATATATTTTATTGATTATGCTATTACAGTTGTGCTATTTCTTTCTCCCCTTTATCCTCCTTCCCTCCAGCATTCCCCACCCAACCCTTAGTTCATGTCCATGGGTCATACATATAAGTTCTTTGGCTTCTCCATTTCCTATACTATTCTTAACCTCCCCCTGTCTATTTTGTACCTACCAGTTATGCTTCTTATTTCCTATACCTTTTCCCCTACTCTTTCCTCTTTCCTGATAACCTTCTGTGTGATCTCCATTTCTGTGATTCTGTTCCTGTTCTAGTTGTTTGCTTATTTTTTTTAGGTTCAGTTATTAATAGTTATGAGTTTGTTGTCATTTTACTATTCATAGTTTTGGTCTCTTCTTAGATAAGTCCCTTTAACATTTTATATAAGGGTTTGATGATGATGAACTCCTTTAACTTTACCTTATCTGGGAAGCACTTTATCTGCTTTATTGGATAGAGTAATCTTGGATGTAGGTCCTTACCTTTCCTGATTTTGAATACTTCTTTTCAGTCCCTTCTTGCCTATAAGGCTTCTTTTACAAAATCAGCTGATAGTTTTATGGGAACTCCTTTGTAGGTAACTCTCTCTTTTTCTCTTGCTGCTTTTAAGATTTGATCCTTATCTTTAATCTTGGTTAATCTGATTATGATGTGTTGTGTCGTGTTCCTCTTTGGGTCCAACTTCTTTGGAACTCTCTGAGCTTCCTAGACTTGTATGTCTATTTCCTTCACCAGATTTTGGAAGTTTTCCTTCATTATTTTTTTCAAATATGTTTTCAACTTCTTGCTGTTCCTCTTTTCCTTCTGGAACTCTAATGATTCAGATGTCGGAATGTTTTAAGTTGTCCCAGAGGTTCCTATACCTCTCCTCATTTTTTTAAATACTTGTTTCTTCATTCTGTTCTGGTCAAATGTTTATTTTTGTCTTTTGTTCCAAATTGTTGATTTGAGTTCTGGTTTCCTTCCCTTCACTGTTGGTTCCCTGTGTATTTTACTTTACATCACTTTGTATAGCCTTCATTTCTTCTTTTATTTTGTGTCCTCACTCAATCATTTCTCTGAGCATCCCAATTACCAGTGTTTTGAACTCTGCATCTGATAGGTTGCCTATCTCCTCATCACTTAGTTCTTTTTCTGGAGTTTTGATCTGTTCTTTCATTTGAGCCATATTTCTTTGTCTCAAAGCACCTGTTGTATTGAAAGGGGTGGAGCTTTAGGTATTCACGAGGGCAGGGCAACCCACTTTGCTGGGTTGTGGTGCTATATGTGGGGGAGGTGTTAGAGAGAGGACAATGACTTTTGCTTGTCTCTCACTTTTAGTCACTTTCCCCGCTACCCACAAGTGAATTGCACCCTTCTGGTGCTAGTTCCTGGGTGGGTGGGCTCTGTATGGTCTAGGACTCCTGTGGGCCCTTCCAATGAATGGATAGTCCTATAAGACTGGCAGTTTCTCCTGCCGCCACAACCCCCACAGGTTTTTACAGCCAGAGGTTTTTGAAGCTTTCCTTGCCCGTGCTGGAACCCTGAGTTGCTTGGTCAGTCTCCATCCCCAGTTGTTCCTCCCAGCTTATCTGTGTGCTAGCATGGCACCTCCCACTCTGCCAGCTGCCACCTTGCCTCAGCTTCTCTCCACCTCAGCTGCCCATATCCACCCCTTCTAGCAGAGTGGACGAATGATTCTTCTTTAACTCTTTGGTTTTTGGACTTTCCTACAGTTCAATTTTCAGGCAGTTCTGGTTGTTTTATTTTTTGTCCATTTGTTTTTAAATCGGTTGTTATCCTTCTTTTGTTTGTGTGAGGAAGCAAAGCCTGTCTACCTACACTTCTGTGTTGGCCGGAAGCCCCTCATGAACATTATACTTCATCTTGTTTTCTTTTTTAAATGTGTCTTGGAAATCTTTTCATAGAAGTATATACTTTGTTTTGAAAATTTATGACTCTAGCTCATGTTTTTTACTATATTACTTTTAGAATATAATTAAAAAACAGAAAAATAATAATCTTAGAGGGATAACCTGCATGTCATCTGCTGATGACTCATACTTTAATTAATTCATGTTGCTAATAGATACCTCTGGTTGAACCAGGCATTGTTGTATTTTAATAGCAGCTCTTTAGTGGATAGAATAAGAAAAACATATTCAGCACCAAATCTACGGGCATGTGGATATTCACATAATTTTTTCCTACTTTTGTAAAGCTCTGAATCCACAGCACTGTGTAATGAAAGCATCCATAAGAGTTTATTTTTTCAATATTTATTTATTTATTAAGATTTATTTATTTATTCTTAGAGAGGGAAGGGAGGGAGAAAGAGAGAGAGAGAAACATCAATGTGTGGTTGCTGGGGGCCATGGCCTGCAACCCAGGCATGTGCCCTGACTGGGAATCGAACCTGCGATACTTTGGTTCACAGCCCGTGCTCAATCCACTGAGCTACGCCAGCCAGGGTTTAAGAGTTTATTTTTTCAATCTATGGACAAATATCTACTTGATGACTGCTATGATCAGACACTGTGTTATGTCAGGGAGGCAGCAGTGAACAAGAAAGCATTCTTGCCCTCTCGTGGCTCTCTCATTTTAATTGTAGGGAGACAGATAATATATAGTCAGGTTTATATGATGCATCAGTTGGTGATACATTAAAAAAAGAGACAAAGAATGAAGTACTGATACATGCTACAGTATAGATGAAACTTGAAAACATTATGTTATGTGAATGAAGGCAGACACAAAAAATTATATGATAAGTTCCATTTATATGAAATGATCAGAATAGATAAACCTGTAAATACAAAAAGTGGATTGCCAAGAACTGAGGTGCAGGGGAAATGGGAAGTGACACTTAATGAAAACAGGGTGTTCTTCTGAGGTGATGAAAATGTCTTGGAACTACCTGGAGGTAGGTGCTGGTGGAACAACATTGTAAATGTATGAATGTACTGAATTATACACTTTAAAGTAGTTAATGTTATATTAAGTAAATTCCACTTAAATAAGAAAATAAGGAACATACTACGTTCCAGTAACTTTAAAAAAACCGATGGAATGAAACTGAAAGTTTACTAATCAAGATCCAATCAAGAGACAGAAACCACAGAATAATTTAACAGTGAATATTTAATGTGAAGAATTGTTAATTATAATGGATTATATGTACTTATGGGAAAGAGAGCTCTGAAGAGTACAAGAGTGGATATAAGGGTAGGCCATGTCTTTTAGGCTGAAACAGAACACTCAAGGATGGAACCAATGGAAGAACGTCCCTCCGATGCTGAGACCCAGGCCTTATTAGAGATGGTGTGCCAGTAGTCCGTAGGATGGTGGAAATGTTTGCTAAGGTGCTGCTCTGTGGAATCACCGGTAATCTCTTGCAAGGGTGATAAACTGGAAAGCTGCCTTCTGGAGGAAACTAGCCAAGGTGAAGTGCGGTTGGCTGCTGTACACTGCAGGAGTTTACTGAGAGGAGCACCAGGAAATCAGGAAGAAAACTCCCTTCCTCCTGCAGGGTTCCCCCAGCACTCTGCACCAACAAAGCTCAACACTGTGCCAACGGCAAAGGAGAAATGTTTACAAAGTTACATCATGATTTCCATTATTGCACAGCAAGAAATAAAAGAGCATCTTTAGCTGAGAAACAATAAATTGAGAACTGGCACAAAATTATTTTCACAAAGTAAATTTAGATAAAATGTTACACAAAGGCCTCTAACTTGGGCAATAGTCTTCAACATTGATTCATGAGGCACATAGTAATCATTGTGTGACTACTTAGTTGTCTTCTGGATTTGTGATATTACCTCTAATCATCTGGAAGTTGAAAAGATATATTTCTTAGAGGGGAAAATGTAAGTTTGTATTTAAAAACACATGTATTAAACCATAATGTTTGATTGAAGGTATTAGACAAAAAATGTAACAGTGAATTTAAAAATGTCATCAATTAAGACATGCTTCTGGATAATATAGAGAATGATCTGCCACTTAGACACTCAGGTGGTGGTCATTATTTCAAGTAGAGCTTGTACAAGGTAGCTGTATAACAAGTAAGATGATAACTAGCTCTACTGGAATGTACACTAAAATAAATACTTCTAAACTGTTAAAAAAATTAAAAGCCCAATTATGATCAAGTTGAATAACTATAACATTGAATATTATAATAAATAACTGTTAGGATACCATTATAGCATCTTGGTTATAAAATAATTAATTGTTCTAGCATTTTAATAAGTTATAATCTATCAGAAGTAAATTATTGCAATAGAATGTTTAAATGTTATTGTTTTATGGGATAAGAATTTTTATCTCAACTCTGATGTTTGTTTGTGATAAATGGGCTTCGCTTCAATATTTATGTAGCAGCAGGAAGCCATTATCTTGTGACAACACTTCATTGCCTTGACATTATCTGTTAATTATCTTTGCCACCACAAGTTCTGAGCCTGGTGTGCTGTGTGTGCTGGCTCTTACCAGTGGTATGATTGCTCTTTCTTTCCTCATTGATGAGTCTGGAAAATGTACAAACCTTAATTAGTTAGATTTCTAGAGACACTATGATCATACAGAGTGTTTAAAAAATAATCTTCAGGTATTCAAATCTGTCTCTGATATGCACTATTTATGTTGGTATGGCTATAATGAGCCCTACAGTTCCTCTCTCTTGGGTACATCCATCACTTTCAAATAATTTTTGAGTGTAGTTCTGTAGTCCTTACCTAAATGTCTCCCAATTCATGAATATCTTGTATAGATATTTAATAGGCATTTATTATGTTAAAGCTTACTCACTTATAAGTCCTTTTGGGGAACTACAGAAGGAGCAAGGAGAAGACCTCATCAAAAATAGAAAAACGAATGCAAAAGATCATGTCCCCAGGAGAATTATGGCCTTTTAGAAGAGATAAAACTTTTCCAAGCTGTATAAAGAAACATATGTTTTCTTTAGATTTTTTCATCTTGCTTCTGGCAGCCTCTGTTTTAATTGCTCTGACTTTGGCTTCCTGTCTTCTTACAGAGAGATTTTGTAAAGTTCTTCTGCCTGTTTGCTCAGATCTTGTGCTCCTTAGGGGATGATATACTATGTCTCTTTAGCTGTCATGCTTTCCAAAATAGAAAATATTGTACTGTGCTCCTAAGTTTTCCCCTCTGAACCACTAGCTTTTCTACTCCTCTCTGCCATAGATTATCATTCTTGTCACTCTAGTTCCCAAATAAAGGACAGGGAATGTGGTTCTGAGCCCCAGCTTTCTTCTTGCCTGGCACTCTATCCTGCCCCTTATTTTCACATGATTTCTTCCCAATTCCATTCAAATGACCCTTTCTGAAAGAGGCATTACCTAAATATTCTAGCTTAAGTAGCCTCCTTTCCCAACTCCCAAGTTTTAGTTACCCTAGGTCCCATTAATCTGATTCACAATCTTCATAACATTTATGATTCTTTTTAAATAATGTTTTAAATATTTGCTGCATAACTTCTCAGTTCCTCTATTATAATATTAGTATCACAAAGGCAAATAATTTTTTTTTAAGTTGACTTGTATATTCCTACTACCTAGAGTGGTACCTGGTACATGGTGAAAACTCAAAAAATATCTGTGAAATGCATAAATGAATAAACCACACCCAACCACTCTAAGGGAAATACTTCAAATATGAAAATAATCTGAAGATCCAAATATGAAGGGAGGGTGAGTTTGCTGTCTCTCTGAGCTGACACACCAGACCTCTCTTTTTCTCTTGGACGTTAGTACTCTTGGTTCTCAGGCCTTCAGAGTTGGACGGAATTACACCGTGAGCATTCCTGTTCTTCAGTTTTCAGACAACAGATTGAGGAACTTCTTGTCCTCTGTAATCATATCAGCCAATTCCTATAATAAATCTCTCTAAATATATATGTGTGTATATTTATATATGATAAATATATGAACAAATACATTTTCTTTATATATAAAAAAGATAAATATATTTGTGCATATATATTCATATACATATATGTTTAAATTTAGAGAGAGCTATCTCCTTTTGGTTCTGTTTCTCTGGAGCACCCCTATACATATTTTGGTTACCAGGAGAGGTTCTAGAGAAACGGAATTTTAAGAATGAATTTTGTAAATAGGCCTGGGGTTTCTGGAATTGGCATTGTAATCTGATTATACTTAAAGATGCTAATGACTGTATTCAGTAGTAGAGAGCATACTGATAGTCCATGGCATGAATTGTTTATAGAGGTACATAAAATATTTGCATTGGATGCTCCTAATCAATCACATAAGCAAGGAGCTAAGTAACTGTACATGATGCTTCATCGCACTTTTGGAAAACTAGGGAATACAGTGAAGTTGGTTGGTCGCTTCTAATGGCATTGGACGAAGTGGTGAAAGAAAAGAATGAGTTCAGGGATTCAAATTTCCTATTTAATTGCCATATCAATAAACTAAGATGTTCTGTGTCTACCCTGAAAGAGAGCTTTACCTCCTACAGTTGTAGAACTACAATTGCTGAAAATCAAATGTAGAACCTCATCCTGAATTTGGGCTAATTACAACAACAAAAGTAGAATTCCCAGCATCACTGGGCATCTACTGTTAAAGTGAGGGCATGGACTAATTTGAAAAGATTGGGATTCTTTAAGTAAATGGAGATGTGTGGAAAGATTTTGACAAAGCTGAGGGCATTGAACCCCTAAATCTGAAAGAGTCTTCTCTATCAGTGGAAATAACCTTGCCAACCCCGCTGGAACTGGCCATCCCATTCCCAGCAAAATGCCCTGTCCAACCCCATTGAAAGTTGTCCCCCAACTCTCACTGATAACAGCTTCTCCACCCACACCATTTGAGAGGATTAATTCTGCATTGCCTAAGGAAATAGTAATGGCCTCCCCTGAGGCAGTTGCCATGTAAGATAATGCTAATTCTTCTCACTACCTATCTGCACCACCCCTCTTTGATTCTAAAATTCTTGACTGGAGGAGTCCCAGCAGGCCCTTAAAGGTGAGGTGCAAAATGGGATCCATTTGGAGATACACTTTACTCCAAAATAACTACTTCTGTTTAATAATTTATACAAACAGAAATTCAGGGGTACATGTGTGAATGGGTATTAAGGGTGTGAGATAATGGTAGAAGGCATGTAAAGTTGGATTTGGCTGAATTTCCTGTTAGGACTCACTAAACAGAGATTCTGCATTTAATGTTGTATCTTGGGGAGTTAGAAAGGGCTCTTACAGTTGGTTGGGTTAGTTGGCTACAACACAGGCCAAAAGATCTGTCATAGTGAGTGAATTAAAAATGTGTGGCCTCCCTTGGTTTATGGGAGAGAAAAAGGCTAAGAGGTCTAGAGATTGGAATGTTTGAGTGGACTTGTCATGTAAGACTCATTCATCCACACTGGGATGGCCCAGAAGACATATTACATCTTTGAGAAATAAATGAGTGAAGGGAGTCCCAGCATCCTTGAAGAGTTCCATGATCATTCTCCTCTGTAGGGTAGACCTTAGAGTGTGAACCATTGTCACCCAATTGGAAAACCTAAATATAATGGGAGTAATTGGATCCTGGGGTGGCAGGGGCCAAAGGCAGGTGGGTATGGTTATTGTGATAAATGGCAGAGGCAACGAAGTATTCCAAATTGTCTGGATCTGGCAGACTTATGGCACTGGATAGTTAAATAATGGTGTTGTTAGAAGTGAAATTGGGAAGAAGTCTAAATTTGTTCTCTGTTTGAACTGAGGCATCCATCTTTTGTCCTCAGACAGTGGTGCTTCTGATTCTTAAGCCTCCCTGTTCACATCACCAGCCTCCCAGTTCTTAGACCTTTGGACTTGAAGTGAATTATACCACTGATTCTCCTGTTTTTCCATCTTGCAGACAGTGGGTTGTGGGATTTCTCAGCCTCTGTAATTGTGTGAGCAAATTCCTATAATAGATGCCCTTATACATGTGGGTGTTTATATACCTCACATTGCTTTTGTTTCTCCAGTGAACATAATACAAATCTGGTGCGGTAAAGTCATTTTGGCCATAGGGGAAAATGAGAGTAGGAACTTGAAGGGAGAAGTCAATTAGACTCTTAGGTCTCAGAAAGGGGAACATTCCATGGCACTCAGAGTCGGAGTGGGAACTGGCAGTTTTTTGTAAGATGGTAGAAAACAGTAATGAGAGGAAGGTCTAGGCCAGAGCTTTTATGGGTATTTCTATTAAGCAGAGCAGAGTAAAGAGTTTATACCTGGTTGGTTTAAGCTATAGGGGTTGTCTCTAGTTGCCCACTACCTGGTCCTGGGATGGTTTAGGGCAGGGGAAGTATTGGCTTTGAGTGTGAAAATAGATACAGGGTGACTGGGCTGTAGACCTGAGTTTGGTCCATTTTTATATGAAATATGGGCTTCTAGGTGACACCTTTGGAATCTCTAAAAATGTATTAGGCTTGAGATATTAGAAGACAGTCCATAGAATGGGAGAAAACATTTGTAAAAGACACATCTGATAAAGGACTATTATAAAAAATACATAAAGAACTCCAAAATTCAACAATTAAAAAAAAAAACCCAAACAGTTGATTTTAAACTAGGTCAAAGACCTTAGCAGATAAATCATCAAGAAGATATAGAGAAGGGAAGCATATAAAAAGATGCTGTACATCATATTTCATCAGGGAATTGCAAATTCAGTCAACAGTGAGATACCACTAATCTAGACCACCGACAACATCCGATGTTGGTGAGGTCATGGAGCAAAAAGAACTCATACATTGCTAGTAAGAATGCAAAATGGCACAGCTACTTTGGAAGGCAGTTTGGAAATTTCTTACAAAATCAAACACTCTTACTATACGATCCAGCACTCGTACCTTTGGTATTTCCCAAAGGGACTGATAGAAAGTATATTTTGACCTATTTCTAATATTACGGCAACTCCAAACCCTGCATGTGGGTGTTCATAGCAGCTTTACTCATAATTGCTCAATTGGGAAGCAACCAAGATGTCCTTCAGTTGGGGAAAGGATGAATAAA
Organism: Tonatia bakeri; assembly: GCA_004024845.1. Lineage (NCBI taxonomy): Eukaryota > Metazoa > Chordata > Mammalia > Chiroptera > Phyllostomidae > Tonatia > Tonatia bakeri. Next base: position 266,856 of record PVIA01000264.1, read on the forward strand.
TTGTGGTACATCCAGACAATGGGATATTATCCAGCACTAAAAAGAAATTAGCCATCAAGTCACAAAAAGACACAGAGGAACCTTAAAAAGATGCTAATCGTAAGAGACTACATAGTGTATGATTCCAACTATATGATATTCTGGAAGAGGCAAACTATGGAGATGGTAAAAAGATCATTGGTTGCCGAGGCTTTGGGAGGGTGGAAGAATGAATAGATAGAACACAGAGGATTTTTAGGGTATTAAAAATATTTTGTATGATACTGTAATGGTGAGTGCATGTCATTATACATTTGTCCAAGCCCATAAAATGTACATGGAGAGTGAACCCTAATGTAAACTATGGACTTTGGGTGTTGATGGTATGTGAGTGTAGGTTCATATCACTCCGGTAATTACTTTGGTGGAGGAGGACATACAGATGGGGCAGGAGATACACAGAGAATCTCTGTACCATTCTTTCTAATTTGGAAATCTAAAATTTCTCTAAGAAATGAGAGTCTTAAAAATAACACTGACTAGCCCAGGAGGGGCAATCTCTTTTGAGCCAGCAAATTTTTCAGATCTCAAAGCAACATAAAATACAGAAAACTAAGAGTATAGTTTAATAATTAGTTTTTATTTGATAAGGACTATGTTTTACCTATTTCTAATATTATAAAATTCTCTCATGAGCTGTGGGAACATTTTAAACCTGAAATATAAAATATAAAGGAGAACATTTAATTACTGATAACAAGAACATTTAGCAAAGGAGGAAAAATCTATAAATACAGTAATAAAACAAACAGATTAGTGTGAAAAGAATTCTTCTTTTGTAGACCAGTATATCAATAAAATTCCGGCAATGCGCCCATCATGTTGTTAGATTGTCCTTTTATCAGTGCGCTTCTCACTTAGGAACAAAAGAGGTGATTGTTAGTTCTGTCTGTGGGCACTTGCACATTTTTTTTTAAATAAAAAAGTTTTCTGTTGAAGGCTTATTTTGCCCCTTATTCACATGTCTTCAGTGTAGAAGTACAAGACTTAGGTGTTTTTCCTTTTTTTTTAACTTACAAAAGTTTCCCCTCTTCCCCTTAGGAAAACTCACAGAAGAGTATATCTCTCATAAATTTATAATATTAAAAAGGAATTCAAAAGACCAATTCTTATTACTGCATTCTTTTAAAGATGAGGAAATTGGGGCAAAGTTAAAATCATTTCCCATACAAATGTTCTTTGGGAAATACCAAGGTGGAAGATACAGAAGAGTCTGACATCCAAGGATATAATATTTTTCAGTGAGAAAGTATTCTCTTTTCTACTCTTAAATAAAACACAGGCATAGCACCTCTATAAATCAGGCCTTACATAAGACAAATAGTTAAATAGGTGAGAATAAGTTAATATCACCCAAATGTTTTCTGGTTTTACTCATTAAAATAATATTTGTATGACTATATCAATACAAAATATACTTTATAGCAAAGTCTATTAGGAACAGTCTAAATAAAATTTCAACAGGTCAGGCCTCTGTGAACACAATTTACTTTTGGACATTAAGCCTGTAATAGCCTATTCTCAGAATATATGAGAAAAAAATGAAATAATTATAAACATTGGTTAGTAAATTAACCATGTGATATTTCAACATATCCACTAAATATTTGACAGATTAAACATGCATTAATAAGGATATAGAACAAAATTAATAAGCTTGATAAAATAAGTAAAGTGAAATTAAAAATTGAACAACTCATGTCCTTCTTAAGCATTCATGAAATGTTTACCAAAATTGGACAATGGATGCCATAAATGAAGAATCAAAATTTTCAGACAACTGGTAACCATACAGATAATATCCTCTGAATCCAATTCAATTAATAGTGAATTAATATGTTAAAGATAATATATTTGTTAATGTCTTGCAGAACAAAGAATATTTTTTAATGCACATGCTAATGTACTCAGAAGTATATTGAAAATATCACCTATTAAAATGTGGATACAGCCAAAATTGAACAGTACAAGAAATATGTAGTCTTAAATGCACATAAAAATGAAGTACTCAAAATCTATGAGGTAAGAAGCATCTAATCTAAGAAGTTAGAAAAAAGAAAACAGCAAAGAAAAAATAAAAGAAAAAAAGAAAGTAGAAGAATAAAACTGCGATGGAAGAAAGAATTTCTACCTCTGGCATGTTGGACTAACTGGTACTAGATTTGTCTTCCTGCTGGTAAAAAATGAAAACTTAGAAAATGTTACAAAATATGTGCGACAGCTGTTTTCAGACATTGAGAAAAACTGAATTCCTGCCTTTCCCACCAAAATCTGCCCTTTTTAACAATCTTTATCTCGGTTGATGGCAACTCCATGTGTCCCAGTGCTCAGATTTAAAGCAACAACAACAACAAACACTGGAGGAATTCTCTGTATCTCTCTTTGGCCGGCATACCACACCCAATTCATCAGCAAGTCCTAATGGCTCTACTTTCCAATTATTTATTTATTTTTAAAAAAGATTTTATTTATTTATTTTTAGAGAAAATAAAATTTTTCTTAGGCATGAGAAAACTAACTTTGTGAATATGCATTAAATAAAAGTGACTACTGAAAAATAAAAATTTAAAGTAAACTATCAGTAATAGCATTTTAAAAGATTTATTCCAATTACTCTATTGGCTTTATTAAATTATTGGTTTTGTGTGTAAAAATAAACTCTACTGCTTAAAATAGAGCATATATAATACATAAGAACAATCTGAAACATACAACATTTTTTATGACTAAAGTATATTGAGCACCTATTATTTATAAGAAACGTGGCAGAAAACATCTACAAGAGAGAGGGAAAAGTGAAATGAAATGAAATATTGTAAATTGGGCTGAAATTTTATGAAGTTATCCTCCATTGTGTTCCTATGAAATTATTTTCTTAGCTGAAAATTGGTAGTCATTCCTTTTCAAAAGAGGACTTAAAGTTTTAAAACACCCACGTAACCCATATTTATACCAATAATTTATCAGTTTTAATACTATTGTCATTATTTTAATGAGGCATCAAAGAATGTGTATATTTTAAGAGGAAATAACACAATTTCTTTTGTAGGCAGACTCCTAAGATTATACAAGTTCAAAGTATAATACTTTATATCAAGCTTAAGGTTTGTTGCCTTGTCTGAAACGCAATTTCACTTTGGCATTCAGATTGAATAACCCATGCCATATATTTTAAAGTTGACATATAATTAGGCAGGAGTTGCTGACAGGGTCATGAATGATAACATTAAGGAGCTTGTTCAACAAGTCTGGTTTGTATGGGAATAGAATTTCTATATTTATGTGAATTTAGGATGTTATATCTTATTCATTCATTATTTTATCGGTACTTTCATTCATGCATTCACTCATTTCTCCAACAAGAATTTATTGATCACCTGGTAGGAGGTACATTCATTTTGGTAAGTGAAAGGTAGAATTCAAGGCCTGCATTCAAACTCTGCCACAACACATGGCATCAGGACTTCTATAAAATGGGAATGTGGAAGAGAAGGCTGTGGATATGGATTTTGTAAATCTTTAAGGCCTCCTCTTGTTCTATAAATTTATCTGTGTTACAGATATTTACAAGGAAGTATCTGACCTAGTGTCACTTATAACCTAATAAGGGATAAGTAAATGACATATTATTTTAGGATAACAGGAAAATATCTTTGAAGGTATTAATCAAACTTTAAAACAATTCACTTTGTACGTTAAGGTGTTTGAATGCAGAGGCAGACCACAAGTGCAGGAATCTCCAGAGAAAGATAGGATGGACGTTGAAGTTGAGAATCTTGATCTTGAATGTCCCAATGGTTCACCTTAACCAAAATCATGACGCTTTTCATTGTGTAGTGTAGAATGACAACTTGTTCATTTATTTTCATTTTCAATGACTGATAATTCCCAGCGAATCATCTTGAGTAGTAGATACCTTACATCAGAAAAAACTATGAGGGAAGCTAAACTATCAGCAGGACTTTTCTTTTAGTGGATACCCATAGATTCTAAGCAATGGAAGCTGCAAATGGCATTTTATGTTTAATAGCATCAGATTCCATGGCCTACGCATTCAAGCCAATGAGATCAGGCAGTCTGCCAGTGAGTTAAGAAGTTTGCAAGTGCCAACTCCAAAGCTCTAACTCTCGTCATCCAGATTTCTGGCAGATCAACCTCAGTCCAGAATAATACACTACATCTTAAGATTTATCAATACATTCAGCTAAGGAACAGTCAAGTCTTATGTGAGTCTTTTTCTCTTATTGACTTTTTCTACTGTTAATTTGGTGTGTATAGAATTTAGAACATGTCTCACTAAAGGCAGCTTTAGTCATTTATGTCCAAGGACATGGTGGGGGCAAGGTTCTTTAATTGTTCAGTACACAAATCTGTTGGGAAGTGATAATGTCATTTAAATTTTATTAGTTCAATATTGAAATAATTATTGGTCTGGTTATTTATGTACTAATTTATTTTTTGAAACATATGTTCTCTTTGGGGTGGTATGCCAATTTCTGCAGTTACTATCTCTGAGTTATCTCAGGATCTCCTGTTTGTTCTTTCAATTCTCCAAAACTGGTGTAGCCAACTTTCTATATTAAAGCTCTTTGGGTGGAAACATGTAGATGTTTTCTATTCTCCTGGTGGGATCCAAGTGCACTTGAAATTCTTCTTAACTATTTCAGTGTTATTGCACTAACTCTCATTGATTAAATGGGAAATTGAAAGACAGTAATATTTGTCCCTAGATTACTAAATTAGAATTATGGAAAAATTTTATTAGTCTCTATATCTTTATCTATAACTGTATCTATATCTATACATATTTATATCTATATCTACACCTATATTTATAGAAGTAGATAAAATTCAGAAGGAGGAACTTTACCTTTGAATTTGATTATATCCTGTATCATCTAGTACTGCTTATTGTGGTATGTGACTGACAGTTGTAAGTGGTGTCTTATTAATGAAAAAAATACACTATTATTTATTATTCTGCTTTTACAAGAACAATGAAATGTTGTTTAAGAGATAGACTGTAATTATAAATAATGTTTTTAATACTAGCATGCGGGGAACTAATGTGAAAATGTTTTAAATATCCTATCTAATCTAGACATTACATTTAAATGTGATATTAAACAGGTCCAAAGTAGTTTATGTGTCTTTTCCATGTGGGAAACTTCAGTGACAAATATTTTACTATTTTTTTCCCTGATGGCTATTTAAGATTGATATAGTGAATAACTGAATCATTCAAACAGGATCAGTGTGTTTTCTACTTTCTTGCTTTATGTTTAGCAGAAATGTAATATGCCTGAAAGCAATGATTGGTAATCCATGAAAGCTGTACAATGAAATATAGGATTATCCCGTTTCAAGGGAAATGGATAATATTATCCATCAGACTGTGGTAGTGTGGTATGATTTATATGAGGTATTTAACTTTTTAAAAATTTAATACCTCCTGCTTCCCCCCAAGATTCCTCTGTGATGGGTATGGCAAATATTCATGGATTGCAACCTTGCCTTGTAATATAACATATTAAAGACATTCCATAATTAGATGCAGAATTAAATAAGATGCAAGTTATCTCTATTTTCTATATGGAACATCAGAGTTTACTTTCAAATAACCACTAAACCAAAAATACTCAGTATACAGCTATTTGAAAAAAAAACAATGCATTAAAAATAGAGATTTATACTAATGGATTCATATAACAGGCACTAAAACTATAAGAGCTTAAAAGAACAAATCTCTGTAAGCAAGATAATTTAAAGGTAATCTGTATTTATCTATTTCATGAAAAATGTACATAGTTGAGTATTTTGTGCAGACAGGTGTAATACATAGTGACAAAGAGACAAAATTCTTTTGGAGAGAAAGACAATAAAATAAATAAGTAAAACATACATATTAGAGACAAGTGCTTCTGGTACGATGATTTCCACTTCCTTTCTAGTAAAGCTCATTGAGGCACCAACATTATTTGTGTCATTACCCATACAACTAGACCTTGGGATAACAATTTCTCAGAGGAGTTACGATTTATTATGTTTTGAATGCTTTTTACCATTTTACACTGAGTAGGTAGCACCTTCACCTTAGTTTGCGTCAGAGTGCACTGGATCGCATGATGGAACAAAATCCAACGAAAGAAGTAATCGACAGTGGAAAACGGCTTTTAAAGTGTCCTGCATTTTGAATAAGACAGTTATAAATGGACAACTGATAAACTTATTGACAGTTTTTTAACTCAGTATTTTACACTGTAAGACATTTCTGGAAACTCTTATTTCTGTTGCAATCCTAAAAATACCTACTTTGTTCTTTCAGCATGTTCAGCATGATGCAAGTAACCTGTTATAATTCAGTGACAGTGTAGCTTGCTCATTTATATGGATTAGGTACCTAGATATGATAAAAAATTTAACAGCTCTTTAATAAACTAAGTCTTTCTGTCTCTTACACATAATAAATGGATTTGCCAGGCCTCAGAAATTGACCACCTTTTTTGTTCTACATAAGTTCATTAAAATATGGACGATATGGAAGCATTCTAGCTTTGTTACTGACACAAGCCAGATGATAAATATAAAGCTCATTTATACCATTACATTTAGTACAGACAACAAGACTACTAATGGCTTTTTTAAAAAAAGATTTTATTTATTTATTTTTAGATAGAGGGGGAGGGAGGAAGAGGAAGAGAAACATCATTGTGTGGTTGCCTCTTGCACGCCCTACAACCCAGGCTGGTGTCCTGATTGGGAATCGAACGTGTGACCCTTTGGTTCACAGGCTGGCACTCAGTCTACTGAGCCACACCAGCCAGGGCCTAATGGTTTTAAACAAATTTTTATGAGTATTTAATACAGAGGTACCTTTTCATTTCAGCAAGGCCATTGTTCCATAGTATTATAAAGTTGAAACTGAAGTTCTTTTGACAACTTCAAATTAAAACAAGATGCATGAATATAAAAAATGCAAATAAGAATACTGAGTATTTATTGTGACTTTCTTTTCTTTCTAATGAAAATGTTTTAAATGAATGCAAAATTAAATAATTATTAATTATTAATAATTACAAACAATTATTTAATTTTTGTATCAAGCTGTACTAGCTGTAAGAAGAAACTAGTGATTTTGGGAAATTATAATTTACAGTAGAAATTTTCATATCATTTTTTAGGATTCCATTGATGAAATGATGCTTGAATTCTAATTTTTACTTATGTTGTAACATCAGTGTACATTTCACAATGTACTGTTTCCAACAGGGGTAAATAATACTTGATGCTGTCAGTGTTTGAAAAGATGATACTTATGAATAAAGAATTATGAGTCACATTTAATTAGATCAGAGTTGTTTTTTTTTAAGATTTTTATTTATTTATTTTTAGAGAGGGAAGGGAGGAGGGGAGAGAGAGAGAGAGAAACATCAGTGTGCGGTTGCTGGGGGACATGGCCTGCAACCTAGGCATGTGCCCTGACTGAGAATCGAACCTGCGATGCCTGGTTCGCAGCCCGCGCTCAATCCACTGAGCTACACCAGCCAGGGCTAGATCAGAGTTTTTAAATATATTTTAAACTGAAATAGACAAATTATTTTATTGGAGGATTGATTCATTTTATGAAAAATGTAAAGCCAGAGGAAGTATGCAGCAACAAACTTAAAAGTTATTTTGGCTTTGCATAATGGACATGCTATGATCAAAACAGAGCAAAGCACAATACTAAGCTGGGATGCTCACGTATTTTTCACTCTAGTCCATGGGAACAAATTGCTGTCTGGAGAGCAAATAGAAGACCCAGAGAAGAACAAGTAAGAAATAAAAGAGTTACCAGCTAACACCAACTCATAATAAATGATTCCAGAAGAGCAAAAATTCATAATCATAATCTAATAAGACTGAAGATGTTTTCTGGCACTTTAAGTTATCCGGAACTAAAGAATCAAAGCTATTACTTTTTAAATGACTTTACTTTTTTAGAGTAGTTTACATTTGCCACAAAATTGAAAGGGAGGTACAAAGATTTCCGATATATCCCCTGTCCCCACACATACGTAACCTCCTCCATTATTGACGTCACTCACCAGAATGGTCCATTCTTTTTTGAACCAAGGGCGAACCTACCCTGACGCATCAGAGTTACTCAAAAGCTATAGTGTGTGCCTCAGGATTAACTCTTGGTGTTGTACACTATGAGTTTGAACAAATGTATAATGATCCATAATTCTGGTATTACGCGGAGTATTTTTAATGCCCTAAAAGTCCTCTGACTTCTGCTTATTCATCTTCCCAACACACTGCAACCATCGATCTTTTTATCGTCTCCACAGTTTTTCCTTGTCTAGAAAGTTACATAGTTGGAATTGTACAGTATGCAAGCTTTCCAGACCGGCTTCTTTCACTTAGTGAAATGCATTTATGATTCCTCCATATTTCTTCATGGCTCGAGAGCTCCTTTCTTCTTAGTGCTGAATAATATTCCATTGTTTGGATGTACCAGTTATTATTTACTCACCTACTGAAGGGCATCTAAGTTGCTTTCAAGTTTTGAGTAAATTATGAATAAGGCTGTTATAAATATCTGTGTGTGTGGACATAGCTTTTAACTCCTTTGAGTAAGTATCCAGGAGCACAATTGCTGGGACTTATGGCAAGAGTATGTATAGTTATGTAAGACACCACAGTCCTGTCTTCCAAAGGCACCATTGCAGGTGCTATACTATTTTACAGCTCCGCTGCATTGTATAAAAATTGTTTCACATTCTCAACATCATTAAATGTCATTGTTTCAGACTTTGGCCATTTTAATAGGTGTGTAGTGAATGGCATCTCATTTCATTTCCCTGATGACAAGGTATATGATATGGAGCATTTTTATATGCTAATTTGCCATCAGTGTATCTTCTTTGGTGAGGTGTCTGTTAAAGTCTTTGGCCTATTTTATAATTGGGTTTCTTGTTTCTTATTGTTGAGTTTTAAGAGTTCTTTATATATTTTGGATAACAATCTTTCATGAGATGTATCTTTTGAAAACATTTTATCCTGGTCTGTGGCTTGTTTTCTAATTTTCTTGATAACGTCTTTCACAGAGGAGATTTTTAAAAATTTTAATAAGCTCCAGCTTATGAGTTATTGCTTTTATAATCATGTCTTTGGTGTTGTATCTAAAAAAAAAATCATCATACCTTAGTCCATCTAGGTTTTCTCCTATGTTATCTTGTAGGAATGTTATAGTTTTGTGTTTTATTGATCCAGTCAAGTTTTGTGAAGGGTGTAAGAACTGTTTCTAGATTCATTTTCTTTTTTTGCATGTGGATGTCCAGTTTTTCCAGCATCATTTATTGAAAAGATGATCTTTGTTCCATTGTACTGTCTTTGCTCCTCTGTTAAAGACCAATGGACTGTACGTGTGAGGGTATACTTATGGGCTCTCTATTTTGTTCCATTGGTCTGTTTGTCTATTTTTCCCCCATACCACCTCTCTTGATTACTGTAGATTTATTGTAATCTTTGAAATCAGGTAGTGTCAGATTTACTTTATTTTTCTACTACAATACGTTTTTGGCTCTTCTGGGTCTCTTGCCTTTCCATATAAACTCTAGAATCAGATTTTAACATTGATGAAATAACTTGCTAGGATTTTTATGAGATTCCATTGAATCTACAATTAAGTTGGGAGGAAATAACATCTTAAAAATGTTGAGTCTTCCTATCCATGAACATGAGATATTTCTCCATTTACTTAGTTCTTCTCTGCTTTTATTCATCAGAGTTTTATAGTTTCCATGCAGATGTTCACATATAATTTTAGGTTTATACCTAAGTCAGATTTATACCTAAGTATTTAATTCTGGGGTGCTAATATGAATAGTATTGCATTTTAAATGTCAAATTCTGCTAGTTCATTGTTAGAACGTAGGATTGAAATTGACTTTTGTATATTAACTTTGTATCCTGCAACCTTGATCTAACTGCTTATTAGTTTCAGGAGATTTTTGTTGTTTACTCTTTCACATTTTCTACATAGATGATCATGTAACCTCTGAAGAAAGCTTTATGTCTGTCTTCTGTATCTATACATCTTTTATGTCCTTTTCTTGCTTCATTGAATTAGCAAAGACTTATACTATGAAAAGGAATGTTGAAAGGAATGATTAAAGGGGACATCATTTTCTTGTACCTGACCTTGGTGGAAAAGCGTCAAGTTTCTTATCATTAAGTATGACATCAGCTGTAGGATTTTTGTAGATATTCTTTACCAAACTGAGGGAGTTTCTTTCTATTCCTAGGTCACTGAGAATTTTTACCATTAATGAGTACTGGATTTTGTCAACGACTTTTTCTGCATCTATTGATATGATCATGTGATTGTTTTTTAGTCTGCTGATATTATGGATTACATTAATTGATTTGCAAATTGAGCCAGTCTTTCATACCCGGGTCAAATTCCACTTGGTCATGGTCTATAAATCTTTTTGCAGATTGTTGGATTCGATTTTCTGTATCTTGCTGAGGAGTTTTACATTTATGTTCATGACAGATATTGATATTTAGTTTTCTATTCTTACAATGTCTTTGTTTGGTTTTGTTCTTAAGGTAATTTTGGCCTCAGATCATGAAATATATTCTTAAAATTCAAAATTGCATCAGAAATATTGGGGTCAATCATAATTATATCCTGGCAATTTTGACCCCTCTAACATGAGCTAAGTGCAGTTACAATTTTCCTTCCTCATGTAAGTCATGTTTTCAAATGATATTGAGTGTGAATAATTGTTAGCATTATTATTTATGTTCAATTTTCTATTTGCTCAGATACTTTATTTGGTTCAGAACATTGTAAATATTCTGACAATATTCTTGCACAATGAAATCACATCCACTTTTTCACTTTTATAAAAGTAGAAACTAAGGCATGAAAATCATAAAAAAAGGAAAATTAGTAATAAGTCAGTAATAAATTTAGAATTAGTTAGATCCATTGTTTCCACTCCTGATGACACAAAAACTAAGCCAAATCAAAATAAAACTACAAACAATCTATAGAAATTATTTAAGTGCAATAATATACAACTTAGATAATGCTATTGTTGCTTTAAAAAATTTTAAAGCCTGGCCAGTGATCAATTTATATTAGAAATAAATGAATTTATTTCTGTAGTAAGTTTATATCTCAGGCTAATAGAATATAAATCTTCTATACTTCTATATTTTGCCTGTATAGATACATGTCAGTATCTTTAAAAGAATATATATATGCCTTAACCAAAAAATTTTTACCTCTTTTCATTTCTATCATTTTTTTCTTTTCCCCCAGCTCAGAAAACTAAAAATTTGCTTGGGACTCATAAACTCTGAATTATCTTTAAAATATAGAGCAACACAAAAAATTAAGCCAAATGAGATGGAAAAGAGAGCAAGGTGCATTTTAAAATTTCTTTTTAGGTCAGCTGATTCATCCTCATTAAGAGTATCTTTTGATTCTTAATAAGGCCACTGTAATTTTCTTTTGAGCCCTGCACAAGTGGGCCCATACTTATTTTCACAGCTAATGTTCAATGTTCATAATAGAACTTTCAAACCAGGTTTTTGGTAATTAAAAACCTTTATATATGAAGGAAAATGGAAAAGAGGTCCAGAAATAGTTGGAATTTCTAGGAATTATTTTATTATGCATTCTTTTATTCTAACTTTATTTCATTTGAATCAAGGGGTGAGAAGCATCAAAAAGGGATTGTTATTAAATTGTAAGTTTCTTCAGCAAGTGATTTAGTAGATTTATTTCACTCTTCAGGAAAATTTACCTATTTACAAAGTGTAGATTTCAGTAGATAGCATAAAACAAATCAGCAATGTTATTCATTTTATCACCGATTAAGCTGACCTTTCCAGTCAATTGGATGGTAATCATCAAGTCAAAGAAGAATAAATATATTCAGGAATTTCAAGAAGAACCATCTTAACCTTCTGCCCTTGCTTACCAGCATTCTTTAGCTAATGGTGATGGATTCCTCATTCATTATTCTACCTAAAGTAGAAATCCTTCTATTTTCAAATGCCTCTGGAAGAAAAATTCTTTATTCTGTGATCACTTGAGTGTCTTAATGGCTGAGCACAAAATAAATGTAGGAGGTACAGGCTGGTTCTCTGAGAAATGTTTGAAAAATGGTTGTAGCATACAGTGTTAAGAAGTGTTCTTATTTCTGTATAGTTGTTTCCACTTGATGCTTGCAGGATCAAAGTAGGCTTGCCACCAGGTGGGGCAATGAAAGGCACAGCTGCCTGAATAAAGAAGCTGGTCCATCATCAAATTCCATTCCTGTTGCAGCCTCTTCGTAATCGCTTCTGAGTCTGTTGTTGCACTGTTCCTGCAGACGTACCTGCCAGCTGATCTTGTTCAAGTGAACATTCTATCCTAACTTTTTCTTCCTTTGATTTGTTTCCCTTTGTTCCTTTTTGTCTAAATCTCAGCATAACTTCAGATTTAAAAAATTAAAGATAATTAAGGTTTAAACTTTAGGGACAATTGCTGAGAACATACTAAAGAAGTGACTGGATATTATATAATTTATTTACCTTATCTTAACTATAATACAGTATTGTTAAGTATAGACACATTCTACAGCAGGTCTCTGGAACTTATTAGTCTTGCATACATGAAATTGTATACACATTAGGTAGCTCATTATTAAGACATTCTAATATCTACCCACTTCACTCAATAGATATTTATAGAGTAGCTACTAGATACAACGCACTCAACTATAGATTATAGATAATACAGGATGAACAAATATTTTGTTCCGAGGAGCTCACATCCTTATGACATTAATTTCCTGTGCATGAGCAGAGTAAAAATGTCCATTTATTTAGGATTGAATTTTTAAAAAAATTATAATTAAATCTATAAAGATTTAAACATCTTTTGTGATATTTATAGGCATATTATATTTAAAGTTATTTTTCTAGCTGTATTTACCTCTGTACTAAAAACAAATATAGTTCTCTACAGTGATTCTATGTTCTGATAATTTATTAAAAGTTATGAATAATTCTTATCAGGTAAAATACATACATATACATATACATATGTATTATATACAGAGAATCCACAAAAGTTGTTGAACAAATATATTAGAATGTAAGAGGATCTAACATGGCTCTCAGAACTTTAGCTCTTGTTGATTGTTAGGATGGTGTTGCCCTTAACAGAACTAAGCAACTCTGGGGAAGAGGGAAGTTTCAAGAAGGTAAATTTTATTTTAAGAATGTTATGTTTATAATGCATGCCAAAGGTCTATTTATAGATAGCCACTAGGTACTCAGTAATGTGAATCTTTAGCTCTAAAGAAAATTCTAAGCTGGAAGAAAGTGAACTGGAGCTATAGATTTCAAAGTATTTGGTGAATAGATGAAATTTAAAGTTATGAATTAGCTTAGATAGATCTTAGGAGAGAACTTGAGAATAGATACTTGGAACATTAGTAGTTAGAGAGTGGAAGAGACTGAAAAGAATGGATGGGTATAAGTGGAAAATTCGAAGAGAATAGTGTCGTGGGACATGGGAAAATGAAATAAAATTCCAGAAGAAGATATGACCGAAAAAAAAAAAAAACACAACAACATATTACAGAGCGGTGAAATAGGCTATTTGATTAAGAGAAACCATTATTTAAAAAAAGACTTTATTTATTTAGTTTTAGAGAAAGGGGTAGGGAGGGAGACAGAGAGGGACAAAAACATCAATTGGTTGTATCTAATATGCTCCCTGATCAGGGACCAAGCCCATAACCCAGGCATGTGCCCCAACTAGGAATCAAACTGGTGACCTTTCACTTTGTGGTGTACTACATGGCATTTAGCCTGATGTGTGGATGGAGAAGTGCCCCCTAGAGTAGACAGTTTATGAGTAGTATCTAGGAGGAGGGAGCTTTAACTGAATAAAGGTGGCAGAAGGAAGAGAATTGGTGCACAAAGGCATAAAGACAAGAAACATGCTCTGTTTTCTGAAAGGAGTAATGCACGGATTGAAGAAATGCCTGACCAGCTGAGCCACGCCAGTCAGCTGAAGAGAAACCATCACAAACAGAAGTTTCAGTTAGAATGCCATGTGTAACAAGACAGATGATTTCAGCGGCATGATGAGAGTAGGAACCACAGGTGCAGTAAGATTCAGGAGTGAATGAGAGTTTAAAAATCCAAACAAAAAATGTTTATCTTTGAAAAAAATATTGTAGAAAAATGGGTGGGGCTGGATCTAGAAAATAAAAACGGATCAAAGGAAGGGTATTTACAGACTATGTGAACTTGAACCCTTTTGAAGATGGAATTTAAGAATTTGTAATGAGAAAGATTAAAGATGCAGAAGAAAGAAAGGACAATTGATGAAAAATCTTTGAGACAGAGGTAAGGAATAGAGTCAGAGGTGAGGAATGGGGTCACCTTAGGAAGAGTCTCACGTTAGCGGGTGGTGAGACTATTTGGCACTGTCAAATTTCGGTGGGGAGTTAAAGGAATATTAGGGTATTTAATTCCTTAGTTAAGCTTTGGGTGAAATCATCTGCTGAGAGTGAAAATGGCATGAGAGGGCTGGAGTTGGTGGCATTCAGAAGGTGCTAGTGACTAGGACAGAATAGGAAGGAAGCTAGCAATGCGTAAAAAGATTAGAGAGGAATATTAAGATAAGTTGCTCATAGATGTTAGCAGAGAATAGCTGACTATGTCTCAGTTTTTGGATATATTTCTGTGTGTTTGCAAGTAAAGTGAATTTAGATACCTTTAATTTTTCTTCTTGATCACATAAAATGGAAATATGATAATGGTTAAAGATTTACAACAAATAGATTTTCCTGTAGACATAACAGATTTACAGCTTAATTATACTAGAGAAGAATAATATTCTACCAATAATAAATTTTAGTATTCTGCCTCTGAAATTTATTTTTCAAGACAATTTAAATGAAAATATGTAAATATATTTAAACTATCTAGAATGATACCTGGAAAAAACTAAGTCTTAACAAGAATGTACATAATTATAACTTTGTACTTTCACAGCATCTATTTCATGTCTAGTTCCTTGCATTCTAACTAAAATAATGTTAGATACACAACAGAGAGGAGTTCTAGTCCACAACTCTTTATTGACAACCTAAAAAATGTTCATATCAATGGGACATTACAGTACAGTGGGAACCTGGAGACATATTAATTATAACAATGATAATAATAATGATAGCAACTTTGAGGCTTCATCTTACCCATTCTTTTTAACTTCATGAAGTAGGTACTATTTTTTTTCTAAAATACAAATAAGGATTCTGAAACTTAAGAAGGTTAAGTGAGTGATTTAACTAAGATCCCAGCTGAAATTAAGAGAAAAATTTAGGCCTTGGGTCAAGGGAGTTTTGGCATTTGACTGCTTGATATCTTTTCTTTGTGTGTAGATTTGGAAGTCCAGAGGAAGGCATTTAGCCTGATATGTGGGTGGAGAAGTGCCCCCTAGAGTAGACAGTTTATGAGTAGTATCTAGGAAGAGGGAACTTTAACTGAATAAAGGTGGCAGATGGAAGAGAACTGGTGCATAAGGACAAGAAAACATGCTCTGTTTTCTCAAAGGAGTAAGGCAGGGATTGAAGAAAACCAGATAGAGACCAGGTCATAGCTTCAAATGTTATTCGATGCAACCTGGACATCTTGTACATGATGGGGAATCTTTGAGGTCATTTAGGCACAGATGTGACATGGTCAAGTGTGTGTTTCAATTTTTTTCTAGAAGTTCTAACCGTATAACCAAGAAAAATATATACAAATATATTTTTTAAAGTTTTGGTTCAATTAATTGTCCTGAAAGTAAAAAGTAGCAAATTGGACATTATTCCATTTTTTAATTCAAAAGTTGTAATTTTCTCTAACTTTAGTAGGTCACTACAACACAATTACCCACCCCAGTATCATTTTGTCATTGGTTAGTAATATGATTCATCTCATGTTTTGAGATGAAAGATATTATTTTACTTTCTTTGTTTATTTTAGGGAAAGTTGAAAACTTAAATTTGGCAAAGAACTTCATAAGACTCTTATTTAGTTATACATTAATAAAATTTCTATATCCATAAATTTTCCCAATCCTATTTAATAGAAATTCTATTTTTCAGGCCAGAACCATGGATTTATCTTGACTTCTCTATTTCACTTACATTCATTCACATCGGCAAATTCAGGTGTGCTTTAACATATATCTGGACTTTGATAACTCCTTACCATCTCCTATGCTACCATTCTAGTTCAAGCCAATGAATTGCATCTATTTTACTTATAATCCTATTCTACTTACTTTATATAGTGAATTTAGTCCTTATTTTTCCCTGTCTTGGGCACACTTTTTTCCCTTGGAATCTTGAAATCATATCTGTCCTTGACATTCAGTACCAGATTTCTTTGTTGGCCTTCTTTGGTCTTTCCACCAATAGTGGACCTAAATGAATATCTTACCTCCAAGGCCTAAACCCTTGTGCTGTATCAGAACATGGCCCATGCATAGGGAAACACTTCAGTATTTGTTTACCCACATGTATTAAATCAGGAAATTAAAGAATTCTTTTAAAGTGTGTCCTAATATGTAGGTAGACTGCATCTGTGGAAAATTGAAAATTTGTGCTTACTACACAGTGGAAGTTCCAGAAAAGGAATCAGTATTTTTGTCTTTTTACTCACACATATACAAATAAAAGCTCGGGTCAACAAAAACAGTTCCACTGTTTGCTTATCTCATAAATTTTGATAGATGTGAGAATTTCGCAGCTCCTGCTGTATTCTGTTGGCAGCAGCCTCCCTACTGTGCTACATGGACTTCCTGTCCTATGCTAGCACATCAATTACCTCCCTCTCACAGTGGTTCTGATTTCCAGTCCTTTTTACTACTAAAAATGAAACTCCAAATGAGTCAATGAAATGATAGCCTTGACATATGTAAAGAAGTGCATATTTATTCTCAGTGTTCTTATGGATGAATTTTCAACGTGGAAAACTTCAGCTAACATTCTTATCAGTGGGCACTGTGCAGAACTATATTTGTATATTTAAATACAAGAAAATCTGTTTATAATAATGAGAGATATTTTAAAGAAAATGGTGTATTGAGAGAGAAAAAGAAGTAACAGAGCAAGAACTCCTCTAAAAGATATACAAATAACATAATTTGGATTTTGCAGTATTTTTATATGCCTGTTTAATTCACATTAACATTTTTTATCTGCTTGATTGTTACTAGCTAAGAGAAAATAAACTCAATTTTTTAAAAAGCCTAATGTTTAACGATTGCAAGGACTGTGGATGTATTATACTTTTATGTGTCTGATGACATTTGCCACTGAATCTTACAAGTGAGCCATTTATAGGCTAACCATATAATTTATCATTCTAACTGACATGCTCTTGAAAGTGAAAGGTTGCTATTAATCAGTAAGCTGGGGCAGCAGGCAGAAATTGGGACTGTCCTGGGAAAATCAGGGCATATGATTGTCCTAGCCATTTTGTGAAGCTTTTTATCAGTAAGAAGCAAGACATGGTGTATTTACCAGAAGGTTAAGAAAATCCCTTTGGAAGAATTCATGATACAACCATGTTTTGGGGTCTTAAAAGAGACACAATTTATATGCTTATATCCCATAAACCATTGGTAAAAAATAGATATTCACACTATCAATGCCACTTATAAAAAACTCACATATGATTAAATAATTTAGACATTTGTACTGATAAAATATTTCTCTCGTAAGTTTGATGTTTACTTTCATTATGTAATGAGCACGAAATTGTCTTCATTTATGATTAGAGTATCAGATAACAGAGGTAATCTTACATTCAATAATTCAGTCTACTACTGTTTTCTTCATTTTGTTTTTTTGTAATTTATTGAATTAAAACCATATTGTTTAAAGTGAGTTGCCTCTGCTTCATTTTGGAAATCAGCAGTATATAAATTATAGATGTGTTAAAATTTGGGTAGTTTCTATGCAGTGTATGCATCAGGATAAAATTTAGGACTTTTACAGATATACAAATTAATCCTAATGTCATTATTATTTATAAGTCTTCACACTATATCTGAATCTGCTTATCATTTAAAATGCCAAGTTTCCACAAAGTTGTATCTGGGTCAATGGGTAGATATATGGAGGAAGAAGTTGTTAAGTAAACAGAAGGCTACACATATGTGCTTACGTGTGTGCTCATGAGTGTATGCATATAATCTATTTTAAGTTGTCAAGGGTTTTTTGAAAATAAATCTTCAATTAGTTTTATGTGAAGTAATACATAGCAATATTATTAAGTCAGTCCATCTTGGGACAACCCTAGAAGAAATACCAAATGATGTGTATCTGGGTTAAATTAGTTTCTTCGCTTCTATTCATTCACTTACAGTTTCTTTTTCTACCTTGTCATCTTGACATGCAATTTTTTTCTAGTCCCTTAATTACCTCAGTTACTGCCCTGGATTTGCAATCTTAGGGTCCTGTGCACCATAATTTAATGTCTTTAATGTCCCAGTTTACTTTAGTTGATTTGCTCCACCTATTTGTTTCCTCAATTATCATTCTCATTCCCAATCCCAACAAATGACCAAAAATATTGTTTTTATCTCATCTCCTTAGTCTGTTTTCCTAAAACACCAATAATATAATGACTGAATTATAACTTTATATTGGCTTATAAAAGGCTAGGTTTACAATGTATTATGATTTTTTAAAGCTATTTTATTGTTGCGGAGATCCAAGATGGTGGAGGAGTAAGAGGAAGCTACAGTAACATCTTCTCAGGACCAATCTGGAATTACAACTAAATTGTAGAGAAAGCATCCTGAATACTCAACTGAACATTAGCTAGAGAGAAACCTTTTAACAAAAGACAGGCAGAAGAAACCACTTCACCACAATGAGACTGATAAGCAGTGCAGAGGAGGCACAAGAGCGCTGGCTGGGCTCCCGTGGGTGGCAGCTGAAGTTCTGGAGGCATATTTCAGCAGTCGGGGGGGTTGCCCCTGAGAAGTGTGGGGTCTAAACCTCAAGCTGGGCTCTCTAGTCTATAGCACTGGAAAGGAACCCAGATAGTATTCATCTGTTAAAAGTGGCAGGGTTTCTCTCTGCCAGAGAGAGCCTCTGAAAGAGCCAATGGAAAAAATTTCATTTGCAGCCACTTACCCTAGGCTTCTGCAGAGGGAGGCCAGAGTGGATTAGAGACCCTTGAGGAGACCCTGGGGTTGGAGGCTTTGGGGAGAGGACTAATGAAATACCCACCAGCATCCCTGTGCTGAATCATTCTCCATACTGTATAAGCCATCTTTCTCAGGCAGAGCACTCCTCTCCAAGTGGCATCAGCCTGAGGGGAAGCAATAGCCCTAGCCCTCTCCACAGGAATTCCTTTGCTTCACACTGTGGTGATTAAGCCAGACTGCTGATTATAGCTCAAGGCTATATCACTGACTAGTATAACAACTAAGGTGGAAAGGACAAAGCAGCAAAAATGGGAAGACAAAGAAACAGACCCCAAATGAAAGAACAAGAGAATTCTCCAGAAGAACTAGATGAAATAGAGGTAAGCAATTTATCAGATAGAGAGTTTAGAGTTATGATTATAAGGATACTCAACAGCATAAAATAAGACATGGAAACATTAAAAAAGGACCAGTTGGCAATAAAGAATGTGATATCTGAAATAAATAATACACTGGGAGAAGTAAAGAGTAGGTTAGATGAAGCAGAGGATAGAATCAGTGATTTAGAAGACAAGATAGGAAAAAAATACCTAGGTAGAGCAGCAAAAAGAAAAATAATTTATAAAAATGAGGAGAGCTTAAGAAATATTTTTGACAACATGCAGTATAACAACATCTACACCATGGGAATACAGAAAGAGAGGAGAGTGAGCAAGAGGTCGAGAATGTATTTGAAGAAATAATAACCAAAATCTTCCCTAATCTGGTAAAGGAAAAAGACAAAAGTCCAGGAAGCTCAGAGGGTTCCAAACAAGTTGGACTCAAGAAGGCCTACATGGAGACACATCATAATTAAAATGACAAGGCTTAAAGATAAGGACAGTATCCTAAAAGCTGCAAGAGAAAAGCAGGTAGTTACCTACAAGGGAGCACCAATTAGACTGTCACCTAATTCTGAACAGAAATATTTCAGGCCAGAAGGGAGTGGCTTGAAATATTCAAGGTGATGAAAAGCAAGGACCTCCAACTAAGGCTTCTTTACCCAGCAAAGCTATAGTTTAAAATCAAAAGAGAAATAAGGAGCTTCCAAGACAAGAAAAAGCTAAGTTTGTTAACACCAAACCAGCACTGGTTTGTGTTAAAAGGCTTGTTTTAAGAAGAAGAAGAAAAAGAGAAAGAAAAAACAAAACAAAAGAAAACAGTATAACAATAAAATGGCACCACATACCTATCTATCAATAATCACCTTAAATGTAAATGGCTTAAATGCTCCAACCAAAAGGCATAGGATTGCTGAATGGATAAGAAAAGAAGACCCGTATATATATGCTGTCTCCAAGAGACCCATGTCAGATTGAAAGATATATACAGACTAAAAGTAAAGGAGTGGGAAAAGATATTTCATGCAAATAGGAAGGAAAAAAAGCTGGGATAGCAGTACTTACCATATATTTGACAAAATAGACTTTAAAACCAAGGCTATATAGTAGGAGCCAAAGAAGAACATTACATAAAGATCAAGGGAACAATCCAACAAGAGGATATAACCCTAGTAAACATTTACAGACCCAGCATAGGCACACCTAAATATATGAAGCAAATCTTGATAGACATAAAGGGAGAGATCGACAGAAATACAGTCATAGTTGGGGATTTTAAAAACCATTGACTTCAGTGAATAGAACTTACAGATGGAAAATCAACAAGGCGATAGTAGCCTTAAATACATACTACATCAAATGGATTTTATTGATATCTTCAGAGCACTTCACCCCAAAAAATCAGAATATACATACTTTTAAAGTACATATTGAATGTTTCCTAGGATAATCCACACATTAGGACATAAAATAATTCTAAATAAATTTAAGAAGATCGAAATCATAACAAGCATTTTTTTCTGATCAGGATTCTATGAAACTAAAACTCAATCAAGAGAATACTGAAAAACACACAAAGACATGGAAGTTGAATTGTTATTAAACAATGAATAGTTAACAATGAGATGAAAGAAGAAATCAAAAGATCTTGGAACAAATGAAAATGAGGACACACCAATCCAAAATCTGTGGGACACTGGGAAAGCAACCTCAGAGGGATATTCATAGCATTACAGGTCTATCTCAAAAAAATAAGAAAAAGCCCAAATAAACAATCTAACTTTATACTTGAAGGAACTTTGAGAAGAACAACAAACAAAGCCCAAGGTGAGTAGAAGGGAGAAAATAATAAATGTCAAGGCAGAAATAAATGGAGTATACAAAATGATACAAATATCAATGAATCCAAGAGCTGGTTCTTTGAAAAGATCAACAAGGTTGACAAACCTTTAAACAGACTCATCAAGAAAAAAAGATAAAGGACCCAAATAAATAAAATCAGAAGTGAAAGAGGAGAAGTAACAACTGACACCAAAGAAATACAAAGGACTGTAAGAAAATATGATGAACAACTATAAGCCAATAAACTGAACAACCTGGGCAAAATGGAGAAATTCTTAGAAACATACATTCTTCCAAAACTAAATTAGGAAGAATCAGAGAATCTGAATAGACAGTTTACATCTAGTGAAATTGAAACAGTAATACCAAAAAACTCCCAACACACAAAAAGCCTGGACCAGATGGCTTCACAGTTAAATTTTACGAAACATTTCTAGAAGAACTAACACCTCTCTTTCTCAAAATATTTTATAAAATCAAGAGGAGGGGAGGCTCCCAAACCCATATTATCAAACAAGCATTATCTTAATTGCAAAAACAGATAAAGACACTACAAAAAAAAGAAACTTATAGCCCAATATCCCTTATAAACATAGATGCTAAAATCCTCAAAAAATATTACAAAACTGAATAC
The DNA here is from genome assembly GCA_004024845.1 of Tonatia bakeri. Classification (NCBI taxonomy): domain Eukaryota; kingdom Metazoa; phylum Chordata; class Mammalia; order Chiroptera; family Phyllostomidae; genus Tonatia; species Tonatia bakeri. The sequence continues at coordinate 288,970 of PVIA01000264.1, forward strand.
AGCAATGTGTTGAGAAGATCATACACCATGATCAAGTGGGATTTTTTCTGGGAATGTAAGGTTGGTACATTTGCAAATCAATAAGTGTGAATAACCACAAAGAGAAGAATAAAAGCCACATGATCACATCAATAGGTACAGGAAAAACTTTTGATAAAATTCAGCACCCATTTATGATTAAAAAACAAAACAAAACAAAACTCTCAGCAAAGTGGGAATAGAGGAAACATACCTAAACATAATAAAGGCCATATCATCATACTTAATGGGCAAAAACTACAAGCATTCCCCTTAAGATCTGGAACAAGGCTGGAATGTCTGCTTTCGCCTCTCTTATTCAACATAGTACTGGAAATCCTAGACACAGCAATCAGACAAGAAGAAGAAATAAAAGGCATCAAAAATTGAAAGGAAGAAATAAAACTGTCTTTATTTGCAGATGACATGATACTGTACATAGAGAACCCCAAAGTTTCCACCAAAAAACTACTAGTACTGATAAATGAATTAAGCAAGTAGCAGGATGCAAAATTGATATCCAGAAGTCAGTTGCATTTTTATATACCAATAGTGAACTAACAGAAAGGGAAATTAAGAAAACAATCCCATTCACAATTGCTACAAAAAGAATAAAATACCTAGGAATAAACCTACACAAAGATGTAAAAGACTTGTACTTGGAAAATTATAAGACACTGAAGAAATAAATAGAACAAGATACAAATAAATGGAAGCACGTATCATGTTCATGAATAGGAAGAATTAACTTCATTAAAATGTCCTTACTATCCAAAGTAATCTAAGGTTTCAATGCAATTCCTCTCAAGAAATGATACCCTTTGGTTAGGTTTCAATGCAATTCCTATCAAGAAATGATTACCCTTTGTGACAGGATGGACAGACATGGATAACATTATGCTAAGTGAAACACGCCAGTCAGAAAAAGATGAATAGTATATGATTTCACTCATATGTGTAACCTACTGAACAAACTGAACTAACAAACAGAACAGAGACAGACTCATAGAAGGAGAGCAGGAGTACAGCTAGCAGGGGATTGGGGGTAGAGGGGGTGAACGAAATGGAAAAATAACTCATGAACATGAAAAACAGTGTGGTAATTGCTGATGGGAGGGCGGTATAAGGGGACTAGATGGTAATGGAAAAAATACAATAAAGATTAAATAAAAAAATAAAAACATTTTATTGTTCATGCTATTGTAGTCCCAATTTTTGCCCTTTTACCTTCTCACCCAGCCCATCCCCACTTCCGTAGTCAATCCTCACACTGCTGTCCATGGGTCATTCATATATCTTCTTTGACTAATACCTTCACCTTCTTTCAATCAGTTCACACCTCTCCCTTCCCCTTTTACAGCTGTCAGTCTGTTTCATGGTTCTATGCCTCTGGGTCTCTTTTACTCATTAATTTATGTTGTTCATTAGATTCCTCTTATAAGTGAGATCATGGTATTTGTTCTTCACTGATTGGCATATTTCATTTAGCATAATGCTCTCCAGTTCCACCGAGGCTTTTGCAAAAGGTAGGAATTCCTTCTTTATTTTTGCTGCATAGTATTCCATTGTGTAAATGTACCACAGTTTTTTAATCCACTCATCTACTAATGGGCACTTAGGCTATTTCCAAATCATGGCTATTATAAATAACACTGCTATGAACATGGTGCATACATTGTTATGAATTGGTGTTTTGGGATTCTTTGGATATATTCCCAGCAGTGGAATCACTGAGTCTTATTCCTTCGTATTGCTGTGATTCACCCCACCATTCATTCACTTACCCCAACTCTGGGCATACATGAGTCTGCTTTCCATCACTATGGATTAGTTTGCATTTTATAGAATTTTATTACATAGAATCATGCAGTTTATATTCTGGTTATCTGCCTTTTTTTACTAAGTATAATTATTTAGAAATTTATCCATGTAATGTGTATTAGTAGTGTGCTCCTTTTTATTGCCAGATAATATTCCATCATGTGAGTGTGAAGGATTGAAGGTTTATGTGCCCCCAACCCCTAAAATCATACATTGAAACACTACCCCTATTTTCTCATTTGATGGTATTAGAAGGTGAGGAATTGGGGATGTTATTAGAATCAGATGAGACCCTGGAGGTAGAGTCCTCATGGATTGGATTAGTGTTCTGATACGAGTTTGGAGGGAACTTGCTTCCTCTCTCTGTCTTCCACCACACAATGAAAAGACGGCGTTCTAAAATCCAGAAGTGGCCCTTTGTCACAACGTGTTCATGCTGGCACCCCGATCTCAGACTTCCAGCCTCCAGAACTGTGAGAAATAGATTCTGTTGTTTGTAAGCCACTGAGTCTATGGTACTTTGTTACGGCAGCCTGAACTGACTGCGACAGTGAGTTGCACGAACATCTGTTGATCCATTACTCTGCTCTTGATAGACATTTGGGTACTTATGGCTATTTTGGGGTTTGAATAATTTGTAGTTTGGATTCTTCATGTGTTTATACAAATTTTATTTTTAGTTTTTTCCCATGCTGAATTACATAAATTAATTTAAATATTGAACCAAGCTTGCATTTCTGGAATATGCTACAGTTAGTTATATTTCCTTTTAGTATAATTAAATTTTATTTTCTAAAATATTTTGATTAATAAAGTAAAATGAGAAAATATTGATTTTTTTCAAACTGTAATTCCTCTTTCCTACCCATCTTCTACATACATGATTTTTAAAAATGCGTTATAATGTAGAAGAGCTGAATGGGAGTCCAGTTTTCCTTGGTTTGTTTCTGTGTTTTGAACATACTCCTTGGTTTCGAGCCAGTGCTTGTCTAATCTGTTAACTAATTCAAATACATTTTAAGATCTGTTGCTATGTGATGAGTCATATGTTCAAGAGTGGAGAGACTATATTTTTTTAGTATGCCCTATCTAAAAAGACTAATAAAAGAAAATTTAAAGATTACTTGGAATACAAGTAACCTAGGATGGTGAATATTAAAAAGAAAAGGGATTTAAAGTCAGATCTCTATTTATGGATTGCTACAATAAATGTTGTAAGATCTCACAGTAAGAAAAGATCAATTTAAATATGTAAATAATACCCACATTTAAATGTTTAAGATATGTATATGATTACAAGTCTCAGATTGGACTGACGATGCTTATATTTCACAAACCTGTGACTTCATGGATTATTTTGAGAAAGAGCAGCTAAGCCGTTGTGTTAGTATAACAGGAATTCTAGTGTCTCTCTAAAATTGACAAAGATTGTAATTACATAGTGACAAAGAAAGGTTTTATTCTATTACTTCATAATTTCAGGACTTTTTTAACAGGCATAATTTCATGTGAAAATTTGTTCATCCTGGACCTATATTTACTGGCCTTTTGCAGTGGACGTTTATATAGTCAGGACCAATACTATTTTAGCAAAGGAAACAGATTGTTACATAAGATGGTCCAGTCTTAAATGCCCATGATCATTTAATTTCCTTTACCTTATTTTCCTTAATTTAGTTCTGCCATTCTTTCACATCCATGTGGAATATGGCATGAAACACAAACCAGAGTCCAAAGTGATGAGAAGTGAAATTCATCAGACAAAACACTATGAGGCACTGGGATGGCGCATGCTTCACAAGGGAATTCCCTTCAGAAATCAAACATACAAAGACAGTTTGTCCTGGAAATAGAGAATAAAGCATAAAATGAGACTATAAGGGGTTTTCTCTTTTTGTCACAGAATAAAATTTAAGAATTAAAAATGTGAATAGCTTTTATTTTTGGAAATTTTTCTCTTTTGACCCGAATTTCTGCACAATGCTGAATGCAATTTCCTTTGGCAGTTCTGTGTTTAGTACTGAGTACAGATGTTTGAGCATCTGCAGTGTCAAAAACAAAAAATATCGAAGGGCAGACTGGAATGACTCTTCCCTGGCTTATCATATTAATTTGAAGCCATTATATTGGTCATATAGTTATATAATTATCCCATGTTTGAAACAAGATTTGGGCAGTTCAGATTATCTTTAATTCTGTTGAGAAATAATTTAAACAAAAATAATAATATATTAGGTATAAATTTATAATTAGTGATGATTAGGTTGTAAACCCTTGAGACTTTCAATAAACATTGGGATATGTATTTCTTATTCATTTTCTACTTTATTATAGAAAACCTAGTCTCCCTCTATTTCAACAGAAATGTGGTATTTAGAAATAACGGTGGTGGATGCATGGAGTTTATTTGGTAGCTTGAGTAGCCATTTTTCCCCCTAAATTATAGCAAGCCACTGAGGGAGAGCAGAGTTTGCCACCCCAAAATATGTGCTTTTGGGGATATTTACTATTTGAAGTTGGTGAATTTTAAGAAACAAAAGACTCAGAAACAAACTTTGATCTTCCCCCTGTGTGAAAGAATTTACGTAGAGGATCTGCTCCAGAAAGGGAGTGATCTGCATAGACAACTATAGCATAATATATATGCACTGGTTGCGTAGACAGGGAGGAACCTGGAAAAATCTATTGATTTACTTTATGACCCATTGTTTCGGTGTTTGTTTACCAAACATTTGTTCCTTCCATCTTTCCGGAATAGCCTTCCTTTCTTTTGAAGTACCAGACCCTTCCTCCCTTCTTCTTGGCTCAAAATGGCATGTAAACCTCACTTTGCATGTGTTTTGGATCTCACGTTTATGTAGATTCCGCATATGCACAAAATTAAATTTGATTTTCTCCTGTTAATCTGTCTCATGTCAGTTTAATTCTTAAACCAGAAAAGTAGAGAAAATGTTTTTGCTCCCTAACAACTGCTTTATTTTGTACAATTTCGTATTTCAGTCAGTGGAGTATCAATTAAATTAAGCGAGTCTAACAATAAAATCATTGGCAATCTCATTGAACATCACTTGTTAAATTACTCTTTTTTCTACCTTATCTTTTCCTTTACATCTCCATCTAAAAACTATCTGAAATACACAAAAATAATTACTTTAAAGGGCAGATAGCACAGTAGACAAAAGAATTGATTCTGTATTGAAATTACACTAACTGAGAGCATGATTCTGGGGAAGATATGAACAACGGTACCTCGGTACTCCTCAGCTTCAGAACTCGTTAAACCCTGTACTCATCGCATTTTGATGAGAAACAAAATGTTTATGCACTCAGCGCTTGCTAGGGACTCACTGCGCTTGCTAGAACTTGTCTGAGAAACAGTGCAGCTTGGCAAGAGAAAATGCTGCGTCATTCGATATTCGTCTGTTTTGGTACTTGTCGTGAGTTCTGACTTCCGGAATGAATTTACAAAGATGAGTACCAAAGTACCACTGTAATTTCTTTATCTAAGCCAGTTATCTCATTTGGAAAATGGGTTGATGTTAATATCCATCCAACTTCCAGGTTTGCTATATGCTATAATGTTCCATCCCCCTATCCAACCATTCACATGCTGAAACCTAATCCCCAATGTGGTGGTGTGACAGACCCCCTTTGGGGGTGTGAGGCCTTGGGTGGTGATTAGGTCACAGGGTAGAGCCTTCATAAATAAGATTAGAACTCTTATAAAAGAAACCCAGAGGATTCCCTTGCCCCCTGTCACTATATGAGGACACAGTGCAGATCATCTGTGGCCAGGAAACTGGCTCTCATCAGGCACTGAATCTGTGGGTGCCTTGGTGTTAGACTCCTCAGTCTCTAAAACTGTGAGAAAACACATCTGTGTTGTTTATAAGGCACCCAGCTACAGAATTTTGTTATAGCAGACTGAACAGACTAAACACATTATAGATGTGGAATATTTTATATAAAGCATTTAGCGTAGTTATTGATATGTAGTAAGGACTCTAAAGATTGGAGCTATTATGCTAATCCTTTTTATAATAAGTTTAATAAATTAAGATATAAAATGAGGAATTCAGGAATGAAGAAAAAGAAAGAAACAAAATACCAGTCGTAAGAGAAATATATGTAGTTGCTGAGTGCAGAATAAAAATTAACTGTGAGATTCCTGATAACTCAGACAAGAAGGAACCAAGATGCTTTATAATCATTCTCATTATACAAAAGGTGGATATGTGACAGTCTGTTAGGAGAAAGATAATTATTTTTGATATCATTTTCTAAAAAATTTCTCACGATTTTACATTATGGACATCAAGTGGCACAATGGGTGGTTTTAGTATGAAGGTAAAGATGGATTTCACTTTGGTTCTTGTGGGATAATTTCACTGAAGACACAACACGACAGGAAAAGGTGATGATGTGGGGAGTTAGGCCCTTGTGTTTCAAGTACAAAGACTAATGAAATCTACAGTTGATTATACCTATAGAAGGATACCCATCAGGGTGTCCAGAAGGACTGATGGATCCTCAGCATCACAGGGGAACATTAAAAAAAAGGGATTGCCAGGTCCATCACAGGGAGATTCTTGTATTTAGATGGTGAGTGAGGCCTGGGAATCTGCTTTTTTTAAAGCTTGTCAGATAGGTTGAGAATCAACTTATTTTGGAACTATAGCCTTTCTAAATTTTATTCCTAAATTATATTATTATTATTATTATTATTATTATTATTATTTTAGCTAGCCTTCTGTTAGGCATTACAAAGCAGGCATGAGATATCATCTTCTGATTTTTACACCCTGTGTTGCTGATTTAGGAAACATCATTATATTGCGGGAGCCACATGACTATGGGCAGAGTTGATTCTCCATTGTGACCACTGAGCATCCTTGATCATGCTTTCTGGTGGATTTCACCTGTATGTAGCAGCATGGGACCTAGGAATGTAGGCAAGGCAAAAAGATTATTTTCACAAAAGAGCTCTGGACCTGCTTCAGTACTTGCATAAGTGATTGATTGAAACCACAAAATTACACCCTCAGAATATGTCATATTTGTGATGCCTTAGAAAGATAATCAGGGATGGTGCTGCATGTAACCTGCCATTGCCAAGAAAATACAAACCCCAGGAATGGCACTGTGGAGTGCCTGCTTCCACACTGCACAGACTTCTGAGCACCCTGCCAGGGTGCGTTAGATGCTAAATGTAGTTAGCCAAAGGAGGTAACTTAGTTAAACAAAAGCATTAGTAATAATTAGGAGAGGGGTTGTTAGTTTATGTCGTTTTTGTGAAATACTATAGTATAGTAGGAATCTATACTTCATTTAAAGGATCAATACTTAGCTATAATGAAGGAGTCTACTTATCAGTAGAGAGAATGTAAAGAAAGACTTATTTTCTCTGATCTGTAGTGTTGAACAAGGAAACATTACAGAGTAGGTGAGTAGAATAAGTTTGGCTTTTGATTGGAAAAATTAGAGCCAGTAAATTGTTCGCTTACTTGCATATGTCAACCACAAATTCACAAATTATTTTAAGTGTTCTGTGAAGAAATAACAAACATACTAGCCTTGTAGTGAAATGAAATGTCAATTCTTTACCAGGTCTTTCTATGCCAAGAAATCACAAGAAGGCTGAGATTCAGAAGGGTGGCAATAGAAGAATTAGGAAAGATCATCAAGAACAAAGATGTATCCTTAGAGACTAAGTCAAAGATCATCCACATTTTTGTATTCCTAATCACTATGTATGATTGCAAAGTAGGCAGTGCAGAAGGCTGACAGGCAAAAAAAATTGATTTATTCGAAACAAGGCATTGGAACAGAGGTCTATAGATACTCTGGGCCACCAGAAAGATGAACAAGTGGACCCTAGATCAAATATTGCTAGAGTCAAAAATGGAAAAAAAAAAAAAAACAGCCCTGAAGCTGTTCTACTTGGGGCAGATCATTAGAAGGCAGGCAGGGTTCTTGGAAAAGATGGCAACACTGGGACAGATGAAAGGCATCAGGAAAAGAGGAAGACCAAATATAAGATGGATCAACTGCATAAAAGAAACCACAGGTATGATGAATCTATAGGAGGTGAGCAGGGTTATGGAGGGCCAGACATTGTGAAAGCATCACTCATTCATGGGGTTGCCAGGAGTTGGAGCTGACTCAGCAGCACATAATACATACACGTGCCATTTAATTGTCGGAGACTACCTGGTTTTGTAGTAAAAAATGTCTGTGTTTGAGACCAAAAGTTGAAAATTGGAAAAGAAAATTCGAGGGCCATGTATTGTTTCGATGATATTTAATTTTCCTCTTTGGTGTCCTTCTATTTAAAGAATTCCTCAGGAGACAGAAGCTTTAATTGTCAGTATGCTTGGTTTATTTTAGGGTTGCATCAATTAGTATCTGAAAGGGCATGGTTATTTTGAAAGTTTGGGTAAAGTGGAAAGAGCGTGAACTTGTGAGACTGACCTACGTGAAAAGCCCCTCTCTGACACTTCCGACACCGGGTATGTAACTTTCCCCAAGTTATTGCCTTTCTTATCTGAAATGTGAGGAAATGACCACAAGCAAGGTGATGTGAATACTAAATAAAATGATCAATGTAAAGTGCCCAGAGCAGTGTAAGTGATTAATAAATCAGTTCCCCTCCTCAGGTAATGTTTCTATTCATAGAAAACTTTTAGAAAGATGTCCAGAGGGAATTTTGATCCAAGCAATATTAAAATCTTATGTAGAGCATGTCTAAATTTCTATATAGTCTTTTCTCTGTTTATAACAGATATGGTTTCACAGCTACTTCCTAATATTTTAGGCAGTAGTTTTTGATTAATGAACACAAAACACATGGTATTAAAACTAATTTATTTTTTGAAAACCATACTTATTAAAGTTGTTTATGTAGGTTGCATTTCTAGAACCCTAACATACTTTAGTCATGACAGTATGGTTAGATGACCTCAATAGGCATTAAAAGACAATGACTACTGTATTAATTTAATTATATTTGTTATGAATATAAAAATACAGTGGATAATTATTAGTGTCAGTTCTTCTACTTAGTTACTCAACATGTCAGGCACCACACTTCTACAGAACTCAGGTTGTTGTCACTGCATGATGTAATGGTACTAGTATTATTCCAGTTTTACAGACTAAGTAACCGGTTGTGTGAAGAGAACTGACTTGTCAAAAGTAATTCAGCTAGGAAAAGATAATGCAGGGAATTCAATGCAGATCTCTCTAACTAGATTCTTAACTCTTGATTAACTTACATAATTCATAATTATGTGAATGGTTATGACTATTCATATTTTCCCCCTTTGGTCTTGAAAAATATTTTAGAATCTTATCATTCTAAGCCTTACACCTGTTATATACTAGACTACTTCTACATGGACACCTGCACTATAGGTACAAAGTGATTTCTATAGAGCAAATGGTAGCAGAATTTCTTGTGGAATCCTCTTTACTCTCTCTATCATCTAGGTAGAAGTTAGAAAAGGAAATCATGCAATTATCTGGGAACTGTACACGAAAAAATCAGTCAGTTGTGCAAATTGCTTACAACCTTTAATTATATGGTTGCCCAACCTATTTAAAAAAATAAACTTAGTTTTAAAAAAGAGTTTGTCACTCAGAATTTAGAAGTTTCATTAAAAATCATCTTAAGTAATTTTACAGTTTTAGACATTTCTGCTAATTTTGTAAGTAGGAAGCAGTAACAGGAATTCTTGACAAATGAAATGCAGTGGATGATCATGGCGCTCCAGGACTGTAGTGGCCGAAGGAGACCTGCAGAAGCAATGGCAACAGTAGGTCTATTGAAAATGTTCAGAAAAGCTGGCACATATGTGGTGACAGATGAGAAGACTGTTTTATATTTGTATTTGTACTCCTGTTCCCACTGGAAGCCTTTTATTCTACTTTCTGAACACCAATAGAGAGGGGAGTCAGGTATATTATTTATTAAGTCATAAACTTAATTGGAAAACAAATCTTTCCGAAAATATTGTTGAACTCAGTGAAATCCATTTTTGCATCAACTACTTTCAGGTTCTCCATCTGTAGTTTCAGGAAAAGAGAAAAAAAGAATAGTTGGCAAAAAAAAATGTTGCTTGCAGTGAGAGAGTGCTACTTTCTCAATTGGCCCCGCTCCAGTTCTGGATGTGTAAGTCTGACCGTGCATATTTTCAATGTTATGTAGATGTCTAGGCAAACACAATCTCCTAGCCTTGCTTCTGAAAAATAGATGCCACCAAGCCACCACTGTCAAGAAGCGTTCCCAAATGGTCAGAGTATCAACATTACTTGCATCAAAGTTGATTGGATATTACGCCTGCAATTCTTTAGCCTTCTGCAGTTTGTATTATGTGTTTCAGGTTTACTACAGGGACATTCATTTTAATGGGACAGAAAACCTGTACATGTAATTGTTTGTGTTCTATCAGGGCGAGCTGTAGGTTTCGTAATTATTTTAATTGAATACTTCTGCTCCCTTTGTGCTACTTTACTTGTACTAATGAAGATTTGGGTAATTAGTTTCAGAAGAACATAGCATGATTGCCGGTCTGCATATTGAATTTTAGTGATGTCTTTCTCTCAAATGGATTGAAAATAATATTGGAATACAAAAATCCTGTGATACACAAATGGGAAGACTATGGGCTTTTAGTAGATAAAAGAAAGACAAAATCGTTCACTTTTTACTTTGCATATTTTGTGTGTCTGTGTATATATTCCTATATTTAGAAATTTATATGCATGTTTTCCTATGTTTAGAAGAGCAGTTTCTCTTGGTGTGCTCTGATGCAATACATATACAGTTATGATATATGATCTCCTAGAAAATATTAGTTATATTTAAAACAATATTTTATTATCCAGTTTGTATATGTTGAAATTTGATTAGTTTTACTGTAATAAAGCAACACTGGATATATAAAAACAAAGTCATGATTTCAACTTCCCTAAAAAATATAATAATCTGAGTGTGTTTAATAACCGATGGCTGATCATTGATTCATACACTAGTCAATCATTCATTTATCCATTTAGAAAATAATAACAATAACTCTATAAGCTGCCTGGATCTTTTTTAATGTTCTTTTTCATGTTCTTGATGTATTATAGCTATATAAATGTATTCTTTGATTACAAACCTGTAAGATTTCTTTAGAAAGACTTGAGACATTAAGAAACTTAAGTCAAATATAAAATGTCATTTATTCATCTAAAATTTAACTATGAAGTATTAATAGGCTTTGCATAGTGTTTGGGGAGAAAAAGAAGAAGTAGCAGCCATGGGGCTTGTCCTTAGTGAGCTTACATTGTTGTAAAAGCAAAATCCTCAAATTAATAAAAATATAATTCTCACATGCACAGTGAGTACATATCACATTTTTATTCTAATAATGCAGTAACCAGCAGAATAATACAGAGTTGAAATGGATTTTGCAAACTGGGATTATAAACCAAATGGAAAAGAAATGCTGAAATAAGATTTCTAAATTAGATACAAAACTGGATTATGTTCTATAGGGTAATAAACAGCCCCCCTTTTTTAGTGTTTCTAGAACTGTGAAATGTCTTACACATTACCCTGCATTCACACTGACACTTTGGCCTGGCACACTTTCACGGATATTGATGGAAGACAGGAAACTCTTGGGTCAGAGAGAAAGGAGTTTATTACTTTGACCCAACAGGCAGCATGAATGTTAGCATGTTTTTGATCAGTTCCCCACAGCCCCAAGTTTCACAGGACCAACAGTCTATGTTACAAGAGAGGGACTCTGAGCTCAGGGAAACCAAATCTTTTATAATGTACAGTACAAAGGCCTGTCACTTTACCTCAGAGGGAAAAAAAATTATCTTTATTATATTAGCGAGTAACCATGCCTACTCTTTCCTGTAAGCAAAGCCTACTCAAAGGCTATAAGAAAATCTGCCCTTTGCTGTATAGGGTGGCCCTGTCTTCCAAGGCTGTTCATGATACAATCATTCTTGAAAAGACTGTTCAGAAAAAGAAGGAGAGGCTAGTATATCACTAGCAAGATATGTAGCGATGGGAGAGAAAAATAGAGAAGTGTTTCCAAAATATACACACTTGTTTTCTACACTATCTTGGCTTCTGGGAAATTTTCCAAATATGTCATTCTGTTGGTGACTATGATTAATCTGACAGAGGCTGGAATCAAATCTGTTAATTAGTTTTGTTTATAATTGTTGGGGGCCCCCAAATGAGAACTATATCAGTAGACACACAGTTTGACAGTGTCTCCAAAGTGGCCTTCTGGCCAGTTAGTAGACCGTAAGATTTCTAATTCAGTTTTAATAATTGACTGCACTTCTAGTATTGGGACCAACTTTCTGCAGGCAGTCAGTCCAACCTATTCTGTTTACCCATGCCACTACACAGGTGGCATTTGTCCAACCCACGAATAATGAACAAGGGCTATAGGAATAGAGAGTAAGAAAATATCTAAAGATGATGATGATTTTGAATGATGAAATCTCTTCATTTGTACATATATCATAACTAAAATCTTGAGCAAAATTCAAACAAGATAAAATATATAACATTTATATCAGTTCTTATTTTGAATATTAAGCATAAACTTTTTATTAATAGAAATTTACATTTTCCCTCACCTGCCTAATAAATGAAATCTATTTATGTAAATAGTGCTGGTTTAAAAAAGGAGAAAGTGATTAGAAATGCAGGGCAATTACAAGTTGTCTTCCAGCTAAGAAAACTTTCTGAAATTCTCTGTAAAATGCTTATTGTCTGCTTTAGTTACTCTCCTGGCATGACTATGCCCAACTCTTCACTTAAATCTGAGTACCCTGGATCTTACATTTGAGTGTTGATTTCTACACCTATGTGGTGATAGCAGATGTGTTTTATGATACTTTTTTTAGTATTAAACTCTTTTCTTATTGAACAGATATATGGATACCAAAACATTTCTTATGTAACACCTTTAAAAAAATCTTCCCTTACCTGTAACTGTTTATCAAAGGTATTATTAAGTGCTTCATGTCATTTACCACGGAAAGGCTTTACACGATACAAACTAAAAAGAATTGTATATTGTTAAATTAGCTTTACCAAAGTAGAAAACAAAGCAGATGGTAAGTAACCTATTACATCAAAACAGAACTAAAGTTCAATGTTAACATAATTTATAAATTCTCCTAAATAAAATTGTATTGCATAGACTTTTGAATAGTGCTAAGTTCCTCATTGCCCAAATGAGAAACAACTTTAAACATGGTATGAGCACTGATATATTGGGTTGGCCAAAATGTTCCTTTCATTTTTTTGTAAGCTGGCTCTGGTAATGCTTAGTTATCTTTAACTTCATTTGAAACAATTTTGATAGATTGTCTTGTGACAGCTGTCCTATTGGTGTGAATCCAAAAAAAACAAACAAACATTGAAACTGGTGAATTTTTGTGTAGCCATTTTAATATTAAAGATGGAATAAAATATGTAGCACTTTCAGTATTATATTTTATTATTTCAAGAAAGGCAAAAATGCAACTGAAACACAAAAAAATATTTTTGCAGTGTGTGAAGAAGGTGTTGTGGGTGATTGAATGTGTCAAAAGTGGTTTGCACAGCTCTGGCCAAGACAGAAGTGTAGGTAGACATGCTTTGCTTCCTCGAACAACCAAAAGAGGGCAACCAATTTGAAAATAAAAAACAACTAGAACTTCCAGAAAATCAAAGTGTATGGAAGTCTAACAACCAAGAAGTTAAACAAGAAACATCCATCCACACTGGTAGGAGGGGCAGAGACAAGCAGCTGGGCTGGAGAGGAGCTGCAGCATGGCAGCAGCTGGGAGATTGGGCAGTCCCATATTCATGTGCAGATAAAGCCAGAGGGACACCTGGGGATTGAGACAGACCACACAACCCAGGGGTCCAGAGTGGGAAACTAAAGCCTCAAAACCTCTGACTGTAAAAGTCTGTGGGGATTGTGGCAGTCAGGAGAAACTCCCAGTCTCATAGAAGAGTCATTTGGAGGGGCCAATTGCATTGTAGAATGAATGCAAGTTCACCCACCTGGGACACAGCACCTGAAAGTGCACAATCTGCTTATGGGAAATGAGGGAAGTGACAGAAAGTGGAGCAAAAGCTGAGCAAGCAGCATAGTTCCCTCTCTGACCCCTCTCCCATGTACAGCACCACAACCCTGCCCTGGAGGATGTCTAAGTCTCCGTCACTTACAGACTAACATGTGCACCAAGACAAGTGAATATGGTCCAAATGAAAAAACAGATTAAAACTCCAGAAAAAGAACTAAGCAATGAGGAGATAGCCAATCTATCAGATGCAGAGTTCAAGACACTGGTAATCAGGATGCTCACAGAAATGATTGAATGTGGTCACAAAACAAAGGAAGAAATGAAGGTTTATACAAAGTGAAATAAAGCAAAATACACAGGGAAACAACAGTTAAGGGAAGGAAATGGGGACTCAAGTCAACAATTTGGAACAAAAGGAAGAAATAAACATCCATTTGGAACACAATGAAGAAACAAGAATTCAAAAAAAGAGGAGAGTTTGAGGAACTTCTGGCATAAGTTAAAATGTTCCAATATTTGAATGATAGTTATGCCATAAGGCAAAGAGGAAGAGCAAGAAATTGAAAACTTATTAGAACAAATAATGAAGGAAAACTTCCTTAATCTGCTGAAGGAACTAGACATGCAAATCTGGGAAGCTCAGAGAGTCTCCAAGAAGTTGGATGCAAGAAAAAGCACATCAAGGCATATCATAATTAAATTACCCAAGGTTAAAGATAAAGAGAGAATCTTAAAAGCAGCAAGAAAAAATGAGACAGTTAACCTACAAAGGAGTTCTTATAGTACTATCAGCCGATTTCTCCAAAGAAACCTTACAAACAAGAAGGGACTGGAAAGAAATATTGCAACTCATGAAAGGCAAGGACCTACATCCAAATTTACTTGATCCAGCAAAGCTATCATTTAGAATGAAAGGGCAGATAAAGTGCTTCCCAGGTAAGGTAAAGTTGAAGGAGCTCATCATCACCAAGCCCTTATTATATGAAATGTTAAATGGACTTATCTAAGAAAAAAAAGATCAAAACTATGAACAGTAAAATAACAACAAACTTATAACTATCAATGACTGAACCTATAAAACAAAAACAAAAACTAAGCAAACAACTAGAACAGGGCTAGAAATGGAGATTTCATGGAGGGCTATCAGTGGGGAAGAGGAGGGGAAAATGGGGGGGAAAGGTATAGGGAATAAGAAGCATAACTTGTAGGCAAAAAATAGACAAGGAAAGGTTAAGAACAGTGGAGAAGCCAACAAACTTATATGTACAACCCATGGACATGAACTAAGGGGACATGCCAGTGGGAGGGGGTGCAGGGAGGAGGGGGAGAAAGGGGAGAAAAAAATGGGACAACTGTAGTAGCATAATCAATAAAATATACTTCAAAAAGTGGTCTGTGAAGTTTCATGCTGGAGATTTCTCTGTGGACAATACTCCACCGTTGGGTAGACCAGTTAAAGTTGATAGCGATCAAGTCAAGACATTAATTGAGAATGATCAACATTATACCATGTGGGAGATAGCCAACATACTTAAAATATCCAAATTCATAAAATTATTGGTGAAAATGAAAAATGTGTCTTTTATTTCATGGAAAAAATGAAAAATCTAAACAAACATTTTTGCCAACCCAAATGCTTGATTTTGTGTGTGAGAAAGTGTATGTGAATTGTGGAATATTAAATATTAATGTATTTGAGAAATACCATAATTCAGTAAATTAAAAGCAAACCCTACAGAAATCATCAGAGGCTACTTGTGTGCCATGTGCAGTGTGACACAGAATCCTATTGTCTTTTCCAAATTCTCATTCTTTCTTTTTTTACACAAATTTAGAATTTATTTTTTACAACAATTATTACTACTGCCTCTAATAATGTAAAATGTAATTATATGTACAACTGAACTTTAAGAGTGATAACAACGACATATTTTACTTTGCTGATGATACATTCTCGACAAGACACTTCAAAAATCCTACTTAAAATACTATCAGTACATGAACTTTCATATAATAAAATTGATGAAGATATGTGCAGTGAGTAATTGAAACTGATTCTCCAGAGAGCTATGTAACCAACCCAATCCCCCTTGTGGTTCTGTGTACAACAGGTAAAAAATTAAGCCAAACAGGTACGTATTCTAAGACTGAGAATAAGATTCTTGTTACAAGTAGATGATTTCTCACAAGCAGCCATGTTAGGACAATTTGGTCTAGGAAATTTAGGAAAGGACCAGACACATGCAATGAAAGATAGAATTCATGTTAGATTGGACAGAGACTTTTCTCTTTGACCAAGTTCTGTATTAAGGTCCATTACATGCTGTCTCTCATTTAATTTCAGTGTCAACATTGCATGATAATAATACAGATCTGTTTTATGGAAAATAAAACTAAAGCTCAGTGAGACTATGTAACTTTCCTCAGATGAGATGGCCAATAAGTGACAGAACTGGTATTCAAGTCATGGTCTCTGTCTTCAAGCACTGTGCTCTTGATTTTACTATGCTATCTTAGTTTTCTGGGTTTCAGAAAAATCCCATTAACTGAAGCCCTTTGGCTATAAAATCTGACTGTGGAATTTTCAGTAAAATTAGTTCAGCCACTTTAATGGCTGCTTGAGCCAGAAACTGATCATTCACCTAGCCCATGGTAACCACTGAGGTCCTCCAAGTACAAGTAAGACCTCTTGTCATCGCCCCAGTGGGAATGTTTGGATTATATTTCATTTGCTTCAGAGTTGCCTATAGGCAACATTAAAATATAATAAAACTGTGAAGAACAGTTGTAAAGGGCCTGGGTTTTATCCTCACAGCTCCATAGTTCCCATCTCCTTTACATCCTCACCCCTTTCCTGTCACAAAGCCTTTGCATATCTTTTCCACCTCCCTGTAATAATCGTTGACCACAGTTTGATTAGTTAGTGATATGTTATCCTTCAGGCCTCAATGATACATCATCTCTTTAAAGGGGTTTTTCCACACAACCATATCTGAAGTTACTTACCATTACATATGTTTTCTGTGTGGCATTTATTGCAATTGAAAATAATTACATTTATGTATGTGTGTGCTTATTATCTGAGTCTTCCACTAGACTGTCATTTCCATTAGATAAGGAATCTTATCTATGTTGCTGAGTACTTCATTTTTAAGCCAATGACAGTACCATATGGTAAAAAAACGATTTTTAAATAAATGAATAAGTTAAAAATAAGAAAAAAAACCTTTTTGGACTTTAATTTCTTCATTAATGATTTAGCGTGAATGCCTCCCCAGTTTGTGGTGATAATATTGCCTATATTTCTGACAATATGGCTGTGAATATAATAGTACTATATATAAGAGCACATTATAACCTCTGAGGTATTATGCAAATGCCGAATAAAACTGAGTGAAATCTATTTTCGATGTATTTCCACCACCTGTTTGGGGATATTCTCTTTTGTGGTGTCTTCTCACAGCACCACGTATCTAAGTGGCTTCAGGTTACTTCCTGCTTGAGCAAGGCCCTGCCCTAGTGGCCCTAGCGTTGGCACAGCTGACCTTGTCTCCTCAGATTGTGGCCTTATCGTTGGCATGTTTTGACCTGACTTTCTCATGAAAAACTCACTCACCAGTTCATTTTCCATTCTCACAGGGTGCTGTAAGATGGCCCATTAGTTGATTTGATACCATTTATACAAATGTATTGGTAATAATATCATGACTTACCTTTTTCCAGAATTGCTTTTATTTTAATTTAACATGGGCCTTTTGTGGCTATTGAAGCCCCAGCAACTTTAGCTAGTAATGTGATAATGACTATCATATAATGGTGGGGAAATGTGGCATAGGTGAATGAATGGGGACTTCTTGTCTCATGAAGATGGTTGAACCTGTGTCTGTGTAAATTTTCATCTGTTTTTGACTACTGCTTCAAAATTGGGAACTAACTTGCATGTATAGTTGTTTTTTTAATAAAGGAATGGAGAAATTCTTGGTAGGACAAACGATTCAATCACTCAAAGTCTAGTTTGTGATTTTCTTGTGTTAGCAATAAAAGTGTCATAATATATATGGGGCTACATGTGACAAAGTCTGTACTTGAGCTGGAAATAAGATAGAAAGTAAGAGAATTTATATAGTAAAAATGCTATGCCTGTGTGGGACACCCTTTTCTTGTCTGGAATAAACCTTGTTTTCTAAAACAGCAATGTCATATCCACCACTGCCTCCCACTTCTGACAAACAGCATGGATATGTCTCCAGCTAAAGAGCCCTTTCAGTGTATAACTGTTTGAACTTATATTCCTTTATAGCCTAGATAATCACCTGGAGGAAAAGAGGGGCAGGTATTGCCATTCTTAATTGCTATGGAACATTTTAGAATCAAATAGCAAGCCTACTCTGAAAACTTTTCTAGTCCTCTTTCTGTACCTAGACTGTTGAACAGTTGTTCTTTGCTGCAACAAGAAATAAAACTGACACAAGAATGGTTCATTAATACTACTACTTCAGAGTTGGAAGAAGAGAACATTCTATTATTTCTATTACAGGTTGATAATAGAAGATGAACAAATTCCATATAATTTCATTCTGAAATACCACCCTTTCTTTGGCAGTACTTAAACATTAATTTAGAAAGTACATAATAGAAAATAATTATAGCATTTTTAAGAATAATTTGATGAAAAGTTACAGATAATGAGGTAGTTTTTCACTTAAATTATTACTTCAATTTGGATCAGCAGTAACCTGAAGGCAATTCAGGTCTTTATAAAATGAGTTTTCCATCCAATATCTGTTCAAGGCTTCAGTTTGCTGTCAGTGTTAATGTTTCTTTTTAGTTCCTTCAGGAAGAAAACATGAGAATGAATGATGTTCATCATTGAATTTTACAAACATCTTCATACCACTTTTTCCTTAATGAATTTGAGCCTTGTTGGCAGGACTCTTGGAGATTTGAATTAAAAACAGAACTCCTTAGAAGAATATCCTCAGAGTTCTAACATTTAAACTCAGTTTTTTCAAGGTAGCTAAGCTAGTGTGGTTAAGGCTTGCTTTGACCCCCTTGCTTTTGCCTAATTGCTGTATTTTGTGAAACCACAGGTCTTTTTGTCAGATTTGGGCTTCCGTTGGCCTGCATATGTGTATCTGAGTCTAATTCAAACCTTATCCAAGGCGATCCCTCCCTACTGAGGTGTTTGGAAACTTATCCCTACTGTTAAAGAAGAAAACCATAGGCCCCAGAAGGTGTCACTTGCACTAAAACCCCTTAAGCAAGCAGCTGGAAATTTTTTGATCAACCCCTGAAAAATAATCTGTCATATGAGCCCATAGAAAGAAGATTCAATCTGCTTAATAAAAAAACTTTGTCTTGACCTGGCTGGTGTAGCTCAGTGGATTGAGCATAGGCCTGTGAACCAAAGCATCACCGGTTCAATTCCCAGTCAGGGCACATGCCTGGGTTGCAGGCCAGGTCCCCAGTATAGGGTGTGCTAGAGGCAACCACACACTGTTTCACTCCCTCTCTTTTTCCCTCTCTTCCCCATCTCTCTCAAATAAATACATAAAATCTTAAAAAAAAAAACAACCTTGTCCCTCACCAGTTTTGGTTTCTTTTTCCCCAAGATGTTCTACTCTAAAAATAATCCTTTCAAGACTTTTGTGAATAGCTCCCTTGCCCCAACCTTTTTTTCCCATAAAAACCTTCCCTTTTGTACAACCCCTCAGAATGCCCTTTTAATTGCTAGATGGGATGCTGCCTGATTCGTGAATCACTTACTTGGTTGAATTTGGTTTTTAACACTACTCGGGCTCTTTCATAGCCCTGACAGTAGTGATGCAGACCGATTTCATCTCCTTCTTCATAGGGTCTCTCCGAGTTCATTAGAATATTTGGTAACTCCAGTAGTGGCATAATTTTTTTCAGGATATTTAAGATCATCTAGGGAGAGGGTTTTTAGACATCCAAGTTCCTGCTGAAGCTATGACCCTGTAGTCCTCACTGAGGCAGCAAGAGTATACCATTAGGATTTAAAAAATAGGATGTAGACCCTGATCTCAAGCAGCCAGTAAACTGGTTAGAGATAAATGTGACAAATACGTGAACACATAAGTAAAAACACCACAAATTGAATTACAATCAACATTTAGAAAGGTTATTAGAATTACTATTAAAATGTCCCAGGTTAATTGGTAAATGAATGATATAGGAATTAGATGCAAGGACCAGGCCTTTGAGTATTTCTATGAATCAATGCCAGGGACTGTGGAGGTTAACAAGGTCTGCTGAAAGTTCTCAGTAAGGCTGGCTGATGGATTGACTGACTAATGGGTAAGCTGTGGGACAGATGTAACAGCTGGCTGCTTGGATGACCTATTGGGGGATAATATAACATGCCATAGAAAAAGGAGTGATTTGTGGAGAGGGTTCAGAATCCAGAATCAGTCATGCTTAAAACACATGTAAATCTTATCTACGTATAGTTTTTAAGTGATTTATAAAGGATCTGTCATTGCTCTATTTTGTGATCACTCATACAACAAATATTCTCTGACTGCCTACTATTTGCCAGACAGAATACTTAGTATTAGTGGTAAATGGTGAAGAAGATTGGCATACCGCTGGGCTTTATTGAGTATAATGTTTAGGGGAGAATTAAATATCAAGTGGCATAATGGAATCTAGATAATTTATATATGTAAACATGTAATATTTCTATTCAATAACTCAGCAAATATTTATTAGGTACCTGCTCTGAGTTAAGCTTTATTTGTGTGTTTGGAATATATCAGCTACCAAAATAAAAAGAACTTTTCTTTCATGGAGCTTGTATTCTGAGAATGGGATAGACAATAATAATAAAAAATAAAATGCACTGCATGCTGGGAACTGGTAAATGGTAAATACTGTGGGGAAAAAACTAAAGCAGCATGAGAGGGAATTATTATTGGGAATGAGAAGGAGTGGTGGGTCAGTGGTGGTGGGCTACCGTTTTCAACAGAACGATTGTACACCTCATCGGGAAAGTGACCTCCGAGGAAGATGTGAAGAATTAGCTAGGGAGATGTCGGGGAAGACTGTTCCAGGCAGAGGAAACAGTGCAAAGGCTGCATGGTTAGTGTTTGCTTGAACATGTGGGAAACAGCAGAGATGGCCCTGTGGCTAGAGTAGAAACAACAAAGGGCGGTTGGCTAGAGGGGTGAAGATGAAGTCAGAGAGGTGGAGCGGGAACATGTGATGTAGATCTCAGTAGGCCGTATGTGAGGAGCCGTTGGAGAACTTTGGGAGCAATAAAGACATGATCTAAGTTCTTTATCTGACCTACGTAGAAAAAGGACGCTTTGTCAGCTATGCTCTGACTTGATTTAGCAGGGTTGGGCATATAAGGCTCCAGTTAGGAGGCCTGTTGAATCCTCCAAATAAGAAATAACAGTGGAATAGAGAAAGGTAGTAAGAGTAAAAATTATGGGAAACAATCAGACTCTGAATATATATATATTTTTAAATATTTTATTTATTTATTTTTAGAGAGGGAAGGGAGGGAGAAAGAGAGAGAGATAGAAACATCAATGTGTGGTTGCTGGGGGACATGGCCTGCAACCTAGGCATGTGCCCTGACTGGGAATCGAACCTGCGATGCCTGGTTCGCAGCCCGCGCTCAATCCCTGAGCTACACCAGCCAGGGTAGACTCTGAATATATTTTAAAGAGAAAAGAAACAGGGTTCTCTAGAAGGTGGATATAGGCCATAAGAAAAAGAGAACTCAAAATTTTGTCCTGAACAAATGGAAGGATGGAGTGGCATCAGCAGTGATAGAGGAGGTTGTGAGGGCCTGGGGTGAGGCAGAGGAGCCTATTATGAGTTTAATTTGGTCTTGCTGAGTTTGAGATGTAGTTAAACATCCAAATGGAGATTCTAGTAGGCAGTTCAGTAAACAAATCTTAAGTGGGGTTCAAATCTTAAGTGTTGAGATTCAAAATATCCGTTTAAATCCATGATACTGAATGAGATCACCCAGAGAGGGAGCACAGATAGAGAAGAGAAAAGAAGTCAGAGAAAGAGCTCAGACCTACTCCAAACCATAAAGTTGGGGAGAAGGGGACAAACCAGCACTGAGAATGGATGAGTAACAATGTGTGAAGTAGGAGGCCAACCAAGTGAATGATAATACTGGCTAAATGGTGAAATGATTCATTATGATAAAATGAGCATTCTGCCTTCAGATAGGGGAGTCTTGTTTAAGTAGATCCCATTGGGATCTGTGAATATTTTTGTAGTTCCTGTTTTTCATGTGCCACCTTACACTAGCCATGCTCCTTTTTGCCATCACTAATGGGCCCTTCCTGCAAAGGATCCACACAGAGAACACCTGCTCTCTCTTTGCCACGGAATAGCATCAGGAGGCAGATGTAACTATATTGGGCTCCATTTGTTCCCATCAGACCCCTAGAGACCTGTGAATTAACACTGGAGCCTGCTTCTGCTTGTGCTCTTAAATCAGTAAGCTTTGCAAAGGCTTTGATTAATTTTAATCTGATGGCCTTAGGGTGCTTTTATAGGAAAGCCTAGAAAATGTTCAGAAACTTTGAAAGAACCATGATCACAGTTACAATTTATTTTTGTCACTTTTGAGGTTTTGCAATTCAATATTTTTCCCCTGTAAGACAGGGCAAACTTTGTAATGATGATTAACAAGAACTCTGTGGCACTTACATGGACCTGAGAAAGGGCAGAATATACCTCTTTTCTAAAAGCACAATAATCTAAACAGATAAAAACAACCATGAGAGCTCACGAATTTGTAACCAAGTGGACTTATTCCTCTGGACTTACTTAAAAGAGCAGGAAGTACACATAGACATGTGCATAAGCCTTCCTTTTTCCACTTTGCAGTAAAGAACGAGGTAGAATGTGGCCATGAGACCCAGGTGTCTTTGAACTGCAATCATGTCCTGGTTCTCATTTCCTTGGTCTCTTTGGGGGATCTTATCAAGTACAGTGATCTCATTCTTTCAAGGGGGGGCTACATTTCCCACCCACTTTCTTCTAAAAGGAACCCAACTTGCAAACCAAGTAAAATTATGTAATTTTTCTATTATAAATATTCATCTTGGGTGAGTGACTATTTTTAGTAATTTAATGTTTTATTATTCAAAGACATTCAAAGTAACTGTGCTTGTCCTAACCTGTTAAACTACTTGAGGAATATATATAAATATACTTTGTGAATGTAATTAACCATTATTTAATATTTTTCTCCACCAAGGATATATGTTTATTGATTTAGAGAGAGAGGAAGAGGAGAAAGAGAAACATCTGTAGGTTGCCTCCTTGTCCATGCCTTGACCAGGGATTGAACCTGAATCCTAGGTGTGTGCCCTGACTGGAGATTTAACCTGTGTCCTTTTTGGTGTACAGGTCAACCCTCCAATCAATTGAGCCACCTGGCCAGGGAAACCCTTATTTAATACTTATATGGAACTTTCTCATAAGCTGTTTCATGAACTGACAAGTTATCGTTCAATGAATCTGACAAATATCAAGTCATATATGCCATTGACAAATGACAACTATCAAAATATATTAAAAACACATATCAATAAGAATTGCAGCTGAAATATTTACTCACCTTATCTAGCTAAGTTAATGACAATGGTTAGCCAGTACTTTGCACACTTAAAAGCAATCATGTCAACAATTTCCATTCCATTCTCTGCCTTCTGTTATCAACTATAATTTCAGTCAAGGCACAACTAAAGGTATTTATTTTTTGCATTCATTTCCATAAGCATACCTACCATGTTTTTTAGCACAAGTAAGTGGAATTTTAGAGAAATATGTTTACGGTGGAAAAATCATGAGGTCAGTCTTAGACATGTTAAGTTTGGTTTATCATTATGATAATTGGGAAGATACAGCCAGTTGAACGAATAGATTAAGAGCTAACAGAGAGGTTCTGTTGGGTGAGCCATCTACGTTTGAGTCTGAACTTTGTATAGGTGGTAATTGAATCCATTAAATTGAATGAAATAATCCTATGAACAGTAAGGAATGAAAAGAGAAGAAGACCTAGGACCCAACCTTGAGGAGTTAAAATATTTAATGATCAGGGATAAGAAAATGAACTTGCTAAAGAGATAAAGAATGAAAGGTCAGGGAGGTAAGAGGAGAATTAGGCATTTTATGTTGTTGAGTACCTACTATGTGCCAGTCACTTTACTAGGGGATGAAATAGATGATGATTCTAAAATGACCTCTCACTCAAGATATTTACAACCTCATGGAATGGTCAGACCTTAAGCATATTGTCATACTAATAAATATACAATTATAAACAGAGGCACATGCTCTGAAAACAATAAATGTAGTCATATAATGAAATTCCTGTACTGACAAGGAGCAGCTGCATGACCAATTGGATGCCTACACATTGAAAACAAAAGAACACCTGGATGCTGTACTGGGTGTCTACAGAGCACAGACAGACCTGGAAACCAATGATTGAAGCCTGCCTGCCCTTCTGTGAGAGACTCTTGTTAAAGTTATCACGTCTGTAAATAACCTTGAGAGGACAGATGAGAAGAAACCTACCTGACTGATACAGGAAGAACCTATCACAAGAGACTTGACCTGCCAGTTTGTGCATTTAGTGTGTTCCTTTTACTGTTTTGATACTGTATTGTATGAAGTACTTTTTTCCTCTGACTTGGGTTTGGTTTCTTTTTGTTGTTTTGGGCTTTTTCCCCTCCTTCTTTCAGACTTCTCTTTGAGCATGGATATGCTGACCCTCTTGCTATCTCTGCCTCCCCTCACCTGTTGTATATGCCCTGACATTCAAACATTTCCTCTATTCATCTCTATACCCTCTGGAAAAAGTCCCAGAAATAACCCACCAGTGTTCTTCCCTAATGCATAGGATTCTGAGACCCAGTTTTGTTCTATATCACTCTAATAACCCCTTAGAAATGTTGAGAAAATCTGGAGTTCAAAAAATGCACTCTGCCTCATTGATATTTTAGTGTAGTAAGTTAGGAACATTGACTTAGCTACAGGGCCATATAACAGGTTCTATACATGGTAGCAGCTCTGATTTGAGTAAAGTTGCTACCATGTGCATTGACATCACATAATGTGTGCTGGTTTCAGTGTGTGCATACTTTCTACCCTGGCACAAGGCTTATGAACTTTCCTCTTGGCTTTGCATGATGTCCAAAAGGGTCCTGTTGGGTTGGCTTATGCCTAAAATAGAGAGGGAAAAGCCATTTGGTCAAGCAGATGCTTCAGAAGGAATGGGAGAAATATGGCAGATACCTGCTGGAGAGGGTTCAGAAGATACCCATTCTGAATGTAATTCTTATGTCTATCCCAAACCAATCTTGGGCTTTTCTGTACATTGGCTTTGTTTGACCCTTTTATTTTCTTTGAAGGTTTGTAAGTTCAACCATATTCTGTTAACTATCTCATTTTTGGTGGAATCTTGTATTTCTGGTTTATTATAACAATAAATCGTCCTCTCAGAGAGAAAGAGAAAGGAAGGAAAGAAGAAAGGAAAAAAGGAAAGGAAGGAGGGAAGGAAGGAAGGAAGGAAGGAAGGAAGGAAGGAAGGAAGGAAGGAAGGAAGGGGGAGAAAGGAAGAAAGAAATTGCTATAGACTGTAGGGTTAGGAAAGGCTTCCCTGATGAATCAGTTCTTGAGCTGGTATTTAGGAATGAATGGGATTTAATAGGTGGAGGTGAAATGTGGAAGAAAGTGCAGTCCAGGAAGAAGAAATTGTGTAATAAAGACCTTTGTGACAACAAGTAATGTGGAAATATTTGGAGGATTTTAAAGGCTAGCATGTCAGAAGGGCAGAGAGCAAGGTAGAAAGTAGGGGAAGACTGGCCTTCAGTAATAATCATGGATCAGATTACTGGGGACTTAGCAACATAAGAATTTTGATCTTTATTCTAAGAGCAATGGAAAACTATATATACTCTTAAAACAAAAACTCTTTGCTAAAGGAACTGAAACATAGAGACCTATTTTTAGACTAGAGGCTTCAAACAAACTATTTCTAGTTACTGAATCCATACAGAGTAATGAAACTAAATATTATCTTCCCTACAAAAAGCTACTATCTCAAAAGCATTAATGAGCAAATGGGAATGTATTAAAAATTCTATAGGATTGCTGAGGGGCAGGATTTTTATATCATATTTTACAGCAAACAACTAGAAATCTTCCTTGGAACTTCCATCAGTCCTTCCTCAGTGAGTCTGTTTCCAGTATCTTTCTTTTCTTTTCTCCTTTCTCCTATGAAATCCTAAACCCAATTACCTCTTGTATTCTTCAGTTCAGCCCAAACTCCTAGCCTCAAAGAGCATATCACCCCTCTGCAAACAGCAGATCTTGTCGATCCCATCAATCCCCCCACCTTAGAAGACATTTTTTGGATCATCTTTTATAACTGATTATGATTTTAGGATGCTGGCTCCAGAAAAATAGTAAAATAACCTCTAAAAGAGATTTTTATAAATTCATTTTTTATCTAATTTAGAATAAATACACATTCAGTTTTTATAATGTGGCTATTTTTCAATAGCTCAAATCATTCCTCCTCTACCTATTTGATTTTATATATTGTTCTGCTTCTCAGTTTTAGATTCATTTCCAAAATAAGACAAACTGCTGTATTATTTCTGCCTCTAATAAATCCTACCAACATCTCTAATGATCAAACACAATTTAATTCCACAAACATTTGTGGAACCCTACTGTGTGAAGTTACTGGATCAGTATTAGGAATACAAAATGCTTAGAAGCATGACCCCTGCCTTGGAGGAAGTTAGGTCTAATGCAACAACAGATAAATTATATTTCAAAGCAGCAAATGCCATCTTCATGTTTCAATACATCTATCAGCCTTTTATGCTATGTTGGATTTGTGGACAAAACTCTGATTTTCTAGAACTTGGGATTGTACTGAAAGTGTGTTTTTCAGTAAATTTTTATACTTGTGGGGGGAAAACATTGTTAATTATTCAGGATGCCTTGATTTTCCCAAACTAAGGCTTTATAGAGTTGTAAACACACAAACAACAAAAATACAATAACAAAAAGAAGTTTTGATCAACATTGGGATTCTGGGTAAGAATAAAGTATTCGTATTATGTTTCAAAAATATTGGTAACTGCCAACAAT
Source organism: Tonatia bakeri (assembly GCA_004024845.1). Taxonomy (NCBI): domain Eukaryota; kingdom Metazoa; phylum Chordata; class Mammalia; order Chiroptera; family Phyllostomidae; genus Tonatia; species Tonatia bakeri. Next base: position 316,072 of record PVIA01000264.1, read on the forward strand.
TAGGCAACAAGGAAAGAACAGTGAGAAATAGTCACCTGCCCTCACAGAACTTACATTCTAATGAGAGAGACAAATGGTAAACAAATAGATAAATAAAGTAACTTTGAGTTGTGATAAAAGCTATGAAGAAAAACCAGAAAGGTGTGATGAAGCATGATTTAGATTGGACAGTTCAGAGTCCCCGTTGAATTTTAACTAAGAACTGAGTGACAAGAAGGAACCAATCACAATAGAAGTGAAGCCCATTCCAGGAAGGGGGAACAGTTGCTGTACAGACTACAAATCAGAAATAGTCTGATGGTCCAGAGAGAAAAAATGCAGACTAATATATCTGAAGTGTAGGAAATGAAGAAGGGAGTAGTAGGAATTGAAGTCAGAAGGAAAAGGAGGGACTGAGGTTCTTAAACCTCTATTAGGATTTTGGATGTTTGTAGGTCCAATGAGTCACTATTAAGAGGATTTAATCCAGAGGATTTTAACATTTAAAAAACTAAATAGGCTGTTGTAAAGTCAATAGATTGTAGGGGTGCACATGTGAAAACAGGAATGATGATATATTGACGTATTTACTAACTTGCTCTTTGGAAAGGAGGCAAAGCTCTGATTTGTTTGCTTATTTTAATTGTGTAAATATATACAAATACTTCCCTTTGTGCTCAATTTTAAGATACTAACAACACACTATGGCTTGCAAAATTTCTAAAAATTTAGTTAGTTTTCTTGAGTTGGTACATGATGGTTCAGCATACCACTGGTCAGAGGACTAATGTAGTGATTAAACCAGGGGATGATGGGGGTTTATTTAGAGTGATCATAGTAGAGATGGAGGGATGTGGACAGAGACAGAATATACTTGGAGATAAAATCCTCAGTAATCACCGTTGTATGGAACAGATGAGGATTATGTGAGACAAAAAGCAAAGGATAAAGGATGTCTCCTAGGCTTTTGACTTGAGTAACTGAAGTATGGTGGTCCCAGTCCTGAGGGAGAAAATACTGAGGGAGGATAAGATTTGGGAAAAGTGGCAGAAGGAAGAGTTTGATTTCATAATGTTGATTTGACACACAAATAAATATGTCAAATAAAGTAATTAGAGCTAAGAATCTAGAGCCCAAGGAAAAGGTCAGGGAGAGAGATATAAATTTTAAAGTCAGCAGCATAAAATATCTTCTAAAAATATATATCCTTTCTTTTCAGTGCAAATTTAGAAAGCCAAGTTTTTTACTTTCAATTGGTCTGTAGCAGATAGGAATCTCAAAGGTAAACTCAGGCATGCAATGTTATAATTATTTTTAGTTTTCTAACTCCATTGAACTTTTAGCAATTAGCATTCTGCAAATTGGCAGAAACCTAATCTCAGTTAATTCAGAGACCCTGTCTTTCAGAGTAGCGTTTGATTTTTTGGAATCTTATGTAACCACACTGTTATGGGTTGAAGATTTGGGGATCTTGGTGTTGTCAGTCATTCATGCTGGCATCTAATAGTATGTCTTCATTCCTGTGTTGTGTTTAGTATTTTTGTTTATAGTTGCATTATTTGTCATTCATGATATTAAGATCTATAAAATTTTCTGAGTTTCCCTCAGAGTCTTAAGTTAATTTGTATACAGATGATTCTACTATTTCCCACAACACTGGGTCTAAAAAACTGTGGAACTCTCTTAAGGTTTTTTTTCAGTTGTTACTTAGTATATAACTTGAGTATCTTCAGGAGGTATAAAAGCCATTTCACTTTCCTATTAGAAGCTCTCTGACTTTTCCTAAATTTCTTCTCCCTAAACACAAATACCCAAATTTCCCAAGAATTTCTGTTTTCACCTACACTTGGGGCTTGATAAGATTTTTATTTCAGAGGAATATAAAATATCTGTCCATTAGCCACAGGCAGAAACTGAGAGGTCAGATCAGGCCCAAAGTCATGATTTGTTTTGTTCCCAGAATGATTTTCTAAAAGTTGAATGAGTGACATTTACCAGTAAGATGATTTCAGATAAAAATTCAAAATATTTGCTTTCTTTTTTTGCAAAAGACTATTCCAGAGTTTGGAGACCATTAGGTCATTGTTCACACATAGTAATAATTGTCCAGACACAGGCAATTGCTGTTGTCTTTTAATGGGTTGACATTGTCCAGTTATTCATAGTTGCTTCCTTTTTTTTTTTTTTTTTTTTGGCTCCCTGATGCTGAGACTATGTGTTAGATGTCATTTATTGCCATTCTTCTTCTGTTTTTTTTCTTTATACATTTTGTCTGCTTTGCTCATTCACTTTAACTGCATGAACTATGTAGGCATTTGGTTGGTGACCCCATTTTACTCCTGTGGTTAGTTCTGCCTGGCAGATTACCTATTACTCATAAAGTACTCTCCATAATATGTCATGTATGTCTTTCTACTTGCCCCATAAATGCTGAGTATTTAGTTTCCTCTGATTTCTGCTATAAAATATATTTTATAATTTAATAATTATTGGTTGTATTAAGTTACTGAATTGGAAGAGGATCAAGGGGAGGAGAAACTAAGAGGGAAATTATGGTATAACACATTAATATTGTATAATGCCTTCATTTTCCTGTTAAGTTGGTACAGGATGGTTCAGATTGGTTATAATGGGGAGAAAGAAATTAGAGAAAGAAATAAGTTATTTAAACACATTTTTAAAAGTATATTTCATTGATTATGCTATTACAGTTATCCCAATTTTCCCGCTTTGCCCCTTTCTACCTGGCATCCCTCTTTCCTTTAGCATTGCAGAAATGCTATGAGAGGGGACTATGTTGCTGCCTGTCTTCTGGAGGTTTGCCTGGCAGTTTCCCTGTTTCCCTGTTTAGCGTTGCTAAAGGAAAGTCCATGGGTTGTGATATAAGTTCTTTGAGTTCTCCATTTCCTATACTATTCTTAATGTCCCCCTATCTATTTTGTATCTACCTATTATGCTTCTTAATCCTTGTACCTTCCTCTTCCTTCCCCTACCAGCTGCTAAGCCTTCACATGATCTCCATATCTATGATTCTGTTCCTGTTTTGGTTGTTTGCTTAGTTTGTTTTTGTTTTTTTAGATTCAGTTCTTGATAGTTGTGAGTTTGTTGTCATTTTAATGTTCAGAGTTTTGATCTTCTTCTTTTTCTTAAACAAGTCCCTTTAACATTTCATGTAATAATGGCTTGGCAATGATGAATTTCTTTAGCTTTACCTTGCCTGAGAAGCACTTTATCCATCCTTTCATTCTAAATGATAGCTTTGCTGGATAGAGTAATCTTTGGTTGTAGGTCCTTGTTTTTCATCGCTTTGAATACTTCATGCCAGTTCCTTCTTGCCTGCAATTTTCTTTTGAGAAACAAGCTGATAGTTTTATGGGAACTCCGTTGTAGGTAACTCTCTGCTTTTCTCTTGTTGCTTTTAAGATTCTCTCTTTATCTTTAAACTTTGGCATTTTAATTATGATATGTCTTGGTGTGGCTCTCTTTGGGTCCCACTTGTTGGGGACTCTCTGTGCTTCTTGGACTTATATGTCTATTTCATTCACGAAATTTGGGAAATTTTCTTTCATTATTTTTCAAATAAGTTTTCAATTTCTTACTCTTCCTCATCTCCTTCTGGCATCCTTATGATTCAAATGTTGGCACTTTTGGAGATATCCCAAAGTCTTCTCATACTCTCCTCATTTTTAAAAATTCTTGTTTCTTCTTTTTGTTTTGATTGAATGTTTATTTATTCCTTCTGTTCCAAATTGTTGATTCGAATCCTGGCTTCCTTCCCTTCACTGTTAGTTCCCTGTGGATTTTTCTTTATTTCACTTAATGTAGCTTTTATTTCTTCCCTTATGTTTTTGCCATACTAAATGATTTTTCTGAGCATCTTAATCACTAATGTTTTTAACTCTGCATCTGATAGGTTGGCTGTCTCTGTTTTGTTTAGTTCTTTTCTTGGAGTTTTATCCTGTTCTTCCATTCTGGCCATATTTCTTTGTCTTCTCAATTTGGCAGCTTCCCTGTGTTTGTTTCTGTGTATTAGGTAGAGCTGCTTTGACTCCCCGTCCCAGAGCATCTGTTAAGTTGTATGGGGCAGAGCCTTCACCAGGGTGGGGCAACCTGCTTCACCACTTTGTGGCTCTATGTGTGGGGAGAGGTTGGAGAGGGGACTATGTTGCTGCCTGTCTTCTGGAGGTTTGCCTGGCAGTTTCCCTGTTTCCAGTCACTTCGTCCACTTTCCATATGCAACTGGTGCCCTTCTAGCTGTTGCCCTGGTGATGATAACCAGGATGGGTGGGTTCGAATACATTTCAAATCCATGTGGGCCCTTTACATGGAATCTCCTGAGAAACCAGCAGTTTCTTCTGCTGCCTCAGCTCCCAGGGGTTTTTACATTCAAAAGTTATGAGGCTTTATCTTCCTGGCACTGGAACCAAGGGTTGTACAGTCTGGCTTGGGGCTGCAATCATTCACTCCCAAGTATTCCTCTTAATTTTTATCCACCACATGTGAATGTGGGACCACCCTTTCTGCTGGGGCCACCATCACCACCTCTCCACACCATACCATGTCTCTTCCACCCTGACTCCACATCTCCAGCCCTCCTGCCCATCTGGTGAATATGGCTTCTTTAAATTCTCGGTTGTTAGACTTTCATACAACTCTATTTTCTGGAAGTTCTGGATGTTTTTTTATTTTGAGGTTAGTTGTAATTCTTCTTGTGATTTCATGAGGAGGTGAAGCACATCTGCCTACACCTCCATCTTGACTGAAAGTCCTCTTCCTCCCTCTAGGCCAGCCTTTCAGGTGGCTCCCCTGCAGGACAAGCAGCAGCCTACATAGAGAAAATTTAATAAAAAAGATTGTTAATCAAGTACTAGAGAATTGTAAAGGCAAAGAATGAACACTAAAATATTATGAAGATAGCAGCTGCAAAAAGTAACTAAGTTCTCCTGTGGCTTGGGGGAAAAGGTAAAGGTGTGGAATTATTTGAAATTATTAATACTTAGATGCTTAGAAGAGAGTCTCTGAACCCCATACTTCTAAATAGGAGATACTTCCCAGCTTGTGCTGGTGCCTCTGAGGTGTACCATCGGGCTGGAACCAGACCTCGGAAGAGGGGTACCAGCTCTCTGATTGGGCAGCGGTAAATTTAATTGCAAGTGTTGAAAAAAACTTCATACTAAATACAGCAGGGGCCAATGGAACAAGCAGATACTGACACATTAAAAGAATGAAAATAAACTATGCTAGTATGACACTAGCAATAACTGAAAGTCAAACAGAAAAAAAGAAAGACCAATGTCTGGCCCCTCTGCTGGTATTCTAGTCTTCTAATATGATGCCAGCTGGCAAAATAGAAATGTGCCTTGAGAGAGTCAACAAGAAGTAGAGTATAAAAAATTGGGCTTGGAGTGGAGCGATAATAACAAATATACTAGTAAATCTTTTGTCCTCACAAACAACAGCAGCTACAACAACCAATAACAACAAAACAGTAAATTGCCATCTGTGCCCTCCCACTCAACTGCAAGAGGAAGTGCCCTAGTTCTCTGTCCAAAATTGTAATAGTCATGATGAATGAAGCACATGGCTGAGGAAATAGCTTATTTCCTAGGCTGCAAAAGGCCAAATACATAATAAGGGAGTTAGGGAAAACACCAAACTGCTTAAACAAATACCTTTCCAGAAGATAGTAGCTTTGAAGTGATAGAAGTTAACTTTTCTCTCAGGTGAAAATTTTCAAGTTTTTGGGTTTGGGAGTTGCTCTTCTCCAAATGGTCATTCACAGGGTCAGGAGCCTTTCTCCTTATTGTACGCCATCCCTAGTATTCTCTTGCCATCCTGACTAAAGCTGGATTGTGGGTTTATTCATGTTTCTAGATTAGGGAAAAAGGAACTAAAGAAGAATTGCAGGAAACAATTTCCTAATAAGCTAGTGAAGAAGCTTTACATGGGCCTTTCAACTCATACGCTACTGGAAGGAACTTAGTCAAGTGACTAAAAATACCTGAAAGAGAGGCAGGAAATGCAACCTGGTCAGCTAAATATCTGTGAAGAAAGAAAGGATTTGATGGACAACTTCTAGTTGAACAAGTAAATGTTGATAATAGATAAGTTTTCATTTCTCCCAAAAAGGCTTTATTTATGCCTTTCCTTCCTCTCTTTCCCTGGACTTCAAGATCAGGGAGCACTTCACTTGTACTGAGATAAACTTCTGGTACACCTTGAATGAAAGCAGAGTTGTATGTGTGTTTAAACAAGTGTCTTTGCTTAAAGGCAGTACATGATGATAAATTCTTAAATTTATTATCATAAATTCTTGTCATGACATCTTTCTGTGTAAAATTATTATGCAATATCTAGCAAAGAGAAAAATGAATGCAAAAAGGAACTTTACTTTTATGGTGTTATGATTGTCATAGCTCTAGTCTGGACCCTCTTTCTGGTTGCCAAACACATCCCAAACCTCTCTTAACTTCAGCATGAAGTTCTCCTTTCAGATATAGTCTAACATGTAATCTTCAACATCATTTCATGGTAAGCAAAGACCATTTTGTGCCTCTATACTTTGAAAGCTAAATTAGAACACTATTGTTCCAGGTTTGGCAGGGCTCAGTTTTTGTTTCACTACAGAAAATAGCCTCATCCGCCAATCTCAAAAGTGCATTTTTGGCCAAGAAGAGTTGCGATGATTTAATAGTTATCAAGGTGTACCTCTGGCTTTGGTGACTAGAGCTAGGAACAACTACTATAATTACTTATTCCTTTTTAAGTAGAGGCCAATTCCTTTTTTTTTAAGAAATTTAATGTTCAAGATAGATGCCTTAAAATTACCTTCCATGTTGTTCCTTTTTGTCTGTTCTCTTGAGAATCAAAATTTTAATCTATCCCTCAAGTTCCAACAAGGCCATGTTCATTTGCTTGAAGAAATGGATACCATTCTGTAGCATCCTTTCAAAAATCAGTGTCATATCAGTCTACTGAGATCTCTAGAATCATCAGTAATTTTTAAAGTTTCTTGTAATCTCTGTATACCATTTTCCCCCCACAGATTTCAGCTCTTCCTTAAAGATCACTTAGCTTGAGTTTAGAGTTGTAATCAGTTCATGTTGCAGATATACAGAGCAAAAGAGCTCCTTGCAACCTCAAATTCACATCTACTTTGTGGGAGATAAATATTTCAAGCCAGTAATACATATACATAAGACATATGACTTTTCCTTTATAAGTAACCCTTCCTTTCTATTCTGAGCTTTAGTCTTCTTACCATTGTATTCTTAAGATGCAGCCTAATGTCTGATACAGAATAAGTGTTCTATAAATATTTTTTAAACTAATGAATGCTAAGAATAGCCATACCTGAAATACGAGTCATCAAAACTGATCTAAATAAGGTAGTTACAACTTTCCCTATAATTTAATATGTAAAAATATAGTGGTGGTTGGGGGAAACTTATAATAGTAAGTATCCTTCCCTAAAGTGTCCCAAGAGAAATAAATGACCTCAGTGAACGGCATATGTATCTAATAGATATATATCAGGAAGCAATTCTGCATTTATTCACATGCTTTTTCTTTAACCTGAAAGTGCTACAATTACTGTGAACTCAATATATTTTTAAATATTTTATTTATTTACTTTGAGAGAGAGGGGACAGGTGGGAGAAGGAGAGGGAAGGAAACATTGACATGGGAGAGAAATAGCAATCGGCTGCCTCTTGCATGCCCCCAAATGGGGACCTGGCCTCCAACCCAGGCATGTGCCCTGACTGGGAATTGAATCAGGGACCTTTCAGTTCTCAGGCCGGTAGTCAATCCACTGGGCCACACCAGCCAGGGCTGAAATAGATATTTTAAAATATTCCCTTTTCCACCTCCTCCATTTACTTACTTACTTACTTATTTATTTGTTTGTTTATTTATTTATACATAAATAGCAGAAACAGCATCAAGGAACAAACTGCAATGCCCTGAGGACATTTGTCAAGAGAAAGATACTGTACTTAGATTTATGAAAACATAGCCACAATCTTCAACAGACTTTGCAATAACAGTATTTACATAACTAAATACGGCAGGGAACTCATGAAATGGCAAAAAAGGGAACCAGAGCTGAATGTCTGTATTTGCCATTTCCCTAACTAGGAATTAGTGGAATTCCAATTACAAGATGATAAAGCGCAATTTGCCACCTCGAGTAAGCTTTCATGATTAAAGAGAATGCCACTTCCCTGCTCCTTTCCTCTGGAATTTAGAAAGAAAAGACTAAAAAGGAGTAAAATTGGGAAAGAATATAAGATTTGGAACCTTACTTAATATTTACTTTGTATCTTGAATGATTAACATTTTATTTTTGCTGTTTTTATTATTGTTTGTCCTGAAGAAACAATAGATGTAAATTTTAGTCTTTATAAATTAATGTTTGCAGGAAATTTCTTTCAACTTATTCCATGAATCAACTTACTTTTGCTTCAGAAGCCCCATTTCACTAGGTTACAGAAACTTAATCTTAGCCTGTTAAGGACTCTTGCTAATTCCTCATGACCTTGCCTAAACTGGGTGAAAAGCCTCAGTAGTACTGAGTGCTGATGGTGGACCATCTTCCTCCATGGTGTGTATAAGTCTATGGAGGTATCCAGTGATATTCCTTTATTGCCCCAGTCCTCAGTCAAGGAGTCCATGATAGTTGCTGCTGTTTTTTAAATTGTCTTTATTGTATTTTTATTTTACCGTTACCATTTAGTTTCCTTATACCCACCTCCCCCTTGCAATCACCACACTGTTGTCCATGTCCATGAGTTCCTTTTCCTTTTTGCTCAGTCCCTCTACCCACTAACCTCCTCTCACATAGCTATTGTCCTGTTCTCCATCTATGAGTCTGTCCTCTTTTTCCTTGTTAGTTCAGTTTGTTCATTATTCCACTGACTGCATAATGTTTCCTCTTGCAGCTTGCATGCTCTTTGGAAAATAAGAACCTAAATAGCAACACAAATAATTATAAAATTCACAACTGTTATAAGTGGAGTGAAGCAAACATACAAGCTGCTGTGAGAAAAACAAACAACCCCCCCCCCAAAAAAAAACAGTCCCTAATACGAAGTCCTAGGCTAATTTAATGGAGAAAGGAATACTTTCTTAAAGAAATGATTATTGAATCGAGGTTTGAGGATGTGTAAGAATTGAAATTCATTACATGGAGGGAATATTAGTTATTGGTAAAGAAGGTTATGGAAAGAAGGAAGAACACATTCAAGTCTATGAAAGAAGATCAGTTTGAGAAATTACGAGTTCAGTGTGTCTTAAGCACAAGACTAAGAGTAGAATGCTAAAAGCAGGATTTTAACCAGGCTTTGTAGGCCATGGCAAATATTTTGTTTTTTATCCCATGATCAATGGAAACAGAATTGTTTTAATAATATGATGTGTGAGAGACTGCAACAGATTTTGTTTTGAAAAAATTGCTTTAAGGTGTGGAGAACAGATTGGAGAAGATGGAGAATATACATGAGGAAACAGGAATGGTGATAAATAAGGTAGGATGAGATGAGCTGCTGAGTAATACAGATCGTATTTGGAGATGAAAGGACAGAGTAGAGTAAGAAAATGACTCTTAGTATACAGACATCTAGAACACGATGGATGAAACTGCTTATCATGTGATAGGATTATGTTTAAGGATCATACCATATATTTGACTCTGTGTTGGATGTGACTGGACTTTGAGTGATCCAAGTGCAAGTGGTAAGGAGGTGGATGTTCATGAGGATCTTGAAATCATGAGAAAAGCACCAGAGGTGGTGCCTTGTGATTCACAATTGTTCATTGAGCTGTGGCCTTCTAAATGATTCAGTAAAATTTTATATACATATATATGTATATGTTTTCCAAGTACATCTGTGCAGCAAATAGAGATGTTTTCGAATAATAAAGGACAAGTGCTTGGAAGCCAGAATTTGGAAAGATTTAGTCTCAGTATTCTAATACATTGAATCACTGGCATTTTTCATTGTTCTTTTGTTCTGCCGGATATACATCCATACACTTTAGTTCTGAGAGTTGGGGCATTTGTGAATAATTTATTTTTGAACAAATATGGAAATCTAAAGAACCTATTTTAAGTGGAAACTATAATTAAATGCAAAATGGAACCATTTTTATTAGGATACCATTGCAGGATTTCACAAGCCTTAGGTTAGACTGTAAGTTCCTCAAGGACAAGATCTCTACTTTTCCTTCTCTAAATGGTGCCCGATGCACATAGACATAGCATTTATTCACAATTTATAGAATTTATGCTAAAAAGCACTGCACTGATGTTTATTATTATATTATGTTCCTCCAATAACTTAATTTAATATATATATATATATATATGTATTGCTCACTAGAGACCTTTTTCTCTCCAAAGTAGTATATCTGAAGAGATAGAATCTATACTTTCTGTCCTGTTAGCAGGCAATGAGAATCTGGCAGTTCTTTTGGTAGTTTACATAAGGTAACTCTTCAAATGCTTAAATCAAACGTTGAAGATACACATCAGGAAGGCAGCTAAACCCACATCTTGGGGACCATGAAGAGGTTGCACACCTAGAGGAAATATTTAATTTATAAAATAAGATTTTCAAAGTCACACATACAATTCTCCACAAAATGAAGTGAATACTTATTAAACAATTCATGAGTTCATTGATAAAATATTGAAGAAAGAGAAAAGATACTTTTATGGAATCAAAAAGAAAGGCATCCTAATTTCAGTTGAAGAAATTGCAAGTCCTTATCATTTATTTTTTGTTAAAATGTAATTTTATGCATTTGTGATTGTTTGCCAGTTATTTTAGATAAAAGCAGTTATTTTTATTTCTTATACATAATAACACATAGATATTTAAATCTCCTAACTCCTGTTTATTAAAAATAGCAAGTTTTTGCCAGTGATGGTGATGAAGCAAGAGAGAAACTTGACAAAAACATGAAACAATGATTTTCAAGAGATCGGATATCAGACAGGGAAGGAACATGATTCTTGGGAGAGAGGAAACAAATGATGTAAGCCCTAAAGTTGTTCCAGGTTGCTGTACGGGTAGTTTCTGGAATACAGAACAGGGAGAGGGAACCTGAGCAAAGCCAGCTGGTCCTGTTGAATGGAGGAGATGAAGCTGAGAGACAGGGAACACCACAGAGTTTCGAGTAGTGGATAGAAGAATACACAGAAATGGAATGCCAGATGTTTGCAGAATGCTTGAATATTCAGCTGAATATTGATAAAAGGATATATTTGAGGAAACTACCTGAGGAAAGAACCACTTAAAAGGATTACAGGGAATAGTAGTGAATCTTATACAGGACTGGGAATAGTTTCCATTTCTCTAGTCAGAAGGGGAAACTTTAGAAATCATGGGGTATTGGTTAGAGTAATCAAAAGGATTTTGTCTCAGTAGTGGAGCAAAATTAGCCACCGACTTAATGATGTTCTGGTATTGCCTAAAAACACTTAAATCTGATCTTAAATGAAATAAAATATTTCCAATAACTTCATCACAACCAGAACAAAGCTCAAGAATATTTACATTATATAAAAATGTGCCATGCTGAACGAGGTAAAGCACAATGCCTGGCATTCATTAAAAAAAAAAATTGCAAGCATACAAATAAGCAAAAAATACAGTGCACAGCCAAGAGTAAATGACTCAAGTGAAACAGAGAAATGACCCAGATGTTGGAGCTGGTAGAGAAGGTCCCTAGAACAGTTCTTACAACTATTTCGTATGTTCAAGAAGCCAAGTAGAGATTGGAGAATATTTTCTTAAATCTAAATCAAACTCCTAGAGATGAAAAATTCAGTGTCTGAAATGAAAACTGCACCATATGGAGTTATTGGCAGAATACACACTGCAGAGAAATATTTTGGTGAACTTGCAAACAGAATGAACAGAACATCAATGAAATATACAGGGTAGTTGCAAGCAGTGGAACATTCTTAAAATTGGAGACTAAAGGAGGGAGTAAAAAGGGAAAGAAAAAATATTCGAGGAAGTAATGGCCATTTTCCACAAAATTTGATTTTTTAAAAAATTTAAACTCACAGATTCAAGAAACTAAAAGGCAAAACAGCAGGCATGAAGAAATATGAAGAATACTATAGGAAGACACATCATAATTAAATGGCTCAAACAGAAAAAAATACAGATGGGAAAAATAGAAAACAAAAAGAAAGATAATCGTTTTAAATATAACCACATCAATCATCACATTAAAAGGAAGGTATTTATATATTGGATTAAAAGAAACAAGACTGACTCAATTATATGCTTCCCACAAGACATGTATTGTAATTACAAAGACACAAAAAGATTAAAAGTGAAATGATAGGAACAAGTAGAACATGAGAACAGTAACCCAAAGAAAACTATTATGTCTATATTAAAATAGATGTAGATTTCAGAACAAAGGATTTCATCAGGAATATAGCATCATTTCTTAATGATAAATGAGTCCATTGATCAAAAATATATACCAGTATTAAATGTTTGTGCACATAAAACCAACCTTTCATAACATATGAAACAGAGAAATAAACAGGGAAATAAACAGATCTTCAATTTTTGTTAGACTCAGAAGGTAAAAAATGTCAGCAAGGATATTGAAAGTATGAACAACATTGCAAACAAATTGTCTAGTTGACATTTATAAAATCTTTCTCTTGACAACAGTGGAAAGCACATTCTTTTCCAGTTCACACAGTATTTATCAACATAAACCATATGTATGCCATAAAGCAGTCTCAACAAATTTAAATGGACGAGTCATACAATGTGTGCTGTCTTACTACAGTGAAACTAAATATGAAATCAATAACAGGAAGATATATGGAATCTCCAAATTATTGAAAATTAAGTAATATACTTTTAAGTAACCCACAGGTCAAAGAATAAATCCAAATAAATTAAAAAGTAATCTGAAGTGAATAAAATTAAAAACATAACCATCAAAAATTGTGGGATGGATACAGCCAAAGAAGTTCTTAGAAGGTGAGTGGATAAGCAAATTGTGAGATGTCTATAAACTGAAATACTGTGTGACTCAGAAATAAATAGGAATGATTTATTAACATGTACAACATGCATAAATCTCAAAATAATTATGAGGAATAAAAGAAGCCAGACAAAAACAAGTATATACTCTACTCATGAGAATTTATAGAAAATGCAAACTAGCCAATAGTGCAGAAGGCAGAGCGGTGGTTTTCATGTGACGCCTGGGGCGGCAATGGATGGGAAGCAGGGATTGCAGACTAGAACAAGGAAACATTTGGGGGTGGGTGGTGGACAACATCTTTATTATCTTGACTATGTTGGTGGTTTCACGAACCTACATAGGTGTCAAAACTGGTCAATATGTACAGCTTTATTATTTTCCATTTATTATATGTCAATTATACCTTTAATAAACTTGTTAAAAATAAATAATGTTGTAAGCAATGGTAATAATGGACTAAAGTGGCTGGGCCTATTTCTATATAACTTCTGAGAGAGGAGGCATTGCATAAGACTTCTGATGACAGAAGTGTGGCATGAATAAACCTCCCTTTCTTAATTTATCAAAATAGGGTTCTTATTGAAATAAGTTAGTAATTCAAATATAGGTTGATCTGCCATGGATGCATCATACATTCTATTTCTCAAAGCTTCATTTCTGAACAGAAAATCTGTGAGCTATGATGTAATTCTTATTTTCATTAATCTTAGCATTTCCCATTTGTAACATTTCACTTTGATATTTGAAGATGTGTTTATCTTGTTGATTAAAACTATAAACTATTGGAATAATCTTGATGCTCAGGATGAATCTTAAAAATGCACCACTATAAAACTCGGTTGTCAAGCTGAGTTGGTAGATGTATTGTATCCAAATAGATGGTGGCAAATAATGACCTCTGTGAGGCTTGCAAATGGTTACTAGATTTTAAGGAACTAGACTAGTTTACCAGGATCAGACACCCAGCTTATTTTGGTCAGTATTAGAAAATATATCCAGTGCCCAGCACAGCATCTCTTAAAAGGCAACTGCTTTTGAATAGCTGAATGAATGAATGAATGAATGAGAGAGATATATATCACAACTGTAGACTGCAAAATTTGAAGTTGAAACACCCCTTTTTGTTGATAGGAAGAAGAATGGCTGTAACAGCAGCAACAACAAAATACCTTCTATCCCTAACCCCATGATACAAGAATTTTACTTAAGGTAAAGTAACTTGACTTGGTTTTCCAAGGATGTTTCTGGGTTACATATTGACTCTAGACCTTTTACTTTATATAGTTAGTAGTGTGACCTGTCACCGATATTTTGTCGAGGAGTCTATCTCATAGTGAAAATGTTGATGCCGTAACATCTCAAGGTGATAACATCAGTGATTTTCAGAATAACCCCAGTCATTTCCCATCACATTAAGGATAAATTCCAAAGACCTTATCACAGTCTACCTGTAAGGCCCTGGATATCTACCAACCTCAATTTCTACCATCTGTTTCACTTTACCTGCTGTTATGTATTCACCCATGTCTCATTTTCATTCATAGGACATGCTAAGTACATTCCAATCACAGGGCTTCTGCAAGCCTATTTGCTTTGATTGAGGTAGTCTTCATTTGATAGTTTCATGGGTTCTTTGACTTTGTCCAGAATTTAGGATTACACACATATGTAACTGTTGAACAAATACATATGTATTTTGTTCAGTTTTTTCTACACATTTAAAACCAAAATGGAAAAGTTGTCATACCTTGAAATCTGTGACAATTTTAAAAGTTCCTATGCTATTTTATTTTCCAGCTATTCATGGTGACATAATTTAGCCATTATCCATTCTACTTAGAACACAAAAACATTAAAACCAGAGTAAAAGTTCCTCATCTAATAATGTGGTATGGAGAAAGTTGAGTTTCATTTTCTGAGGTTCATTTTATGAACTAATTAACCTTTAACTTAAAATGATACTCACATTCTTTCCACTTTTCTCTCAATTTTAATCTTATTATTGCTCATAAATGGTTTCTTCCTGAGTCAGTTGTTTTATTTTTGGCTTTGATAAAAACCAATTCTATATTGCATGAAAATCTAAATGGACTTCTTTATTCTGTTGGTAACATGGGCATTAGAATATTCATTTGCTTTAAAAATATTTAAATAGATATGTACACATATATTTGTCTTTAGAATTTTTTCTTCTTTCCCTTTTTTCTCCTTAAAAAATCCACAACATGTTTTATCTTCTATAGTTTGTTTATATAATTGGTTTACACTAAAATATAAGGTATTTCTTACTACCAGTTTTTGTGTCCAAATGCCAAAAATTTTGAAGTAGTGTTTTCATTTTTACACATGAATTTTAGTCTGTCCTATAGAAAAACACAACTATACTTCAATTGCATAATATGAATGGCCACTTGAAAAACTAAAAGCTGGTAAAATGTGTTTAATTAAATAAAGGTTACTTCATGTCTGTTCTTATTCAAAGAAGATAGTATTTACTGGATCCTCTTAACAGGCAAAGTAATATAATAGCGTATATTATAACAAACATCAAAATATTGTCCAAAAGCTTTCAGAGAGGCAAGCGGTAGTGTGAACCATTAAAAAACAAAAACATAAAAAACAAAAAAAAACAAAAAAAAACTTTTCTCTGGACTTAATGTAGAATAAAAGAAAATTTTAAATAATTATTAAATCAAAGAACCATGATAAATGAAGCTTGGTGGCCAAGCATACATATTTTCTAATTTAAAAGCTGGCTGAAAGAAGAGAAAAATGCAGCAAGTAGAGGTGTAGAATGTGATCGTTGGAAGGGCCCGAGGAAATTGTTGCTTCATTTAACAAACTTGTGAACACAATATATACCAGTACTAGGGTTGTGAGCAAAGTTGTGCAAGTTCAATTCTCTGATATTACCACCTGTGAAATCTTGGATGGATTATATAACCCCTTTGAGATTGAATTTCCTCTATAAATGATTATAATGCTGCCTTACTTAACTTTCAGGGTTTCTGTGGAAATAAAATAATAAAAGATGACAAATAGGACTATTTTTGCAGGTGAGAACAGAGGCCTGGGGAAGTTTCATGACCTATTTAAGGTTATTCTGTAGTTAATGATACAGACAGGCTTAGAATTTAGGTTTCAGAAACCCTAGTGGTGTTTTTTTCTGCTGTGCCAACAAGAAGCATATCTCAAAAAGAGCAGAAGGTGCAGGTTGTAGGAATACAGGGAAATGTGGCAAGAAAAGTTCCAGGTTATCAGCATCTTTCTGGTGGAAGATAGACATTCCTTACTCTCCAGGAAGTCCCCTGGAAATGGTATGAAGGACACTGAGATATTCAGCACAATGATGATATTAGGCATTTTTAATACTGAGAAGAACAAAATTGACTGAGGTGGGAGATTTTTAAGCTTGTTTTCAAATGCTGTTCATAGTGTGAATATACCTTATTTATATTTAGTTCAAAACAATTTTTATTTTTTTAAGAAAACAAAAACTCAGTGTAAAATTGCATTTAAAAATTCTGGTAAATCAATCATCAAAACTGCTACCTTTC
Source organism: Tonatia bakeri (assembly GCA_004024845.1). Classification (NCBI taxonomy): domain Eukaryota; kingdom Metazoa; phylum Chordata; class Mammalia; order Chiroptera; family Phyllostomidae; genus Tonatia; species Tonatia bakeri. The sequence goes on from PVIA01000264.1 coordinate 332,637, forward strand.
ACCAAATAAAGATCAATATTTGCATCACTAATAACTGCTATTTGTGAGCCATTTTCCCTATTCAAATCTATATTTGGTTAGGCAGCTATAAATATGGATATTAAATTGCATCACATGATAAAATAAATTACTTCCATTACTACAAAAATATTGGCAAATTCCTGTCAATACATCTGTTTGCACAGTTTTTATTTTTATTTATTTATTTATTTTATTTTTTTTTTTAGATTTTATTTATTTATTTTTAGAGAGGGAAGGGAGAGGGAGAGAGAAACATCAATGTGCGGTTGCTGGGGGACATGGCCTGCAACCTAGGCATGTGCCCTGACTGGGAATCGAACCTGCGATGCCTGGTTCACAGCCCGCGCTCAATCCACTGAGCTACTCCAGCCAGGGCTGTTTGTACAGTTTTTATAGCAGCTCTTCATATATCTCTCATTCCTCTCCATTGTTTTCTTTAAGATGCTTTAAAAATTCTTTGTCATTCTGTTTTTTATGTTGAATCATTGAATTCAATGGGGGAAAACAAGAGTTTTAACTTTTTTGGTAAGATCTTCACCTTTTAGAATCATTCAATTAATTGTATGTGCCAAGTAGCTAAGGACTCTCCCTCCTTAGAAAATGTGTCTTAATACATTGGTTCTCGTCTTGGTGTGACATGTCTTTGCTGTTGTCAAGCAGCGCTCTTATGCTCCACTTTTTGTGATCTTAGCTCTGTTGCCTCTAGACATCTTTAGTCATAAAAGGTTCATTCACATTCAGAGTAGAGTAAGGTAGACATTTATACATAATGCATCATAAAGTAGATCTCGAGCCCCGGGTAATAAACAGTGAAGATGAAGAAGTCCCTGGCGATCGGCAAGAGGAAGACTGAGAACTAATGTGTATATGGTGGCCTTCACAACATGTGACATGTCCTAGAGACAGCATTCCAACCTTCCGCCTGTCTGCTTTTAGGCAGAGCTTCACAATCCAGTGAGAAAACAAAAGCCTTCAAATCTTCAGAAACAAAATGCTCATAAGGTAAATATGGAAAGTGTAAAAGGTATGACTTCAGCAGTTGCATTATTATGCAATTATAATTGAAGATACTAAATTCGATTACTTAACATATCAGTTTCAAGCAAAAGCAAAGTTAAATGAAGATGGTTTTGGAATTATCTAATATCAAGAAACTTCAAGCTGTTTTCAAGTTTCTACATGGTTTATACAGTGAATTGACATAAAATCTAACATTTTTTCTGGCACACTTCCTCTGTTTCATTTGGAGACATTTTGACCTTTGACTCTTTTTTCAGACCCGCACTATAAGATCATGAATTGACAGTGAATGAATGAATTGGCTGCTTTGTGATCAGTATCATCAAGACCAATACCCCTACAATTAGTATCACACATAAATGATGTTTTGATTAGCATGATGAATGAACTACTAAATTTATTTAAATTCTTCTGCAGGAAAATATTTTTAAAATCTCTTATATGCCAAAAATTTTGGATGAATTTGGATAGAAAGCAAAGCAAAAGGTTCTGAAAGCTCATGCTGCTTGAATTTCTTCAGACTTCTTTCTCGGGTGTTGAACAACTAGAAGCACAGCTACCACTGTCGAGGTCATTATTTGCATCACTGAGTACAACCTTACAGCACTGAAAAGTGGGGAAAAAGAAGTGAAGGAAGATCTTTCTCCTCAGCTGTGTTAGCAAGGATATCTCATAAGTAATATCAATATACAAGACAAGAACTAGAGTTATGGCTAATAAAATACAAAGTATTTTCACATCTCTTGAGAGAGAGCTAGAACTTTTAAAGCAATCCCATTCCCAGCATGTTAAAGGAACACAAAATAGCAGTTATTAAATGCACAAATGTATATAGAATTTATTTTCTTTAAGTGATCTCTACAATGGTTGTGCCTTTCGCAATTGTTATGCTTGCTAGGTAAACTGAGCAAAAGATTTCTACTATAACAACAAACCTGGAGAAGAGAATTTTGGATGTTATTTAACTTATTTTCTTGCCATTTTGTAGAAGAGAAAACTGAGGCCTACAAAGAGTAGTTCACACACTCAATGTTAAAGTCAGAACTTGAACCCAAGGCTGAATTTCAATCCGATGATCTTTGCTTTACACACTTTGACTGGAGAATAGAAATAATTCAGCAAGCTTGAGTTAACAGCAGTAGAAATCCCTGGAGAGAGAGCTATCTTGATTAGAAATACTGATTGCTGCTACGGTTTGAATTGTGAAGTACCCCGCATGCATCTTGCATGGGCACAAGCTAATCAGAACAAACTATAAAGCCGCCATGTCAGGTGGCAGAGAGATGCACAGGTGTAGCACTGAGGATACTTCCCCTGACACCAGATGCGTCTCTTTGTTGAAAATCAGCCACATGGGCTTTTTACTGGTTTGGTAAAACAGCAGGGAGGAAAGTCTTTCACTTCAAATATAGTTGCAGAGGAAAGGCAGAAGACATGTCTCATTAAGATAGGACACTGTGATTTTGTGGTCTTCAGAGCAATGGCCAGATGGAGTCTGTTCACAGTCAGCTTGTGCGAGAAGATTTCTACGAGATGATGGAAAGGAGGGTCTGCCTGTACCGATTCTCTGCTGCGTTAGACATAACTCTGACATCTTTTCCCTTCACAGGATCCTGTAGGGAATGCTCTACTACCTACTCAAGCCGGACTTACAATACCCGGCTGGTTCCAGTAATGGCATATGGTAGACTCCAAAGTCTTAGGGTCTCTGGGACAACGATTTTTACATGTCACTGAACTCACTATCTCCAGTCTCGCCCCACATCCCAGTGAAACTGTCTGTCCTCATTCCTTCAGAGTGGAACTTCCAATAAAAAAGGGGATACTTATCTCTTTTTGCTGCTTATCAACATTTATTTTCATGTTGCCTCATCAATCACAAGATAAAGATGATCGGTGATCATCTGATAATTTGCCAACTTCCTAAACTCAACACTAGCTTTGTCTTGCCCCCAGGGCTCTGCAAATACTGCCCCCATTTTCTTAACTGTATCTTCATCTTCCCCCTCATGCTACAAAATTCAGTGCTTTCTGAAAATATTGGCTTATCTATGCTTTTGTATACATAGCTTGCTCCTTCTCCCCAAGGCTGGCTGTGTTCACTAAGCTCTGTAGGTACAGTGCCAAAGGCACAAACTTCTAAAGACCCAGCAAATACTTCGTGGGATGTGGTACCACTTTAAAAAAGCTTGATATGATTTGATTTGAGGCTTCCAAAAAAAAGGATAGAACCCAGGGCCTACAAAAATTTTAAAATGGTCTTGCTAAAACCAGGGATAGTTAAAGCCTTTCCTTATACTTGGAAATGTGTTTATTTTCACTCATCACATTCAATTGTTTAGACAGTTATCTAAGATACGCAGTTAAATTGTTTTAGAAAGAAACTATATTCTTAGTGTCTGGCTCATTGTAGATTTTCCTGACTCATTATAGATTTTCACAGATATTGGTAAGCTGTGTGGAATTTCATAGATACTAAAGTTGGTCTCTGAGCACAGAAGCATTGCAGACACTGGCCAGAGGAATGTCTCGGACACGCTGAGAGTGACAAGTAGTAAACAGCTCTGTAGTGTTCCAGCCTCCCAACAGTCCTGTGGATGTGGGAGGGATGTGGGTGGTGGCAGGCCAGGGCACAGTGGCAGGTATGGGGGAGAGAAGTTTGAGAAGCACCTGACATCCTGTGCTTTTTGAGAACAAAGACTGTCAAAGGACAGCCATCAATCAGACAAGTGGGGCTGGTGTTGTGCCAGTGGGAGAAAGTTTAAGTCACATACAAGTTCTTTTCTTCGGTAATAATAGACTCTTATGCTCAGGACAAAGTGACCGGGTTTGCAAATCTTTTATTCAGAAAACAACTTCCTTTTATCTAAGTACTCTTGCTAAGCATCTTACAGAAATAAGTGTGTGATACTGCATATTTGAAATCCTGACCTGTTGGTGGAGTATTGTTCTTTTGTGAAATGTTCACTTCAGGTTACTTAAAGGTCATTCAACTCTCCTATGATATATTGTACTATTATTAAATATGTATGCAAACCCATAGGATTTCTAAGCAAAGCAGATTAGTAGGAATGAGACTTGTACATTATTCACCAAATAACCTCTTTATCATTTCAGAAAAGAATTTCACCATTAAGGGTACTGTCTCCTATGCACGTTTTTAAGAAGACAATTTGACATTTATATTTCTTTTTTTCTTTACAGCTTGTCAGATAAGATAAAAATGTGACAGGACATGACCTTTCTTTGATGTATAAATGGTATTGCAATACGAGAACATCAATTGAGAAAGGTCTTATAGTAAGCTCTTTTATTTGTTTTTCTTTTCTTTTTGTATTGATATTTCAAATGATGTTTCAAATGAGGAGAAAAGGAAAAATACACAAAATGCAATGGGTTTAAATAAAATATAAAATTATTTTATAACCTATTTTACCCCAGTTTTGCTTTCTGTAGCTCTACAGATTTAATTTTCTTAGCATACTTTTTCAGCAACTATAAGCATTTTTATGATATTCCACATCACAGGTTATCAGGGAAATACAAATCCAAACGACAAGGAGATACCACTACACACCCACTAGTATGGCTAAACTCTGCGACACTGACAACACTGAATGCTGGTGAGAACGTGAAACCACGAGAACTCTCATTTGTTGCTGCTGGGAATGCTAGAAGGTACAGCCACTTTGGAAGGCAGTTCAGTGGTTTCTTACAAAGCTAAACACATTCTTACCATTTGATCCAGCAGTCACTTTCTTTGGTATTTACCCAAAGGAGTTGAAAAGTTATGTCCACACAAAAACCTGCATGTGAATGTTTATAGCAGTTTTATACATAATTACCAAAAACTTGGAAGTAGCCAAAATGCCCTTCAGTAGGTAAATTAATAAACTATGGTACATCCAAACTATGGAATGTTATTCATTGCTAAAAAGGAATGAGCTATCAAGCCATGAGAAGACATTGAGAAAATTTAAATGCATATAACTGAATGAAAGAAGCTAATCTGAAAAGGCTATCTACTGTAATTTTAAGTATATGACATTCTGGAAAAGACAAAACTATGGGGACAGTAAAAGCTATCAATAGTTTCCGGGGGTTGTTTGAGGCGATCAGGGAGGGGGCAGTGGAGGGATGAATAGATGGAGCATGGAGGGTTTCTAGGGCAGTGAAACTATTCTGTTTGATGCCATAATGAAGGTGGTATGGCATTAGACATTTGTCCAAACCCATAGAATGAACTATAATTTAAACTATCGACTTTTGGATAATTATGATTTGTCAATGTAGGTTCATCAATTGTAACAAATGTACTACTCACATTGGGGATGTTGATAATTAGAAAGGTTATGTATGTGTAGGGTCAGGAAGTGTATGGGAAATCTTTGGACCTTCCAATTTTGCTGTACATCTGAAACTGCTCTAAAAAGCTAAAGTGTTTTTTTTTTTAATTTACTTTTAGAAAGAGGGGAAAGGAGGGAGAGGGAGCGGGAGAGAAACATCGATGTGTGAGAGAAACATCAATTGGCTGACTTTTGCATGCACCCCAATGTGGGTACCAAGCCCACAACCCAGGCATGTACCTTAACCAGGAATCAAACTGGCAACCTTTCAGTTTGTGGGACAAAGTCCAATCAACTAAACCACGCTGGCCATGGTGAAGAACTAAACTCTTATTACTTAAAAAAACATATAAAATGTAAAGTATCAATATTTTTGCACTAATTACATATTGAAATAATATATTTACATATGGGGTTAAGTAATAAATGAATGCTGAAGTTTTATAAGAAATATGATCATACATAGCATAAAAGTGTTCTTTTCATGGTGCTTGTTAATCACAAAGGTATAAAGAGAATAACTTTAGAGCTGAAGAAACTGGGAACCACATCACCTTAACGAAGTGCTCAAAGATACAATCACTAGTAATGGAACTGATGGGCAGCATATGTTCACCGATATAATGAACTAAGAAAGAAATAACATCACTTTCATGGTACCCCTAACAAAATAATGTGTAACCTGTCTTGTAATGTGTGAGCATCAGAAAAACACTTTCTATAAAATATTTCTGTACTCTTCAAATATGACATGATGATGAGATAAAAATGATTTAGGAATGTTCTAGATTAGAGACTAAAAATACATGACAGTTAAATATAATAAGCAATCCTGGACTCAAAAGAATGGAATATAAGGAATCAGTTGAAGAAAATTGGCAAATTTTGGAACAAGATCTTTGGATTAGATATTACAACAAAAAATAATTGCGTGATTTTTATTATTGTACTGTAGTTTATAAAAACAAGTCTTTGGTTTTAGGAAGTGTGAACTGCTGTGTCAAGGTAAAAAGGAATTTCATGTCTAAATCTTTTTTATTTCTCCACCTTAAAAAGTACCTTCAGTGCAATATTGAAAACAAAACAAGCATTTAAATATGGCCTCTAAAAGGTTGTATGTTCCATTTATTATTATTTATTATGCCTTCCTGAAAGCATTTTTAAAGGTTTAAAAGGTTTCAGATTTTAAAATCTGAAAATTGAGTTTCTGAAAGTAAATTCTATAGCCACATGGCATCCACAATGACAACTAGATTGCATCTGAATATCAAACTGAAAGATGAAAGATGATATTTTACAATTTTACAATGTATAATATATTTTAAATTTGATTGAAGTAATTAAAATATAAAAGTTTTAAAAACCCATGCTTGTACGAGCAATTGATATTTGGCAAAGGTGGCAAGATCATATACAATGGAGCAAAGACAGCCTCTTCAATAAATGGTGTTGGGAAAAGTAGACTAGTACATGCGAAAAAAATGACACTAAACTACCAATTTACACCATACACAAAAATAAACTCAAGATGGATAAAAGACTTAAATGTAAGATGCAATGCCATAAAAATCCTAGAAGAAAACATAGGTAGTAAAATCTCAGATATTCAACACAGAAATATTTTTGCTATATATCTGCTAAGGCACAGGAAACAAAGCAGAAAATAAACAAATGGACTACATCAAATGGAGGTAACTGTACTTGAACAATAACAAAATAAGATACTAAAAAATAAACAAAATGAAAAGCTTCTGTATGCCTAAAGAAACCATCAACAAGATGAATAGGGAACATACTGTTTGGGATAACATTTTCATCAATGATACATCTGACAAGGGTTTAGTCTCCAAAATATACAAAAAACTAATACAATTCAACACCAGGAAGACAAACAACCCAACCAAGAAGTAGGCAAAAGAGCCAAATAGACAGTTCACCAAAGAGGACATATAGTGGGCCCATAGATATATGAAAATATATTCAACATCACTAATCATCAGAGAAATGCATATTAAAACCACAAGGAGATATCACCTCATACCTGTCAGAATGACTACCATGAATAAATCAACAAATAACAAGTGTTGGCAAGGGTGTGGAGACAAAGGAACCCTAGTGCAGTGTTGGTGGGAATACAATATGGTGCAGCCACTGTGGAAAACGATAGGGAGAATCTTAAAAAATTAAAAATGGAACTTCCTTTTAACCCAGTAATCCCACTTCTAGAATAAACCCAAGGACCCCTATACAAAAAATATCTGCACCCCTATGTTTATAGCAGTGCTATTTACAATAGCCAAGACTTGGAAACAGCTTTAAATGCCCATTAGTAATGAGTGGGTAAAAACTGTGGTACATTTACACAGTGGAATATTATGCAACAGTAAAAAAGAAAAATAAAAAAACTCTAACATTTTGCAACAGCGTGGATGGGCCTGGAGAAAATTATGTTAAATGAATTAAGCCAGTCAGTGAAAAAAAATACCACATGATCTCACTTATATTTGGAATCTAATGTACATAATAAATTAATGAACAAAACAGTAACAGAAGCTTAAATACATAAAAAAGACTGTCAGCTACTCGAAAGGAGCATGCAAGTATAAATGGAATTGTTTCCTTTATTTTTATTTCTCTTTCTGATAGTTTATTATTAGCATATAGAAATGCAAAAGATTTTTGTGTATTGATTTTGTATCTAATTTGTATGCATTTAATATATTTTTCTATGGCTATGTTGTTGCATCAAATTCCTGGGAGAGCTTAAATGGTATTGTAGTTTTCCCAAATGAGGTCTAGTCTTTTATGTCCCTCTAATCACAGTTATGAGATGAGAGTCATCTTTTGAGGGGTTGCTGTGTGCCCCCCAGACATCTCTGGGTGTGATAGTCGCTATTGGTCAAGAGCAGTTCTCTGGATTAGGGTGGGTGTAACTGTGAGCTGTTAGCAAGAATGACTCACAGATCATTAAAGAGATCTGTGTAGGACACCTAAAGCATCCTCAAGAGCCTGTAGTTGATGGGGATAGTATATTTAACTCAACCTGGTTTACCTACTGTGCTTATGTTTGAAAATAGGGGCAGAGTCTACTATGGCCTTGAAGTCTACTATGAGAAGAAAGCACCAAAGGATTGCTGAGTAGACTTTACATCACCACTATTCCAACCAAGTCCTCTGCCTGTGTGGACATCATTTATTTTCTGCAGTTCTGAAATCTCACCTGAAGTTTCAATATAATACTGATACTTCTTAATTATATATAAAATGTATACATGCATATTTTGCACACACCCATTGCTTAGACATATGCCTGCCATATGAAACTCAGTGACTCTAAAACTTCTAGTCTTTTCCACAGGTCACCTTCCCCCTTTTGTGTTAATGGTACCTAACATTAGGCAGTCAGGCTTCAATCTTTTGAATTTTCTTTAACTTTTTCTCTTTTTCTTCTTTGGTTCACCCTATATACTGAATCAATAGACCTCAGAAACTCTCTCATAATGCTCTTGACATGCACACCTTCCATTGCATCTTATTATCACTCCACTTCCAGTCCTTGTCTTGTTCTGCCTTAACTGCAGAAGGAATTTCTGAACTGACCTTTTCATATCAATATTTCACCAATAACAGATTAATATTCTAAAGCACCTTTTTAATCACATCATTCCTTCATTCAAAATCTTTAAATATCTTACCCCCTTGCCTATAAATCTAATTTTCTTTATTCATATTTAAGTGCCTCAATAATCTTACCTGCATTAAGCTGTAATGCTATATCAATGGGCATTATCTATTTTAATACATTTTTATAAAGTACTTTATCTAACCATAAAAGAAGAGAATATCAAATTTTTGAATATTTCAAGTTATATGTGAAAATACAGGTAAATTTAACAAGGTGAAATGGTAAAGTAATAGATGTCACATTCTGAATTGGGGCTGTAAAATTTAGATTTAGGTGAGGTGACAGAAACATTACAATTGGAAACAGAATAGTTGTTATTTGAATTCATCTCAGAAAAATATAATGTGACTACAAATTTTTTAAAACATTTAAATTAAAAATTTTCAAAACAATGAATGCATTCTTAGACTATATCACAAAATCATTAAAATAGATTTTTTCAAAGTTTTAGCAAAAAATATTTTTGAGCAAATTCTTATACAAACAAAGCATATAAAAATAAACCATATAAAACAATAGAAGGGAAACTATTTTATTAAAGTGAAACAACTCTCTGCCTTCCTAAACCCACAGCAAGACAGCCCCCAAGTCTTTACACAGAATCCAAATTCTTCCTGGAGTTCGGAATCAATAGCTCTCAGCCAAGACTGGAAAACACGTTGCACTTCACTGTCAGACTCTATCTAAAATATTGCAGTAAGTGCTTGCTCCTGAACTCTAAACAAAACTAAAGTCCATTTTGGAAGACAGTGTAATAATTGGTTAAATGACTGAAAATCATGTAATCAGATCAGTTGATAGGTTGAAAGAAATGGGGATGTTTAGAGGAAAGGATGGAAGAGTAAACGGTGATGTGATACGGGTTTTTATGTCTATGAAGGACTTGAGTGGGGAATTCTTTCAGATAGGCGCAAATGCCAAGTTATTGAATCAAACAGCCTCTTTCAAGAATGAATGATTCAACCATGAAAAAGATTAAAGAAAATTCAAGAGCTAACACCATTGACTCAGATGTTTATTTTTCTCCATGTTGCTAGGTATGTATTTTTCCAGGTTATGTAGTTTGGGATACCATGGCTCTGTTAATTCTCACAACATTTGAAACTTACTAGTTGTTTACAATGTCCCAGATGCTGTCCTAAGTGATGAAGACCATGAGGTGAACAAGACATCATCCCTGTCTTCAGTCTAGTTATAAAAATTAGTGTTAAAAAACTTCAGTGGAATATGAAAAGTAGTAAAGGGAACTACAAACAAAGCACAATAGGAAACAAAAAAAAAGAAAGCAAAATGAGGCTTCTTGGGGGAGCCAGTGAAGGTTTTTAAATGGCAATGTTATTGTCATAAAGACTGTTTACCAAGCGATAAGATGGAAAAAATCTACATCAGGTGAAGTAAATTTTGTGTGCAAATGTACTGAGGAATGAAATCACATGGACTAGGGGGGAAACGTTTAGATTTTCTGGAAATTAATGTACCTACAGTTGAGCGAGGTGGTAAGGATGGAAAGGTGTTCTGGGAGAAGATCCAGAGACAGGGGCGTGAACCCTGTCGGGGTAGACAGGTATCCCCCTACTCCATTTGTGACAGGCCTGCTGGCTTAGTGCATGGAGGGGTGAGGAAAAAATGACTAACTGCTACAAAATCCTGAATGATACCCTTTTCCGTACCGTTAGCCTAGAAAAAGGAAAGTCGTTACAGGGGAGTCTAATATTGCAATATAAGTATTTGAAGAGTAGCTTGGCTATATTTTCCAGTTATTTAAGAAACTTAATAAAAAACTTATTTGTGGCTGTATGATGAATGAAAAATGACCTGGGATTGTCTCTGATATAACAGATTCATTTATAGTTAGATCAAATAAGGTTATGGAACTATGAATAAAAGGTGAGATAAATGATTCTAAGTAAACACTACCTTTTTAAATTTCACCTTTCATTTTGTTTCTGATGATGGAAACCACACGGCTGCAAAATTAGTGGATCAAGAATATTAAATATTATTTATAACCTCTAAATGAGAATGATTTTGAATTTTCTGCCCTATGATAACCATTCTTAGCCTTTTAACAAATTCTATTTAAAGCACAAATTTATAAATTGTTTCAAAGAAATTTTTTATTTAAGAATCAGAAAGACATCAAAATGATTTTATTCTGAAGGGTCTTCTGCCTTTTAATTCAGGACTTACTTCAATTTTATTGGACTTTCAGTGAAAGTCCTGCAACATTATACTATTTTATAACTCACTCCAAGAAAATACAGGCATGTATTTTATTTCTAACTTCTTCTGGAACTGGAAAAAGGTTAAAAAAAATCAGATCGATGAGCAACAGTTTGCTTACTTCAGTTACTGCTAACATGACTGGCATAAGGGAGAGAGAATTAAAAGTGGAATCAACTGTTATCATGTGTAATTCTAGGCCACACTCTGGTGCACCTTAATCCCTCACTAGTACCACCTCTATGCAATTTCACTTAACTTAAGCTCCTCAGACTATGCACTTGATATCATTTCTACACATTCCATAAAGGAAAAGGAAAAAATAAACACACTTACAGAAAACATCATCTTGGTCTTCAGAAAATTCCAGATGCAGCATCCCTGGCCCTCTGTCCTTGCATGCAAACTGCCTTTTGTTATGTGTTATTCAGGACTGTGCATACTGTAAAGTCATATAGAATGAAAGCAGAAAAATAATACAATTGTATATAACTGTTTTAAAGGAAATAAATTTATAATATATAAAATATGTCACTTGCAAAGTTGAATTAAAATTTAAATGTCATAAATAACTCAATCATTCTTAAGTACAAAGGAATTATTTACACGTGAGGGACAACCTGCTGGAGAATGTTACATTATCCACTTGACAAAGTTCTACTGATGATTCAAAATACACAAGTAGTTTGCTATAAAAATCACTTCCCTCACATCTTTATCTACTTGGCACTTCTAGAGCTAGTCCGTTTACTTTTCATGCTTCCAGTAGATTTTTTGAAAACATACAAATCATGTTTGTCGGGCACATTTTCTCAAGGCACCATGTTGAGAATTTTATATATTTTAATTTAGCTAATGTTCACACTCTAATACACCAATTTACAAGGGAGCTAAGCTACAAATGGTTGCCACTTTCTCAAATTTGTTGTGTGATCCTATTTAATCACTTCACAATAATACCACCCAAATGATTTTTAAGTAAAATGTAGTGTAACTATTATCTGGCTTTCACTCTAACTATGATGTGAGCCCTTTAATTTATTTATCCATTTGGTTACTGAACGCCCACCTGTGCCAAGCCCAGAGGATAAAGCAGAAAATAAAACAAAAACTCTGCACTCATGATAACTCACTGCGTTTTAAGGGCAACACATGAAGGATGGAGAGTAGGAGTACTCCAGAAGACATCAGTCCAGCACTGCAGAAGCACACAGGAGAGCACCTGCTGAGAGTCTCGTAAAGGCTTCCTGAAAAAAGTCATGCTAAAACTGAGTTTTGTAGAATGCTTTGGAGGTAGCTGGGGGAAGGACAAGAGAGAGTGCACAGCACATAATAGGCAGCTGTATTTACTTGACTCAAGGCTGGGAAGTGAGACAAAGCAGTGAGTTATAGACCTGCCAGTAAGTACGTTTGATTGAAACAGGGTGTGAGGTGTGAAGCAGGAACAGGTGAGGCTATGAAGATGGTAGGAGGCTTGTGGAAAGGATCTTGTGTGAAAGGAATGGCGTGATCACATCTGCACTTTAGGAAAAAATGTTCTAATTATAGTAGTCACCCCTTTTTTACAAATTTTGATTTCTGTGTTTTCAGTTACCTGCAGTCAACTGCAGTCTGAGAATTTTAATTGGAAAGTTCCAGAAATAAACATTTTATAAGTTTGAAATTGCACGCCATTTTGAGTAGTGAAATCTTGTGTTGTCTTCTCTGTCCCACCTGGAATGTGAATCCTCCCTTGGTCCAATGTCTCCGCGCTGTACATGCTCACAGTCCGTCATTTAGCAGTCGTCTTGCTCATCAGATAGATGCTGGTGGTGTTACAGTGCTTGTGTTCAAGTAAGCTTTATTTATCTGATAATGGCCCGTAAGTGCAAGAGTAGTGATGCTGGCAATTCACATGCGCTAAAGAGAAGCCATATAGTGCTTCCTTTACATGAAAAGGCGAATGTTCTCAACAAGGAAAAAAGGTCATGCTGAGGTTGCTAAGGTCATGCTGAGGTTGGTAAAAGTGAATCTTCTGTCCATGAAATTGTGAAAATAAATTTGTGCTAATTTTGCTGTCTTATCTCAAACTGAAAAAGTTACAGCCACAGTGCGTGATAAGTGCTTAGCTAAGGTGGGAAAGGCATTAAATTTGTTGGTGGAGGACATGAACAGAAAACACGTTCCAATTGGTGGCAACATATTATACCAGCAACCATTGAGCCTATGAGAAGACTTCAGCAAGTTATCCACTGAAACAAGTGACACCAAGCAATTTATTGCAAGTAAGGGATGGCCACACAGTTCAGGAGTAGGTGTGGCGTATCTCACACCATCACAAGGAGAAGAAGGGGGAGTACAGTACAATTAGATATTTGAGAGACAGTGACAGGGAACATTTACATAACTTTCAATACAGTATGTTGGTTTAAGTGTTCTATTTTATGTTTTTGTTAATCTCTTACTGTGCTCAATTTCTAAATTAACTTTCCTATTCTATATACACATATGAAAAAATAGTGTATATAAAGATAGGCACTCTTCATGGTTTCAGGCATCTGTGGGGGCTCTTGGAACACATCCACCATGAAAAAGGGGACCACACTACAACAAGAGTTGATGGGGAAGGGCGTGGGGAGTACTCCAGATTTGTGTGGAGGAAACCTGTCACAAGACCTTTACACTAAACCAGGAGGAGATGATGGTCACTGAAGTCAAGTTAGCCACATCAAAAATGGGTAGAATGACCAGATCAGATAGATGTAAAGAATGATTTTGAAATAATAACCTTTGGTAAATGAGTGAATTTGGAAGTTGATGGAGAACAAAGATATAGTGGGACTTCAAGATTTCTATCTTGAAAAGTTTGGTAGATGTTGATGCCAATTACCAAGATATAGGATGTTGAACCAGTTTTGTGAAACTGTTTGAAATAAAACTTACAATTTTTCTTCCAAACTGTCCACTATTTTTCTTTCAAACAATGATCAGTTCGGAAGAAAAATCTTACAATTTTCATTTCATACACCAATAAGGTCAAATCTAAGTTGATGTTCTGCTTTTAGATATTTAGCATATCAAATGTTAAATTGTATCCAGCAGAGTAAAAAGATATTTTCAACATAATTAAGATGGTTTTAGTTTTGAGATGGCATACATGTCTATTTTCTAACACTAATGTATTCAACATGTGTGTATGCCTGCATGTAGGTGTATAATCTGCTAGACACTATAATACAGTGTTGCACAGACACGAGATGGTTCCTGGCCATGTGGAGCTTGGAATAATCATTAACTAAAGAATCATCCAAGAGAATGTATATACACAGCTGTGCTGTGAAGAGATATATGGTCATAGAAGAGTTTATGTTGGTGGGAACTATGACCAAGAGAGCAAAACTGACCCCTTCCTTTACCACCATATGACTAAGCATGAATATCATGGATTGCAGTAAGAAATAACTGCATCTTGAAATAAACCCACACATACCACCACTAGCACCACCACTACCACCACCTATCTAATCCTAGTCCCCAAAATAAACTAATAAAAACAGATGCATCACTGTCCTTTTCATTATTAACATATATAGAAATATTGACCCTTGCAGGTGTGATAATTATGCAAGGAAATGGACCTTTGGGAAAAATTGAGAATAATTAACAAATGAAACATTTTTTCTGTAAATATTTGGCATATTATTCTTGTTCTTCCAGGGCTTGGGCACTCTTACAAGTACTACAGGTAAAAATATTTTTATTAATATTCATATTAGTCTGTGAGTGTTCTTTTGATCTGATCTGATCAGAAATGTCAAGATGTCTTCCTTCCTCAGAGATAATTAAATTGAAATCTGAAGAATAAACAAGAGTAAACTAGAAGAAAGGGGTTGGGGAAAATTTTTGAACAGGCTAAAAAATATTGAAGTTATGATTTAAACTGGACTCGACTTTTTAATACCTGAAAATGTAATGATTCTTATATCTGAAAATGACCAGAAAGATATGGATTTGTAAGTGATATAATCTAGAAGCAGAGGGATTTGTCATAGCATATTTGAAACCAGATGTCGGAAATTTTTATTTTTTATTTTTGCTGATGTGTGTTACAGAGTATAGCTTGTTTCATAAGTCAACTTTATAAGAATAAAACGTTCTTCTAAATCTAATAGGAAGATTTTCTTCTCCCAAAAGTGTCAATACATGTAAGTAGAACTATTGTTAAACAATGTCCAGTGGCGTTAGTTTGTTTATGGCACCAGATTTGTTCCCAGAGCATTAGTTCTATTTAGGCATTGAAGGAACTTAGAGCACTGGTCTCTTCAATGTCTTAAAGGCACAGAAGGCCAGTCTCTCACCTTCTTATGCCAGTGCATCAACCAACATGTGTTTTGAGCACAAGAATTCCTTTATCAGCAGTATTAGGAAGACATATGTATGTGTTGAATAAGTGCATATTTTTATATAATGTAAATATACATTTGTATATAAATGCAAATATGCACTCATATAATTATGAAAAAAGAGTAATATATGTAACATATAGGTGTGGCTCTTTGCAAAAAATGACATGCTATTTCCATATTGGTAGATAAGAGTATTGAAAGTTGTAAGAATGTGCATTTTTAATGGCATTTAAAAATTGTTTTAAAAGTACACTTGTCTCCATTTGCCCCCACCACTCTCCCCAGACCTGCTCCACCCATCCCTACCTCCCACCCTTGATCCTACCCCCCCTTGTCTTTGTCCCTGTGTCCTTTATACATGTTCTTTGATGACCCTTCCTCTTTCTCCTTCCATTATCTTCTTTTCCTCCTCTGTTTACTGTCAGTTTGTTCTTTATTTCAATGTCTCTGGTTATATTTTGTTTTCCTTGTTTGTGTTTTTTAGGTCCCACTTATAGGTGAGATCATATGGTATTTGTCTTTCACCACCTGGCTTATTTCACTTAGCATAATGGCTATGGTACATTTACACAATGGAATGCTACACAACAGAAAGAAAGAAGGAGCTTCTATCCTTCATGACAGTTTGGTTGGATCTGGAGAGCATTATGCTAAGAATGTGCATTTTAAAAAGTAATCTAGATTTACTTTAATAATCTAGATTTACTTTAATAACTACAAACAAATTAGAAAGTGTCCATGGGACTTTAGTACAAAGTAGTATGTAATTGGCAACCTTTAGAGTAAATTGTATACATTTATTTAAAATAGGATTGAATTTGCAAAAGATTTGTCAGGCACACAAGCAAAGTGTGCTTGTGCAGTGAGTAGAAAAGCAGTGAGGCCATGCTTTCCTCCTTCGTGACTTAGAAGAGAAAAAAATGCTTCCATCTCAGTGTTTAATTTGCTTCCCATAGAGATATTTGAGCATGTCTTTGTCCCAAAGTCTCAAATGAACTTTCTGAAAGAGTCTAGTAAATGCATCAATCAGAGTACCATTTTCTCTTATTGATCAGTGCAAAATCCCTTGTAATAGGTTAGTTGTCTTGCTTTTGTCACAGCATCTGTATTAATGCATGATGTATTGACTATCACAAAATTTCATTTTATAGATGCTTCTCTCCTGTTTCTGGCATTGTGTTTTATTAATAATTGTAAATAAAACAATGTCTTAGTTAAGCAAACTCATGATTATCTGTGATCATGGAAAATGTTGTTCTCATGTAAGTTAAGCAATAAATTAATTGAGGAAAATTCTATATAATCAAACTAGATGCTTTTTATAGTCATATTTCTGCTTTATACAGTAAAAGTATGGTAGAGGCTAGCTAAATTGTGATTCACATAATGATTTTTATTTGTACTTTTATGCTTAGGGAGGAATAAGACTCAGTACATGGTTCTTCACTTGACTAATTTAGAAATTGTCAACATTTCTGCCTGCCACTAAAAAATGTAGGTTATGAATTGAAATGGTTCAGATAAGTAGTTTTAAATAAATTGTTATTGAACATGAAATGAGTTTGGAACTGAATGATCATATTTGTTGTCTTCATTGATTTAAATCACTAGATAAAACTCAAAATTGTATTTTATTTTTCTTTTCAATGTATATTGGGAAATCATTGTTGATTTTCCAAGTATCAAATAAGACTACTTAATATGTCAGAAGGTAAAGTATTTTAAAGCTTTTATTAAAACACAAAGCTTGATAGTAGTCTGTCCTTAAAAGTGGTTACACACACTAAGTAGCTCAGTATCTTCCCCAAAACGAATCAGCTGAAAATTTATGTATTCAAGGATGACAGTGCAAGTGACTGTGGAAACACAGACATGCTAAAATTAGGAACATTCAAAATATAAACAAGGAAAATGAAAATACAGGAGTAATCAAATGAATATTTTGTTCAAAACATACATTTATGGGTACTTCCAAAATATTTTAAAAAGAGAAATGAATGGTTTAATTGTATTTGCAAGACTTAACTATTCACAGATCCTTGTGTTAAAGTTTGCTCTTTTTATTACCTTTTTTTTTTTTCTGGTCTTTCCCTTGTTTCTCCATCTAAAAGAAGCTCAAGTTCCAAATCTCTAAAGTATTCTTCCCTGCTACCTCCCTAAGATTTTTACCCAGTATCCATTCTCAAATCTTGAAAAAGCATTTTACAAAAATACAGTCCCTCCAGTGTCTAATCCCAGTCCATATTCTTAACTCCTGTAGTCTAATTTCCACACTCATATTCTACTTTACTTACTGTTTGAAAGTCATCAAGGACATTTCAACCGATACAGCTAATTGTTTCTTTGAGCACTGGTTGTTAAAGATCTCACTTATTCAATCTTTCTTCTTCCTTGATTTTCATGATGCAACAGTTTCCAGATCTCTTTGTACCTTTTTGATCTCTCAGTCATTGTTTCCTATCAAGTTGACAATATTGTCAATGAAATTATTTAATTTTGATGCAAAGCAATGTAATGATTGCTCTCATACATTTTATGTTTCCAAGAAGAAGAACAAGAATGCTGCAGTCACCTTGACAATTGAAAGACTGTAGCCATTCCTTTCTTTCACTATGCCCTGATGTACTGAAATGGGAAAACTTCAATAAAACTGCAAAGGATTTCTTTGGTGATATCCCATCTGTTAACTACACAATCCCAGGAAAATACAGAAGGGAGACATGGACATAAGCCAAAATTTTTGGTCCTTTTGAACAAACGAATCTTATTTAGTTAACCCTTGCATGATTTTGAATGTTATTAATATTGTGTATTTCTTTTGGGGTTGAATAGAAGCTTTTCTTGATGTAAAACAATTGATCTATTGATCTTAAGCAGAAAAGAAACTCTTAGATTTTGTTTGTCTTTGTACTTGAGCAAACCCTAAGTACTTGCCAAATGATAGAGGCACCTATTTCATTAAATGAGTAACTCTGTGAAGCTCTGAATGTCACCCAGAAACTTCACTTCCCCTGCCACCTCCTCAAGGAAAATAGAACAAATAAGTGGCACTTTAAAACAAACTTACAAAACCACTCAATAAATTTCAGTGGCTAAGACCAATGTCTTTTCCTCTAGCTCTCGTGGCTATGAGGTCCATTTCACCACAAATAGTATGTAGCCAACTAGCTTTGCTATGGAAATGACTCTGCCATTTCCATAGCTCTACAGGGCAAATAGTGTAGATGTTTAACATGGGACACTCCAAATTATTATTAAACAGCTTTTCCCTTGGGTAAACCACAGGAACAACTATATGACCATTAGCTAGCAACCCTGGTCAACTAGAAATCACACTATTAAAAGTTGCTCTTGAACCTCATTAGAAAGCACCTTAGCATGTACTGTTAATCGTAAACAACAGCAAAACTCTAGGGAATTAACCCTTTTATTCACATGGCATATTTAAAGGGATATAATATATCCACCTCCTGGTCATCCTTGCCTATGGGAGATCTTAAACTGCGATTCTTTCAGGATTGAACAAAAGCAGCCAGCATCAGAGAAGAGACACCTTGTCAAACAACCTCAGGTCAAGCAACAGGCCACTAAGTATGACGTTTCCACAGAGCACCTACGGGTTGGGATTCCCAAATGCCCGAGCCCAGACTACCATTTCCTTCTTGTCTTCTTTTGCTTTCTTTTTCTGGCTAACCTTTTCCCGGCTCTCCTTTTCTCTCTCTGTTTCTAGTTGCTAAAATGTGATTCTCAAGATTCTTCACCTAATCATTTCACTCTGGATAAATAAGGAATATAAAAAATTGTCACACAAGGCTATTAATATTAAACCACATCTCTTCTCTACAAACTCTGGGTGGGATCAGATTTGTATCCTGCCTTGTCCCAGAAGTGGCAAGACTCAGCTAACAGATACTGTCCAAGGCTTTCTGATAATTCTGATAATTCTTTTTCTTTTCAGACACCAATAACTTATTTTATTTTTAATTCTTTTTATTGTTATTCTATTACAATTGTTCCAATTTCCCCCTTTGCTTTCCTCTGCCCAACCCTCCCTTACCCCCTGCTCCCACAGTCAACCCCCACACCACAGTCCATGTCCATGGGTCATTCATACATGTTCTTTCCCCTTCTTTCCACCTTTAGCCCCCCACCTGCTATGAGTCTGTTCCATGTTTCCATGTCTCTGGTTCTTGTTAAAGCTTTTGCCTTGACATTTGTTTGCCATATTCTGTCCAGAGTCTTCAATACTTTCATTTAACTACTCACTTGCTAAAAGATTGAAATTCAACTACAAAGCTGTGAGAAACACTTTTGGCAGGCAGCAAAGATTCTGAGACTAAAATTGACATGAGTAATGTAGATTTGACAGATATACATACACAGTTATAGTCAAACAATAAGACTCTGTCTTCTCCTTAACCAAAAGGAAGGATTATGGAAGACCTTAGAGGACTGTAAGTTTTCTACTCTGGTTCTCATATATATTAGATTCTGCATCTGTTTCTTTCCTACCCTTCTTGATAAGTCTAAATTGTTCAACTAATAGCTTACTAAACTACAAAAACTATTCCTCCTTTTCCTATTATTTTTTGACTGTTATATTCTAGAAAAAGCTGAACTTTACTGACCTCTATTACTATACAAATGCTTCCCATCTTCCTTGAAACAGAGCACTCCTTTGGGCTATTCTTGTGACACAGAATTCTAAATAAAAGCTTCTATTTAATGATGCTCTGGTTGGTTGTCTTCCATCATGTGAATTAAGCTGGACCTTTCAATTTGATAATTTTTAAGCTTTCTGGTCAAGCATTTAATCCCAGCATTTTTTTCTTAGTAATCAGTATTTCTGTATCATTAGGATCTATAAAAATAAAACAAATGAAAGTAAATATTGGAAATTATCCAAAAATTTATCCTGAGAAATAAATACCTGGGTGATTGACTAGTATAAAAACTTTTATATTGACTTTCACAGAGAGGAAATGAGATAAATGTCAATTTTCCTCTTCAGTTTTAATGTGGAAGAAAGGCTATTGAGAAAAGAGAATGAACTTTAAAAATGGGCATACCCAGGCTGTACAGTGGACTCTTTTATAATATGCTTGTGAATTTTGCCATGTGTTATTTTTTACTTCTTTAAATTTTTCTTTTATAAAGTTTGATAACATTGGGAAAAAAAAGTTTGATAACATTGAGACTCTTGCATCCAGAAAGGTGAAATGACTACCTACGGCCATAAACATAGATAATGTCAGAATCCAGTCTCTTAATTCCTGGTCTGGTATTTATTCCTCTACACTGTGACCCCCTACACCATGATATCTAGTCTGCCAAGACCAAAAGATACACAGGTACATAATACCTTGAAAATAAATATTTTGATTTATTACTTCTATTATCACCTAAATTATCTATTCTTGATGGCTTGTTCAGAAGTTATTATGAACAGCCTTTGTCAAAGACAATTAACACATAAGATATTTATATTTATGTGTTACAAAATATTTCATATATTTCAAAATATTTCATATATTTCATATATTAGCAAATATTTCATATGAAGCCACTCTTGTAGGCTGCGGGAAAACAGCAGTGAACAAAAGTAAGTAAGTAAATAAATAAATATATAAATAAATAAAGCCCCTGCCCTCATGAAGATCACAATCTACTGGAGAGACAGTGAAATGCATGTATCTTGTAATGACAGTAGGATGAAAATAGGTAGGTAGACAGATAAATACAGAGTAAGGGACAGAGGGAGATAGAGGTATTACTGCAGATGCTGCAGTCAACTCCAGAGAAGGCCTGTCTGAGGAAGTCCCCTTTGAGCGAGCCCTTAGTGAGGACAGAGAGGCAGCTTGTGATATCTAGGGTAATCACGCTCCAGGCAGAGGTAGGAGCAGTGCAAACACCCTGTGAGGAAAGCTGCCTTGTGCATTTGAGGACAGCAAGCTGAAGAGGGGGAAAGGGAAGAAATGAGGCCAGAAGGGTTGCCAGGGGACAGATCACGTGGAACCTTCTGGTCTCATGGTAAGATCATATGTTTTACTCAAAGCATGAAATTTAGCCTGGGAAAATAATGTGTTGTTCACAGAATTGAGAGTCAAATGTGTAGTGGTCCAGAGTGCTTTGTGGGAGGATGTGCTAGTGGTTACCATTTATATTTTACTCAATTTGTCATAATAATGATATTTTTAATAGTCACTTAAATAAATCCTTTTTCATAGTGTTTCAATACGTTTATGTCCTCTGAACCATATGGACTATGTAAATAAAAGAGCCCCAAATATTCAGTTAATTTTAGTTATACTCAATATGAAAATTATCATAATTGTTTAACTTAAATGTAGAGTTGTCTTGTTTAAAAATGTTTTTCAAGACAATAATAAGAGCTGATATTTGAGTAACTCTAAAATGCTAAATAATAAACTAGAAACTAGATTCTTCTTTCTATTCTCGTCTGCTACTTACTAAATGTGCAGCTTGGCCATACTTAACTTCTGAGCCTCAATTTCCTCATCTTTACTATGGGGATAATATTCCTTCCTCAGGAGATTGACCACAGAATCAATGGGACAATTTTTGTGAACTGTTTAGATCAGCACCTGATATAGTGTTAAATAACTGTTAACTTTTTCCCCACTTTATATGGGCTTCAAACTTTGTACACAAAGCCACAGTCATGGTCTTTTTACTTTGTTCTAAAAGTCAATGAACTACTAAAAAAATAAATCCTTTAAAAGAATAATTCCTTGCCATACAGCCTGTGCAGTTTAAATCATTTGTTAAACATTTGTTTTATCAATGGACTAATGAGCAGTGAAATAATTGATCTACACTATCATTTATTGTAGGAGACTGTTCTGCGTGGTGTGGGCCCAGCTCCCACTTGGAGATACACAGGACCCACACCCACGGATAGCTTCTCCCATGGGGAATCAGGCCTGCAATTTGCCTAGGCTGCTTTGAGTCTTGCTCTTGCTAAAAAACTCCCTCACCCTGAATTGAAGACACTTACTGCAAAGTAACTTCCTAAAATCCATGCTAAACCTTCCAAGAATGAGTGTAACCAGTTCAACCACTTTTGCCTTTTCATTTGCAAATATCCCTCTTCTGTGATGTGATTAGCAGCATTGGCTCCTTTGTTTTCTGTAAAAGGTAACCACCTAAAGCGAATCTGTGCATAGTAAATGAGGACCATTGTGTAATGTGTGGAGAAACCCAATACAGGCCTGTCACAGCAAGGGCCAAGGCTTTTGCTCCTCCTGAGAGAAAGAAAAGTCATTCTGTCCCTTTTTTTCCACCGGACTCTGTAGTCCATGTGAATGTCTCATTTCATCCATAATGATGTGGACACTGCGGGCCTGTGTCTGCATCAATTTATGAAGTTAATTTCCTGGGTATTTTGTGAGTTTGAAAAACATGTAACCCCTCCAGGATACAGCATCATGTTTGAAAATCATTGCACATGGTATAAAACATGTTATCCAAATACACTGAGTTCAGCTAAAATGTATTATCACTTTCTTATGCACAAAACATTTTCACTAATATTATATTACTTAATCCTCAATCTCTTGGGAATGACCCCATTTTGTGAGCGAGAAAATGAAGATTTAGAGAGGTCAGCAACTACTCTAGGTGGCAGTTGGCAAAATTTGATCCAATGCCAAATTTTGTAGAAACGTGTATTCTAGTGAAGTTTATAGAAATATACTGAATTTTATATTTTTAATTTTCATTGAAATATAATTGCATATAATATCGTATTAGTTTTAGACATATATCCTAGTGATTTGATATATACATACATTATAAAATGTTCAACACAGTAAGTCTAGTAACCATCTGTCAGTGTATAAACTTAGTACAATATTACTGACTATACTCTCTATAGTGTGTATTACATCCTCATGACTTCGGTTTTAACCGTAAGTTTGTACCTCTTAATCCCCTTCACCTATTTCATAGCTCCCTTACTGAATTTTAAAGATGAAACTGTAGTCACAGAAACTTGAGAAGTCTACTCAGGAGACATGTTAAATTATGAATGTCAATCAGCATTTGAGTAAAGGAAGAAAAGAAAGAAAGTGGTCTTCCTTACTAAAATTTCCTTCAATTTAATACAACAAGGATTTATAAGGTATTTATTGTAAAGAGGTTTATGCAAAAACCTCTTAGATATTCACAATCACTTAATCCTGGAAAGCTTTATAAGACTTTTCTAACTTTGGATGAATATCACTTGAGTAAATATCTTACATGACTATGTTTCTTACTATTACCAGCATCATATTTCTCTGCTCTCCATAGTGCCTGGTACAAAGTTTGAATAGATGTGATGTATCTTTTTAAGAGGGAATTTATAGCAGGATTTTTGATTAATTATAATTTCAAAAGTCAGAATACCCAAGAATAAACAAATTTTCAATATTGTCATAAATAAAAATAATTGAGAAGATTTATTTTTAATCATAAATAATACGATGTTAATTTTTCAAATTGTTTCTTTAAAGAAACAGATTTCTTTCTTTAAATACTTTTTTCAAAAGGAAGCTTTGTGTTTTTTTACTTTCAGAAACTAAGTGAACATAAGAAAAGAAAAAAGGATAAACACCCTCAGAGAGTTATCATTTGAGGAAATAACTTGCTTAAGTCCTTTGAATTGCAATAAAGTTTTATTACATCCTCTGCCTGTTTGAGTTAATGGCAGTTGTGGAGGTTGAAAAACAGGCTTTAAGAGCCGGTGACTGTAATTCATTTATTAAAACATTTTTCATTCTGTGACTATAGAGATTTTTTTTTTACCATTAGTTCCAGAGGACATAACTTAATAGCCTTATATTACCTTTATTTTTTTTCTTGTATTTCAAAAACGTTTCTTAATTCAGAGTCTGTAAAGAGACTTCAGTAGGAAGAATGACCAATGAAAGAGTATCATTTTTAAAAAACTGCACTCTTAGTGGACCAAAGCGGACCAAAGTCCTCTGTCTCCACCCCTTGAGCAATTCTACCAGGAGCTTAATCCAACTCCACTGAGGTCTTCTCTCAGCCTTTGTGACCCCATAACACTATGTAATTAAAAATCAGTCTGTCTTTTCCTGGTTCAATTATCTGCTTCGAGAAAAGGCCATTTCTTCTAGTATCTCCCATCTGGTAGGTGTTATCAATGTGTTTGATATTTTCCCCCTTACATCTCCATGATTTATTTATAACTGGAAGTTAGTACTTTTCATCCCTTTACCCATTTCACCCAATGCCCACCCCCAGCCTCTGTCATTCACCAATCTGTTCTATGAGACTTTGTTGTTTAGATTCCACAAATAAGTGAGATCATACAGTATTTGTCTTACTCTGACTGTATTTTTTCACTTAGTATAATACCATTGAGGTTCACCCATGTTGTCACGAATGGCAAGATTTTATTCTTCTTCATGGTTGAATAGTATTCCATTGTATATGTATATATATATCACAATGTCTTCACCCAATTATTCATTGAAGGACATTTAGGCTATTTCCATATTTTGGCTATTATAAATAGTACTGCAATGAATGTGGGGATGCATATAACTTTTAAAGTTAATGTTCTTTTTCCTTTGAATAAATACCCAGATGTGCAATTGTTGGGTCACATGGTAGTTCTCTTTGGAATTTTTTGATGAACCTCCATACTGCTTTTTTTAGTGGCTAAAACAACTCACATTCCCATCAGCAGTACACTAGGCTTCCCTTTTCTCCACATTCTCACAACACATTATTTCTTCTGTCTTTGATAATAACCATTCTAACTGGTGAGAGGTGATATATGATTATCGTTTTGATTTGGATTTTCTGGTGGTTAACGATGCTGAGCATCTTTTCATGTATATGTTGGCCATCTGTATGTCTTCTTGGAAAATGTCCACTCATCTTCTGAATGATTTTTAATTAGATTTTTTTGCTGTTTTGCATGTATTTTTAAAATGTAATTTGCACATTAGCCCCTTATCAGATATATAATTTGAAAATATTTTCTCCCATTTGGTAAGTAGGTTATTTCTTCATTGCATTGATGGTATTCTTTACTGTGCAGAAGCTGTTATTTTGTAAAGTCCCACTTGTTTATTTTTGCTTTGGTTTCCTAGCATTATTTTATTTTTTTAAAAGATTTTATTTATTTATTTTGAGAGAGACAGGAAGGGAGGAAGAAAGAGAGGGAGGGAAACGAGAGAAACATCAATTGGTTGCCTTTCATATGCACCCTGACTGGGGACTAAGCGCATAACCCAGGCATGTGACCTGACCAGGAATTGAACCAGTGACACTTCACTTTGTGGGATGACATCCAACGAACTGAACCACATTAGTCAGAGTGCACTATTTTAATTTTTGAAAGGGAAAATTTTTGAATAATTTAAATATCAAGAATGGAGGGATTCTATATAAACTATGGTACACTGACTCAATGGGACCTCAAGCCATTAAAAGTGGTCCCTGTCTTGAAACACTAATTTTAAACAGCGTGATTCATTAGCTTCATCTCACAGAAATAACAGAACACAGATGGCTAGTACGCAATAGCAAGATAAATCTATTTTCAGGAGAATACATTGTTGTCACAGTCTCAATAAATCTTATTCTTAAAAAGGAATCAAATGTATTCTTTTTGTGCTTTGAAAATTGATCATAAACATAATGGTGAAATGAAATGCTGTTTACTTACTTTCCCACTCTTATTAAGGTATATTTGACAAAATTAAATTCATTTATGTACAGTGGGATGATTTGATATATATGTTGTAAAATGGTAACCACAATCAAATTAATTAACACACCTATCTCCTGCCATTGTTTCCTTTGTGTGTGTATGCATGCATGCATGTGTGGTGAGAACACTTAAGATTTGCTCTCTTAACAAATTTCAAGGATACAGCGCAGTATATCTACCTTTAGACACAATGCTATACATTAGATCCTCAGAACTTAGTCATTTTAAAACTATTTACTTATTCTGTATTGGGCAAATGGTACATCTTTTGCCAAAGAGTGTATGTGACAAAGGGCACACTAAACCTGCCACACATGACATTATAAAGAAGAAAAATTAAGCTGATGCATAGCGGCCAGAGGGCAAACACTGAAGGAGCGAGGCTAATGAGAAGTACATTTAGCCCGGATGAATGTTCAGTGGAGAACACAAAGTGCTGGCAGAGGCAAATCATGCCGTTTCCTTCAGCTATAAAACATGAGACTCGGGTTCTACAAGCAAGGAGTAGTTATTCTCCACTTTCTATGCCAGAGCGAAGGTTCAAATTCAGTATTATTGGCTTGCAAAAGTTACAGCCTTTAGAGCATGGCTGACTTTTGCTTGCATCCCAATTATGTCACTTGTAAGCTACATGATGTCAGGCAAGTTAAGGAGCCACGCTGAGCCTTAATTACTTATCCACTGTAGAATTGTTATAAAAAGATGTCATGTATGTGAGGTTCTTCTCAGAATTTTTAACCATTACTAAATATTCAATGCAAATTACATTTCTTTCATTTTTTAACTTGTTTTAGCTGTGCCATTTTCTGATTTAACCAGCCTCTTCTTCTCTACAAATCTGGTTTATCATCCCTTTTTCCAAAATTCAATATTTTAAATGTGAACCTTTCACTGATACTCAAATAATTTCTATAAAATGTTTTTCCAATTTAGTGTATATAATAAATGATTAATAGTAATCAAATTACATTAATGGCCTCTAAATCAATAAGAAAATATAGATTATATAAGCCAACTAAAAATCAGTGTGCTATTTAAAACTGTTTTTTAAATTATATTTTATTGATCAGACTATTAT
The DNA here is from genome assembly GCA_004024845.1 of Tonatia bakeri. NCBI lineage: Eukaryota > Metazoa > Chordata > Mammalia > Chiroptera > Phyllostomidae > Tonatia > Tonatia bakeri. The sequence continues at coordinate 360,145 of PVIA01000264.1, forward strand.
AGTTGTCCCAATTACTCTCCCTTTGTCCCCCCCCATCCGTCACCACCCACTCCCTCAAGCTATCCCCTCAGCTTTGTCCATGTCCATTGGTATGTGTATAAGTTCTTTGGCTACTCCACCTCCTATACTGTACTTTACATCCCCATGGCTATTCTGTAACTACCAATTTCTACTTCTTAATCCCCTCACCTCTTCACCCATTACCCCAAACACCTCTCCCATCTGACAATGATTAAAACGCTCTCCATATCCATGATTCTGTCTATGTTCTTCTTGCTTGCTTAGTTTGTTTCTGATTAAGTTGATGATAGATATATATCTATTGCCATTTTATTGTTCATAGTTTTTATCTTCTTTTTCTTAAATAAGTGTCTTTAACATTTCATATAATAATGCTTTGGTGATGGTGAACTCCTTTAGTGTTTTCTTGTCTGGGAAGCTCTTTATCTTCCCTTTGATTCTAAATGAAAGCTTTGCTGAGTAGAGCAATCTTGGCTATAGTTCCCTGCTTTCCATGACTGGATATTTCTTGCCAATTATTTCTAGCCTGTACAGTTTCTTTTGAGAAATCAGCTGACAGTCTTATGGGAATTCTCCTGTAGGTAACTAACTGCTTTTCCCTTGCTGCTTTTAAGATTTTCTCATTATCTTTAACCTTTGGCATGTTAATTATGATGTGTCTTGAAGTGGGCCTCTTTACATCCATCTTGACTGGGACTCTCTGTGCTTCCTGGATTTGTATGTCTATTACCTTTACAAATTAAGGAAGTTTTCTTTCATTATTTTTTCAAATATATTTCCAATTTCTTGCTCTTTCTCTTCTCCTTCTGGTACCCCTGTTATGCAAATGTTGGAATGCTTGAAAGTGTCCCAGAGGTTCCTTACACTAACCTCATTTATTAAGATTCTTTTTCCTTCTTTCTGTTCTGATTGAATGTTTTATTCTCCCTTATGTTCCAAATCATCGATTTGATTCTTGGCTTCAGCCACTCTACTGTTGTTTCCCTGTAAATTGTGCTTTACTTAAATTAGTATATTCTTCATTTCTAATTGGCTCTTTTTTATGCTGTGGAGGTCCTCACGAAGTTCCTTGAGCATCCTTATAACCAGTGTTTGGAACTCTGCATCTGATAGATTGTTTATCTCCCTTTGTTTAGTTCTTTTTCTGGTATTGTGTTCTGTTCTTTCATTTGGGCCATGTTTCTTTGTCTCCTCATAATGGCAGCCTCCTTGTGTTTGTTTCTATGTATTAGGTAAAGCTGCTTTGACTCCATGTTTTGGTAATGTGACCTAATGTAGTAGGTCCTATAGGGACCAGTGGCACAGCCTCCCCTATCACTCAAGCTGGGTACTCGGTGTATGTCCTCTGTGTGGCTAAGTACACCCTCCTCTTGTAGTTGAGCTTTGATTGCTGTTGGGAGGTCAATGGGAGGGATTTACAGAGGTCAGTCAGCTGCCAAGATTGGCTGTGACCATTGATGACCAATCTCTGCCCTTTGTGGAGGATCAGCTATACAGGGGCAGGGGGGCAGTGCTCTGACATGATCTGTAGCTGTCTACTGGGTGTATAGGCTCTGGGGTTTTTTAGGGTGGTCTGCATGAGCTTTAAATCAATCTGAGATGGCTGCTACTTGTGCTGGGTTGGAGGTTCCCAGGAGAAGCCTAGCCTGGCTGCTGCTAGTGCCAGGCCTGGTGCCACTTAGCAAGTGGTGTGGGGGCTGGAGCTTGCTGAGGCTTGCTGAGGCTTGCTGAGGCTTGCTGAGTCTTGCTGAGGCTTGTTTGAGAGAATGTAGGAAGTTGTAAAGCATGAATCAAGACAAGCCAATCACATGGAAAAGCCAATCCTAACAGCTTGGGTGGGCCTGTAAGTTGAGTGGGGTAGAGCCTCATGGGATCTCTAGGGCAGGGCAAACAGTGTTAGCCAGGTTGATGGAATCTCAGATATAGCACCCACTACCAATGGCTCTCTGGTTCTGTTGGGGGAGGGGTCAGAAAAGGGATAATGCCTTCTGCCCACATTTTTGTCTGGGAGAAAGCTGTCCCCAGCTCTGGCCTTGAAGCCAGACACTTTAGTTCCTCCCTGTGTGCCTCTAGTGCCTTTCAAGCTGCTACCTTATTGCTGGATCTCAGAGGGAGTTTGTCTAAGTAAATCCATGTGTGGGTTCTTTAAGAGTAATTGCTTGGGACTCCAAAGTTTCATCCACTGACTATATCCCTGCTTGTTTTTGTAGCCAGAGTTGTAGGTATTTATTTTCCTGGCACTGGAATCCTGGACTTAGGGCCTGGAGTGGTGGTGGGACTGGGGCTGGGTCTCTTTGCTCCCAAGATATCCTTCCCAAACTTTTATCCACCACACATGGCTGTGGGTCCAGCACATTCAGCATCCCAGCATCTCTGCCCCTTTTACCAGTCTGGATGGATGTTGCTTCTTTAATTCTGTAGTTGTCAGACTTCCATTCTACTCAATTTATGATGGTTCTTGGAATTTTTTGTTCTATAGTTTAGTTATAATTTTGATGTGGTTATGGGAGTATGCAAGCTGTGTTTACCTACACCCCCATCTTGACTGGAAGTCCCCAAACTACTGTTAAATAATAATAAAGTAATTGTAAATCACAACAGTGGATCTGACAGGAAATACTGTTTTTATTTTTGATCATTATTTGGTAGCACAAATGAAATCAGTTCAGAAATAGGTAGTACGTTCTTTTAATCTCCATTTTCCAAATAATTAGATTTTAGTTACATAAAATAAATGTGGTGGGAGGCATAATTTTAGGTCCCAACTTTGGGGAGACAATTTTTGTTCTATAATTATAACCCACTATCTCTGACTTAATGGAATATATTCTAAAGTGTATGAGTGGTTTAATTCACATATTAAATAGTGCCAAGTACTTTTGCCTCAATATTTTCTCAGGCCTGACAGTAATAAAAATCATGGATAAATTTTTTTCTCCTAAGAGCAGTGTAAATGTTCAGTTATCCCTTGTCAAATGTTTACTGAGTTATGATGTGACTAAAATATAGCTAATGTACAAAATAATTTTATCATGATGGAAACAGTGGAACCAATTAGCCATTCAAGCCTACCGCTATCAACAAACCAGGCATGATCTTCTCATGGTCACAAGATACAAAGTGAACACCAATTGAACAGAAAGAGACCTTTACTCAACAGAAATTAAGATTTCTATTCTTAGCTTCTTAAAGCAATTTTCTTCAAAAGAACCCCAAGCTCTTATCCAAATGTAATTAGGTAGGAATAGCTAGCTCAGAGCCTTATAGTCCCTTCAAGCACCTGTGAAAACAGGTGTCCAGGATTTTTCATTAACCATCGCTAAGAAAAGTGTGAAGCCCTTTTTATTCAAAGTGTGATCTCTGGGCCAGCAGCTGGCATCACCTGGGAGATTGCTACACATGTAAATCTCATTCTCCACCCATTTTTTGGGGGCAGAATCTGTATTTTTCTTTCTTTAACTCAGGCAACTGGTATGCACCCAGAAGTTTTGAGATTTCAGTCTTTGATTTCAATTAGCTCTATAGCCAGGAGTAAATTTAAATGATCTGAGGAGGAGGTGTAATGTAATTTTTTAAGTGTTTAAAAATTTGTATCACACAGCTTAAAAAACACTGAAGAAGCATGCCTTTCATTCTAAAAGAATGCTTACAAAACTAACAATTACCACTGGAAGAATACTGAGGCAGTATAAGAACCTGCTGAAAATCTTTCTTCCTTTCTGTCAAATGTAAAATCACCTGAATTAATTGTGTTTATGTATCACAAAGAATTGCATTTCAGTGGTCACATTTCATTCTGTCAGATGTACCTCAGAAATCCCCCATCCAGTAAGTGATTAACTTGAAAAAAATCCACTCTGTCTTGCCCCTAAAAGAAAAAATACATTAGTTTCTTCTACCATTTTTTAAAGTAATGGAGCCCTGATCTTTATAGCAAAAGTCCCAGAGATCTCATAGCACATTTCCCCAAAGTGGAACATTTAAAAAAACAAAGAATTAGTAAGGTGAAGCTGTCATTGTCCTTTATCAGTCTGTCCACTATCTGAACTCAGTGAAGGAATAATTTGTTTTTATGAGTGTTGGTAGGCTGAAAGTTATTTTGAAGCTGAAAGTTATTTTCCAGACTCCCTTGCAGCTAAGGCACAGGAATGTAACAGAGTCTGCAAATTAAACACATCCTCTTCAGAGTTACTCTCAAGAGTTGGTGGCACAAAGAGGTTGAGTGCAAACTTGAGCTCCTGGCACGAAGACAACAGCAGAGAAAATCGCAAGGTTTCTGCTCAGTAGTAATGGCACTGTCTTCTTTATGTAAATGGTGTTACACAGAAATTTGGGTCATTTGTTGCACATGGAACATCAATTAGACTCAATTCTGTTTTGCCAGCTTCCCCCTCCCCGCTCCCTACTCCCCCACCATTTTTTTTCTTTCAATCAGCCTAGAAAAGCAGGTGGTGACTGTGACTAAAAATACTGACAGACACTGTGGATGTATTTGATTTAAACATTTTGAATAGTGTACACCTGTACACCCTCACTTCACTCTGGCATATCTGCCTGGATCAAACTATATAGTTACTTGGCTTTTGGGCTATTTCCCCATCGTGGAGAGCACCATCTCACCTTCTGCCTAAAGAGTACATTTTCCTGGGTTAAGATACTTATGTGTCAGAACCTGTCTTCCATTTCCAGCTATTAAGCCCGATATGACTAATGATGTATTAACACTTGCTAAAATTCCACAGCTTGTGTAATGAGTGTGGATGGGGAGAAGGTGGGAAGTAAGGGTCTAATGAAGGTTTTCAGAATTGGAAAGAAACATTCCTCTCTTTAATATACTGATATTAAGGCAAATATTGAATGTTCTTTTCTAATTAGTAACAGTGTTCATTACTTCATTTTTTAAAATTATAATATTATGGTTGAGAGTTTTAAATGCTTTTTCATAAATACATTTGAAAGCCTATCCATTTTAAATCATTATAGATCTGATTAATGTCTAAGAGAACCAATTCTGTAATCAAATAAGATACAGCTGAGGTGCTTATCATGGAAAATTAGAGAGAAAATTAGGATTAGCATATGCATATAGGTTTTTGTATTATTATCAATAATACATGTTATGCTTTCTCAAAATATTTTCTTATCAAGGTGTCACACCAAACACAATGAGACATTGAAGAACCTAATATAAAACAATATTTAGAAATCTTATTAAAGACTGATCTCTTAAAAACTGCAAACCCTTAGATAAGCCAGAATTTCTCACTGAATTATAATCTCCACAAAAGCAAGAACTTTGATGTTTTGTTTACAGATATATGTAAAGTAAAAGATTAAAGATAGGCACTGAAACATATCTGTTAAATGAGTGTGTTACTTCTTAAAAATATTGGGCACTGAGCCTCATCTAAGAACTTCTAAATCAGAATCTCTGTGGATAGGACTGGACAATCTGTAATCTTAATGAGCCTTGCGCCTGCCTCTGTCTAAGGTTGAAATGGTTCTTCTGCTTAGATTCATTCAATACCTGTTATCCAAGGAAAACAATTCACTTAATACTGAAGTAACTTGGGTTTTTTTGTTTTTGTTTTGTTTTTGCATTTCTAAGATCACCTAGAGCTACATGACCATTAACATAATAGCCTATGACGAAAAGAATATTTGGACAGAAATGAAGCTCATTGGGGGAACTGTTCCCTGTTGGTGAAAGTTCTAATTGTCATTGCTCTTTCTTCTTTTGAAGAAAACAAGTCATAAATACAAAGGAGTGGGTTGGTTTGTTTGCCAATGTTGAAGGATTCTTTATTTCTTCATTTATTATCATTACCACACATTAGTTTAGTGCTTATTGTGTACCTGGCACAGACTGTGTGTAAATGAAAACAGATTCTAGTATTAGCAGCAGGAGTTACAGGGAAAAATGACATGATAACCAAAAAATACTGCTGTGTGTAACCAAATTTAAACTAAAAATGAACTCCCTTGAAAAATTCTCGTGAATTTGACAGCGAGGTGGGACAATTTTTATTATCAAAGAATTTAATAAGGAGAAAGAAAAAATAAAGTAAAATTGAGTTTTGAGTGTTTGGGGAAGATGGAGGAAAGATAATATCTCAGGAATGGATGAGGGCACAAAACATATCATTTACTAAAGTAAATAAGCAGAAAGAGGAGAGGTGGAGTGCCACTCACGTGCCTAGATTCTTTTTGTTCTTGATTTTAGTGATATTTTATTGAAATATAAGTTACATGGAGTTATATTTAATATATTTTTACATGTAAAATGTATTTTCTCTACTGTGACAAAGGAAACTTTGTTATGTGGAAGGCTTGCTTGTGCTATGTCCCCAACTAGTCAACTGCCACCAAGCAAGCAAAGTGATTATTCTGATTTCTTTCACTAAAGATTGATTTTGCCTATTTTTGAACTTTATGTAAATGGAATCATGTAGTATGTAGTCTTTTTGAAACTGGAACGTTTCAGTAAATTTTATGTTTGTGCGAGTCAACACTGTGCTGGTTTCGTTCCCTCATAGTGGTGTGTCTAGATAGCAGTCCATTCTTTGTTGTTGCTGTGTAGCATTCCACTATATGAATATTATTCTATAAGTTATCTACCCATTCTATGTTGAGGGGAACTTGGGTTCATTCCATTATGAGGCCATTACAAACAAAAATGCTATGAAAATTATTGACCATGCCTTTGAGTCAACATAATTACATACTTTGAAGAGTGTGTACTCAGCAATGCTATTGCTTCATAGAGGGCACGTGTTATTTGAGTGCAGTAGATAATACCAAAGCATTTTCAATATTGGTTAGTCTAATCTGCACTTCCATTGGCAAAGAGTTTCAATTGCTCCAAATCTTTGCCCACACCTGATATTATTATGTCTTTTTAATATTTGTAATTCTGATAGACATGCAGTGGTATCACACTATAGTTTAATTTTCATTTTTTTCTGATGACTAATATTGTTTACCATCCATTTATATAGTGACTAGTCATTTTGGTACAGTTCTGATATAGTTTCTACAGTTATAGAAATGCATGTTCAAGTTTTCTGTCAAAGTTTAATTGGGTTGCTTTGTGTTGTGAATCTCTTTGCTCATTTTGTTGCTTATCTTTTTGTTATCTTAATTTTTATTAAATGTGGTTTACCAGTCTTTACTTTTCTGGTTAGTGCTTTTTAAAACTCTGTTTAAGGAGATTGACTACTTCATATTTGTGAGGATATAGTCCTTTGTCTTCTCCTAAAAGTCTTAGTATTTTACCATTTGCATTGAAGTACATCATGACTCTTGAGTTAATTTTTATATATGGTAAGAGGAGGTCCAAGATTAATTTTTTCTTGTGTTTATCCAAATTCTCTGCACTGATTATTACAAAGGCCCTCTTTTCCCTTACTGAATTATAGTGATATCTTGTTATAAATCAGGAAAATGTATATATATCAGTCTTTTTCAGAACTAGTATGTTATAATAATGTTACAGCCGTATCACACTGGATTAACAACTGCAACTTTATAGTTATGTTTTGGCATTTGGTAATATTCTTCAAGTTGCTCCTCAAAATTTTCTCAACTATTCTTGACTATTTCCATAAATTTCATGGCAATTTCAAAAATAGGCATATAGATTAATATTTAATTTAAATAGAAATACATTAATAGAATAATAAAATAATATCCAGCTTGGATGTTTGTTTAAAAGGAAATACATTTTAATATAGACTAACTTGGGGAGATTTGAAATATCAAAATTATTGAGTCTTCCACTGCATGTGCATGATATATTTCTGAATTTACTTACTTCTTAGAAACCCTTTCATTGATGTTTTGTAGTTTTAAATGCAGAAGTATCACATATTTTTACTGGATTTGTTCTTAGCTGTAGAATTATAGCTATAGGATTATAGCCATAGAATTCTTAGCTATAGGATTCCAGCTTTTAAAAATACTATTGTAAAAGTTTATTTTTTATTTTCTATAAAGTACAATTAATTTTTGTACATTGATATTATGTCCTATGATCTTGCTATACTTTATATTTCTAATAATATGTTTAAAGATTCATTTTGGCTTTTAAAATGCAAAATCATTACTCTTCCTTTTCAATCTTGATAATTTCCATTTCTCCTTCTTTCCTTATTGCAATGTTTAGGACTTTCAATACATTATTGAATAAATGTGGAGATATTAAACAACCTGGGTAGATGTTCCACATGAACATGAAAAATGATGTGTTCTGCAGTTGTTATATAAACTGGATTAATTTGGTTAAATAACACTATGTAAATCTTTATGTTTAATGACTTTTATATCTGCTTGTTTGTTTTGTCTGAAAGAGCTCTGTAAAGTTTCCAATAATGAAAGATTTGCTTATTTCTCTTTTTATTTGTGTTGATTCTTTTTCTCCATCAGATGAAAAGTAAATATATAATGATATTGGTTTCAGGATGATGTAAAGCTTTTATATAGCTTCATCCCCATGGACTTAGTGACCTATTGAGAGAGAGACATCAGGTGAGGAACTCTATTCTGCAGTGTGTTCAGATGCCAGCACACTAATACCAGCAATATTCCTGTAAACTAGGGAATGGTGGTACTGGTGTTAGAATATTTGAAAAATGTTTGCTGAGTCATTTCACCGAATGTCAAATTATATTCACTATAGAAAAAATACAGAGGAAGGGAAGCATTAGTGTTATCTGTTACCAAGTGATTGCCAGTAACCAGTCAAAAAATGACAGTTAGTTAGCCTATGATGGTGGCAGTGAAGAGAGAGAGAAATAGTTTTAGTTATAATTCAGAGATGTCAGGGATGGCATTGTATAATGAATTAGAAGTAGGGGCCAAGTGGGTGAGGACCTTGAAAAATAAAGAATGAATCCTGATTTGAGGTGTGAGCTTTAAGAGTTGAGGTTTGTTTGTTCATCTTTTAGTTCATTCTGGTTTTTCTTATAAGCCCCACTAAGGGAACAATAAACTATCCTAACATCTGCAGTTAGTTTGAAGAGTTAATTAAAAGTTTCTTAGTTTAGTTTACTTAGCTTACTTATCCCCCAAATCTGTTTATATCCAATTATATGAATGACATATCACCATTTTTTTATAATATTAGCCACTAAAAAGTGTTTTAGGTACATTAATAAACAAAAGTTGATTATTCACATTGTGATATATAATGACATTTGTAACACTTTAACAAAAACACTTCCAGATAATGAAATTACATTATTTTTAAAGTTTAAAATCTTTCATTCAAATGAGGATCTTATTTACATTGTGAAATGATGCTGATTTGGATAGGTGCTAATTACTTCAGATTTCAAACAAGTACTGATGAATTGATAATGATACACCAGATCAAAGTTAATTAGAAAATATATCATTAAAGGTCAGGATAAAAAGTAAAGCTTTGACATTTTGATATTTAGAAGATGTGGAAGCACAAACTAATGATTTATTTGAACTAAGATATGATTGAATGGATATTGCTCTTTCATGGGGCATGAGGATGAATAGCAATAACCATAATGTTAAATGTTGGTTGTGGTGAAATATACAGGGTGAATAGTTGCTTTGACTAGTTCCTTAAATATTAGTTTTCAAAAAATTTTAATCGCTGATTAGTAGTCTTAACTTATGCTATTTTTATCTGGGTCCATGATATTCTATTCCAATAACTGGCTTGAACTGCCAAATGTAAATGACTACTACCTGAGAAATCACAATGAGCCCTTTTTTGCGAGTGATGTTCATAGCATGAGTATCATATATTTTAAACATACTCCTGTTCAAAATGTCCAGTCATGCCAAAATATTAGTGATGTGTAGTTATTGTTAGAATATATTGACTTGAGATATTTTTAGAACCAGAAGTTTTAAAAATCTTCCAAAGATGTTAGCTCACATAATTTACTCTATTCTGACATATACTGATTCAAGGGCATGTCATACCAGTGTCTGATGGCCATTCATTTACTTCATAAACATTTACTGAGCACCTACCATATGGACCAGAGGAAAAAGTCATGGCTCATATCTCAAATAATTCAGGGCAAATGGAAAGTCAGTGTCAAAAGAAAAAAAAAGTAATGATGAAAGTGACAAGCTCACAAATGAAAATAAAATGAAAAGACATAAAAACCCAGAAAGAGTTTGGAAGCCTTGTTGGAGATATTCTAGAACAGAAAACATTTAAGTTGTATTTTAAAGGAGGAACATGCATTTGACGAGCTAAAAGATTAAAGGACATTTCAGCGTAATCAAAAGTTCTCTTTTATCCCTCATGAATACCCTAAAATTACCATTAGTATTCCCACACTACAGATTAATAAATTCAGGCTCAGAAATATAGCTAGAAAAGGAAAGATTTAGGATTCGGATGCAGCCAGTCCAACTCCAGACTCCAGACTCATAATTACGGTCCCACTGAGCAGGCCCCAGAGAAGAACGAAGGTGCTTTAGTAACGAAGTTTTAAGCCTCCCCAACGCTAATTTTAAGCCTCGGACATTGTAATTCCAAGTGTGTCCCATTCCAAGAGTATAATTACTTTTTATGAGCATAATTTTTAATGACGGAGTGGATCAGAATTTAAATTTAGGTATTTGTTCCAGTGACTTAAGAAAAATTGGTTCCTGGACCAAAAATTATAGTCTTCTCCAAAACTTTCCACAATGGCCTTCTTCTTCTTTACCTTGTCAGAATTGACGTAGGAAACCATAGCCATAAGTACGCCCCTGGTGGGCTTCTCATCTCTTAAACTATGTGGAGCTTTTTCTTTGTCAAAAAGAGAGACTGTCTTGGATTCCCAGCACTTCTTTTTTCACCTTCAACAGCATGTATTTTACTATGTTTGCTGCTAACTAAGTGTACATTTTTTTTTCTCTAAGTGAATTTTTAGAGATAGGTCCTGAATAATGAATAATGGTCCTGAGGTAGGACAACGCACCCAAAATAATGTTCCAGCTGGCTTGTTTTTTATTTGTTTTACAGGAACATTCTGTTTTAGAAATGCCCACTATGTAACCCTTAATTTGCATATATATTTAGGGCAATAGTTGGTACTGTCACATAATAATTGACTGCAAACTTTACTTCTGTAGAGGTGTTACTAAGCCAAGCTTGAAAACTGGCAAGGGGTGGAGGGAAAACTAAAAGCAGAGCAGTAGTACAAGGGCAGCTGATGACACTCACCTGATTAAAATGCCTTCTACTATTTATTCTTGCTTGTAAGACAAGAGAGAAGATGTAGGTGGTAATAAAGAAAGGGAAATTGGATTCAGCCCCCATAGCAATTCTGATGATTGCTAGGAATCGACTAAATTTCCTTTTGTGTAACAGCATGTGATGAGAATGTTTATAGTTGTCCTGTGTTTAAAATTTCTCTTCCAGTTTAAACCCATCCAGACCCTCATAAAGGCTGTTTATTCTAGATCCTGCTCATCATATAATATTCTCTATGTTTCTTTGTCTTTATCTAAATTAGATTACTTAAGCTATTGTAGATGTTACATATGTGTCTGGCAGGCAGCCTCCAATATGTTCCGTAATGATTCCCAACTCATGGTTTTTATGCCTTCATGCCATCCCATCCCTTTGAGTTTTAGCTGGACCTGTTGAATCCCAGTGAATAAAATATAACAAGTACTAAGGTGTTACTCCTGGAATTAGGTTACAGAAAGACTGTGGCTTCCATTGTGGGTGTACTTTCTTGCTTTGTTACTCTGAGGGAGGAACACCAGTTGCCATTTCATGAGCTGCCCTAGGCAGAGGACTGTGCTTGCTAAGGCTGCCATGACACAACACCATAGGTTGGGTGGTTTACAACACAAATTTATTTTCTCATAAATTTAAGGTCAAGGTGCTGGCATGAGTTGGTTTCTCCCGAGGCCTCTCTCTCTCTCCTTGGCTTTCAGATAGCTATTCCCTCGCTGCCTCTTCACACGGTGTCCCCTAGCATGTCTTTTTGTCTCCAAAGTTCCTTTTCTTACAATGGCATCACTCAGATGGCATTAGGGCCCACCCTAACAGCTTGATTTTAACCTACTGCCTTCTCAAAGGTCCTTCTTCCAAATACAGTTACACTCTAAAGTGCTGGGGGTTAGGGCTCGACATACAAATTTGGGGGAACACAATTCAGCCTATAGCAATTCAATTCTATGGCAAGGAACTGAGGGAGGCTTCAGTCCAACAGTCAGTGAGTGTGGTTCGAATTGGGTCCTCCACCAGTTGAGCCTTCAGATGAAATCAAAACCTTGGCCAACTGCCTGACTGTAATTTCATGAGTGAACTACCGCTGAAAGCACCAACGTATTTCACAACAAGTGACCTTAATGACCTATAGAAGTGGAAATAAATATTCCTTCTTTTAAGCTTCTAAATTAGGGGGTAGGCTGTTAAACAGCAAGAGATAACTAAAGACAATGTTTTTGAACTATCATGAGTGTGTGTTTGTTTGGTAATTTTTTTTTGAAGTAGAAGAAAAGGATTTTTAAAGAATTGAGGACCAGTGAGTGTGGTGGGTGCTGTGATGCACTACCCAGATTCTCCACATCAGATCATGAACACTCATTCCTCCAGCTACCAAAGCTATTGTTGCTGAAAGCAAACAGCTGCATCTCTTTCAAAAACTGCACTCTGCTGACAGGCAATTTGTCTGATGATTCAAATTCCATTTGTCTTCATGTTGGGGAGGTCATGCTTAGTGAGAAATGACGTGCTTTCATAAAGACTCTGGCTTTTTAGAGAGCTTCCCAGAGTTAATTATCGGTGGGACCAGACCTAAGAAAATGTTATTGTAAGTTGTATCTTGTTTTTTCTTGGTGCTCTCTCTATACTCCTTTTGGGATGTAATCCTTGTTTATCCTTTACTAAGATATATAAGACTTGGAGAAGAAAAGGCAGAACAGATAGATTGGGCAGATGGATTATATTCTTTGTCCCACCTAGGATAAAATGCTTAGCCTTACTTACAGTAAACACAGGAATTACTCTACTGGAGCTTCCAGTGATGTTTCAACTTCCTTATAGAAACCTTTAGGGAGCAGCAAGATGATCGGGCTGAGCATCCCTTACACATAAAAGCAACTGAAGCTGGATCACTGGCATCCATTTCAATGAGGACCACCCTAATTTTGATTATTCGTCTCTAAAATAAAACAACAAAACAAGACATAAACGTTTTTTGAAGATCAATGAATTTTATTTCTTCTAAGTGGAAACAGACTTTTTCAAAAAATGCCATAAGAAATTATAAATTGCAATCATATTATCTGTGTTGTCAGACCAGACTCCTTTGAAATCCTTTAACCATGAGCTCTAAGTTTAATGATGATCACTGCTCCACAGTCTCCCCTTCGGAAATGTCAAGGTAACGTGTTCACCTGTCAGAGCTAAACTGCAAACAGCTGCATCAGGACGCTGCACTCTAACCAGGCAATCTGATTTTTAGTAGCATGATTGCCCAATAGTGTAGATTGGTAAAGTCTATCACTGTAGAGTCTATGAGAAAATCATCATAGAGTTTAACTACTCGTGTGCTACCTTAAGGGAGCAGTTGGATTGTGCAGATAAAGGCATCCAAAATAACTCTGGGCATTTGGATAAGAAAAGAACATGTTTAAATATGATCAACACAAAGAAAACTAAATGCAGTGCAATTCTGAAACTCTTATCTTTTATTCATATTTCAGATACTTATAAATGATATTTATTTTACTAGTCTACAACTCTGTAAAAAGCTTTGTGTAGTGACTAACTGTCTGTGCAATCTGCATAGGGCAGAACAAATTATGAGCAATCTGAAAATCTTCTCTTTTCCTTACTGGAAAGTCAATTATTAGGAACCCAAGTAATTCAGGTCAAAGTTATTTAATTGAATACTTGGTTTGAAATTAAGTTTGAGATAATGGTGGTGATATCAGTGTGTGGGGGGTATGTTTGTGTGTTTGTGTGTGCTCACATACACATGTGTTAATTGGCTGATGGAGAGGCAAGGATGAACACATTTCTCAGTGGAAGATATCACTGAGTAGAGCTTATTCCTCTAGCCCTCATTCTGCCATCAGCTAGCTATATAATGTTACCTCTTTGTATCTTTAAACTTTTATTTGTAAATGGAAACAATTAGAAATAGTTTGAGTCACTCTTTCAATATTTATTTTTTTTTATTTTAAGTGAAATAATGGTGAAGTGACTAAATATTTTGTTAACAAACTAGCAAGGACTCACATAGACAAATCTTAGATAAACTGATATAATTTAAAAACTACATGGTTAGTTTTCACATAATTTTTTCTTTACAAGTTAATAAAACTGATATTAAAACTGAGTATTTTGGACGCTCAATTCATGTCTCAAAGGATAAGGAGACGGAATCCAATGTATTGGGAAAGCTTCCATAGGATAATTTAGATGGAGTGGTCTCGGATGACTGAGTATTATCATCTTTTAAGACAAGGATCACAAGTCTAAGAGTTATCCCTAAGTATAGATGCAATCTATTGGATTTTTTCTCTTGGCTTTTGTAACTGTACAAATGTTCATTAAAACCCCTGAAATCCATGTAGAAAGTAAAGGCCTGGACTGTATTTTCTCTTTGGCCAGAGTGGAGACTTACATTTTGGAAAGTAACTGGGAAAAGAAAGCTTCCTGATGCTCAAGAAAGGGACAGAGTAGTCTGAAAGTAAAATTTACATTATAAATTTGCTATATTAAACATGGGTGTTTAAAACAGAATCTTAAGCTATATTTCACCCTCACCTTTGAAACAAAGTGTGTCCAATGAATTAGACAGATATGTACTAATAATTATGCTGAGTCCAGCAAGAGTTCTCTGACAGGGATTCCTCAGGCAAAGGGTCTGAGAGTCCAAAGCAATACATTGAAAAGTCAGAGAAAAAAATTAGAAAGTATCATAGCCATCTCTTCTGCCTCTGGTAAGACAGCAAACATTTTCAAGCTAAAACAATTAATCTTAAAGATGTTCAATTAATTTCAAGAGCTTTTGAGCAATGTGCTATATACTATGCAAGATACTGCACTGTGGGAAACAAAAAGAATGAAACATCTTACTATTAAGTTGCTCACAATATTGCAGGAAAAGTTATATAATGTTAAGAACCATAAATAAAACAATATATTCTAAAAGCTTTAACACAGACAAAACCCCAGGAAACTCAGGTGGTAGATGCTATTTCAATTTCATCAAATGCATCTTCATCTTTAATTGAAAACGCTGGCTGGAGTAAGTAACACTTGCTCAGCATCAGCTGTGCTAGTGTGAAATTCTTACACTTGTACACTGGACTGCATGTACAAGAACATGTAGAGCAGCTCTGCTTGTAACTCCAGAGAGGAAACAGCCCAGGTGTATGTTGCCAGGAAAAGAGGTAAATAACTTGTGAAATCATTACACAGTTAATACTCCATACCATTAGAAATGAATAAATCACAGCTGTACATGTGAACAGATTAATATTTAAAACAAAATATATTTAAAATGTTTTAAAGGAGACTGTATGACATAGTACTATTCTTTATAAAGTCCAAAAGTAAGATAAAATATATTAATTAAAGGTTCATATGTACGTGATAAATAAAAAACAGAGACACCCAAAAGAAAGATTAGAAAATATGATTCAGGAGTGTGGCAACTTCTAGTAAAGAGACACAGAATTGGGTAAGAGGTGATATAAATAAGAGCTTGGGTTACTGTATTTTCTTATTTAAATGTTTACAAATATTACACAATTATCTTAAATATAGAGGTGTGGAGGTATCTGAGACCAACAAAATACTTGCATTTTTAATACAAACTGCTTTCGAAGCCTGGATATTGGTAGCCTTTCTTCATTTTCTGTGGTAGTCAAACATGCTTCTAGGTATCAATTTTCCTTTAATGAGTTTTCTCTGGCTATCACTGAGCCTTTCTTATTTGCATCTCACGCCTTTCTCTAATCCAGGCATTGCTTCTGTCTTTTTCTCTGTCTGCAACGCTTACTGTCTGCCCCCTCCACTCTCCATTACTCCTCACCTAAAAAGTCCTACTGATGACCATTCAAATAGCAGCGAAATTCCTACTCTCCCTCTCTCTCTCCAGTCTTGGTGAGTCCCCCATGACATGCTAGCACATTACGATGTATGAATCTTAGATTGTACTGACTACTGATTACGATGTATGAATCTTAGATAGCTTGTGCCTTCTTTTGCATGATTATTAAATCAGTGTCTTATTTCCCCCCAGCAGGCATTAAGTTTAATAAAGACACGGGCCATGGAGTTTTGATTAGTATCTTCAGTGTAACGTGCATGTGAATAGAATATGTGTATTTCTTGAATAACTATCTCAGTGAATTTATTATTTATCCTTTATTTGCATTCTCTCTCTCCTCATTCTCTCTCTCTCTCTTCCTGCCTCTACAACTTCTGCTGCAATTAGATTGTCTTAAGACTATGTTGCATGGTTCATTTACTCTTTCTCTATTTTCTCTCTGAGTTCTATGAAAATTACATAAGGTTGTGTAATTGCTAAATCAGTTTTTGCTATCTAGGTCTATTTTTTACATATCCCATTATGCTATTTATTACTAAAATCAAGACTTTCTTCTACGTAGTTTTCTTTTGAATTTTGCATTTTTCCTCTTCTCTTCATTATCACTTATACTTGATTTATTAATGCAATATTCTCTTGAATTTTAAGTGTATGAATTAAATATTACTTATACTTGCCTCCTGTATTTTTCTTTTGTTTTCATTGCTTTTGGAAAGGCCAATGATATCACATAGTTTTTTCTATTATTTCATCTTAATATCTCTCTTATTTTAATTACATCATCTATTCATATTTTCATCAGTTTTCTTTTTTATTTATGATTAAAGAGTAAGGCTTACACTTGCCTAGCTTTGAAAGTTGAGACTCATTCAAAATAAACAAATCTGGGGGAGATAGTATTTCCTCTACAACAATAAGCCAAGGAAAAATATAAATGGGACAGTTTTCTGCCCCTGTAGAAAATGTGACTCATGGGCCAAAAATATTTGTATCTAGTGTTCCATACATCTCAATTCAGATGTCCTTGTGAATTCAGCTTTAGCAGTGAGTAGGAAGAATGGTACTGTAGAAATCTTCTTTATAATGGTAAATCATATGGTTTTTAAAGTAACTTATTTTTCACTGTGGGTAAGAAATTTAGGATATTCTGAGTAAAAATTTTAATTTTAAAATGTCCTCACAATACTTTTTTGGATAATTCTTATCAATCAAATTATTTCAATTTTGGAATAGCATGCTTTTTATTTGTTTGAAGTGTTTTAATCAGTCACTCAGTAAGTGTTTATTCCCTAGAGAAGATGCAGAATTTTGGTTCTAATAATGTGAGGTATTATAGCCTGTGTATGGGGTCAATTCATGCCAGAATAAACTATCATCATTTTTTAAAAATAAATTGTGAGTGCCCTAAGATTTCAGCCTTTTAACCATAGCTTACTCTTTGACAAAGGTCCCTGATTAGGGACATTAACTAGTATAAAGTTTAAGGAATACTTGTTTAGAAACTAAAAAGAGGAAAACATGCAGCTAAAAACACACTAATTTGATTTCCTAATACCTTCGTTGGACACATTAATTAATCTCATTTGCACATTTATGCTATTTTTTTTGATGTTTGACTTTCAGTTAATTTATACAGAAATACTGCAGTATCTACACATTAATTGGGGTATTTATAGTTTTCCCTCAGTGATAATTTTAAAAGTAAAGAAAAAGAAATAAAATCATAGAGCTAGAAAGAGGGAGGAAGGTGGAAAGCCAGTGCATCTTCACTCCTTAGGAATGATAGTATTTCTTAAAACTCTCATCATGAGTGAAATTATAAACTGCTTTATCAATATCAAGTCTAGAAAATTGTGATTGAACAATTTCACTCTGAGGTATTTACCCAAGAGATATGGAAATACAAGTGAAAACAAAACAAAGAAAAATATGTGCACAGATGTTTATAGCATCTTCATTTATAATAGTTAACTACTGGAAATAGCATGATTTATCAATAGGTCATATGATCATGCCACAGCAACTACCCAGCAATATGGAGGAACCCACTGTTAATGCACATAAAGCTTCATAAATCTCAAAAATATTATGTTAAGCAAGAGAAGTCAGACCGAAAAACATATGTGATCTAAACAAAGTCAGAAAGTTTAATGACTTTCCTTTATGTTTATACTACTTTTCCAGTTTCCTAAAATCCCTTTGATCACATTATAATACTCCAGTGTCCATCCAAGTATTCCTCCATGTCAAGGACCTTATGTTATTTATCACTGCAACTCAAGACGTAACATAGCATCTAGTATTCATAAAAATCTTAGTAAATGTTTCCTGAGTAGCCAGCCCGATTTCTGATTTGGCCCAGAAATTCTAAGACACACTCCAAGAGGCCTGTCTTCTGGCCTACACTCTGAATGACCTTTTCCACTGAATGTTGGTAGGACTTGTGAATGTGATCGGTAGTCACTTTCATGGTTACACTGAATTGTATAAGACCTCACTCCTGCAAACTGGAAGACATTCTCCACTTGACTTTTAATTTGGAAGCAGGCTGTTATATTGTTAAAGGCCCACATGGGTGAAAGTAGAGAGAGAGTACCCTCTAGGAGCTGAGAAGCACCCTGATCAACAGCTATCTAGAAAATGAGAACCTCAACCATACAACTTTACAAGACTGTTGGTTTTAGAATAATCTTAAAGTATATTTAAATTAAAGAACAATTTGTACACATCTTAGAAACAAGGATTTTCAATGCCCATGACAAGTAGCATCACAAAGCCTTTCAAATAAAACAATTAAAAAGAGAAGATTAAGGGTAAAATAATATAGAAATTAGAAAGTTAGTCAAGGTATGGAAACATGATAATATCAGCCTGTTCTAAATAAATAATCACTTCTAGTTCACTGAGGTCACTTCATTAGCTTTAATAGAGTTACACCAAGGCAGAATTTTTGGTAGGAAAATGTGTAATTGCTGTGAAGGAAAATGATATTGTGGTAGTAATTTAAGCTTCTGCATTAAGAAGGCGGGATTCCAAATCCACTGAGCCACTAAGGAGTTTGGTCACCTTATTTAATTTAATGAATGTCTGTGTCTTAGCTGTTCAGCTGTAAACCTGGGACAATGATATTCATCTCAAATGTTTATTGATAAGGTGAGAAAAAACGTTTCTAAAGCACAGAGAATGCTCAGCATATATAGTCTTTAATTATTAGTTGGATAATTTCTTTTACAGTGACAATGATGTTATCTGAGAAAATTCTGATTTAAATGTTTTAAACTGGAGTCTACACGCAGGGTTGAAACACACTAGGTCCACCAAAAATCTATTAGAACCAATAAGTCAATTCAGTGTAGTAGCAGGATACAAAATTAATACACAAAAATTTTTTGCATTTTTATATTACAAAGAAAAAGTATAAAATACAGTTCTATTTATAATTGCATCAAAAATAAAATAGGAATAAATTTAACAAATTTGGTGTAAGACCTGTATATTTAAAGCTTATATATAATACACTGATGAAAGAAATTTAAAAAGTGCACAAATAAATGAAAAGATATTCCATGATCATACTTTCCAAACCCACAAATAAATGAAAGTGTTCCATGATCTTGCATTGGACCTACAACCTAGATTACTCTGTCCAGCAAAACCATTATTTAGAAACAAAGGGCAGATAAAGTGCTTCCCAAACAAGATAAAGCTAAAAGAGTTCATCATCACCAAGACATTATTATATGAAATGTTAAGGGGGCTTATTGAAGAAAAAGAAGATCAAAACTATGAACATTAAAATGGCAATAAATTGACAACTATCAACAACTGAATCTAAAAACAAATGAAGCAAAGAAGCAGAACAGAAACTGAATCATAGATATGGAGATCATTGGGGGCTTATCAGCTGGGGGAAGGGAGAAGCTAGGGGGACAGGTGCAGGAAATAAGAAGTACAGATTAGTAGGTACAAAATAAACAGGGGATGTTAAGAACAGTATTGGAAATGAAGTAGCCAAAGACTTACATGCATGACCCATAGACATGAACTATGCAGGCAGGGTTGCCAGAAGTAATGGGAGGTACCAGGTGGAGGGTGGCGAAGGGGAAAAATTTGGGACAACTACTGTAGTATAATCAATAGATATATTAAAAAATTATATATTCTTCTTAATAATTTTTAATTTGTAAAAGTCTTTACTTATTCCATTAGCCATGTCAGAATTAGCTGTGAAGTTCTGAAGCTCTTCAGTGTTTTAACTTTTGGTTTATCTGTTGCAGTTTATAAAGTGCACTCAAATACATTAATTCATTTTGATAATGTGTTTACATATTGGTTGTTCAGTTTCAGGGGTCATTAGAGCTATAACCTTTTCAAATCCTATACTCAGATGAAAATGGAACTAAGGAGTAATGATCCTCACTACTCTGTGAAATATTTCTGTTCTTTTGAATATTCTGACTTACCGAAGAGAATCTTCACTCTTGCTCTAAGTCAGTGCTTCTCAGAATGTGTGATGTATACATGGGGTGCTATATAAGATGATTTCAGGCAGTGATTGACAATCATTTATACATTTTAAAATAATTTTAGAAAAACATATTGAATCTATGATTTTAAAATATCACTGCTTAGGATAAAGGTAAAATTTTTAAATGAATTAATTTAAACTTAAATTAAAATACATAAATATGACAGTTTTATATACATAATAGTACAAGTGGTATTCATTTAGGCAGGAAAATTGTATAAATTGTAGGAGAAAGAAGACTGAGAAACACTATTTTACTTGTCTGGACTATTAAGAGCGTTATATCTAATTTGTGTTCATCCTCTAGCTTACCTCTTTAGAAGGGGAGAAAAAAGAGAGTTCCTTTCTACATCTTATGCATAATCTGCTGGGCCAAATTAGTAATGTATTAAAGGGGATTTGATTATATTTCTGGCTCTGAGAGTTGTAAGATGTGTATAGAATTGAAGGATCATAAAAGTTCTCAGAACAATTCTTGCAAATCTAATAAATCAAATTTATAAATGAAATAAATCAACTTCTTAAGTATTCAACTACTGCATACCAATAATCACATTATCTAATATCTTACAAATTTAAATATCATGCGTGGCATCAATTACAAATTTCAAATTAAATCACTCATCTTATACAAAAAAGTTATACTTCAATTATGTACTGCAGAACCCCCTCTCCCCCGCATTACCTGAAACTAGTCTTTCATTGTCTTTGAGCTATTTTTGCAAGTCTGTACATTTCAGGCAACTGCTATGCTTTGAATGTTCATATCCCCCCACCCAAATTCATATGTTGAAACCTAACCCCCAGAGTATTAGGAGGTGCACCCTTATATAAACAGGCTAAAAAAGTGCTCATGCTCCTTCCACCACGTGAGGTCACCAACACAGATGGTAGTCTAGGTTGCGAGTGCCTTGATGTGGCTTTCTTAGACTCTGGGACTGGGAAAGATAAATTTCTGTTGTTTATAAGCTACCCAGTTTATAGTATTTTTGTTATAATGGTCAGAATGGATTTTGGCAGTAACTGATTAAGAATGACAGATAGTTCTTGTACATAGATGTGCAAATTCTGCCTTATTCCATAGAGGTTTAATTGCCTTCTCTCTGTGGAAAAAATGCTTTTTATATATCCCTGATATATAAACATGACTGACTTTGGAATTTCTTTTGAACTAATTATAACATCTGTCTGGTTCCCTCATGATTAAGGATTAGAATAAAATATTTAAGATGTGTGCACTTTTTGTACCTATATGGAAGTCCTGGTTTGACCTGTTTTTCTTTCAATTATCTTTTAAGATGCTATTGCTGATTGTTTCCAACAACTACAAAATCACAGAGATTGTTCCCATAAATTCAAAATGTATTCCTAGATACAAACCAAAGTAGTTAAACAATGACTTAGATAAGTGGTTCTCAAATTTTAGTGTGATAATTACAGAGATGTGTAAGGGCAAATACAAATAAAAATAGGAGGCTTAATTCCCCATCAAGAATAAGGGAAGAGACGTCCTTCCCTTTTCCGAGAGCAATAATACTTTAGAAAACTTGCAAACATAAGTTCTTTCTCTGTCTCTTTTAAATGTATACAAGTCTTTTCTCAAAGATGAAAAAAACTCTTGTTAACTTTAAGATCCAGAATGCCTACCCAAGACCTGGCAGCCATCTCTGAAACGTTACTATCAAGGAGTGTAGCACCCCTGTCCCCCAGCTTCTGTGCCCGCGTAACAGCTTCAACTCATCAGCAGCCTCCAAAACCATCATGAAACGTTGTCATGAAACGTGTAAAAAGTTTATTGTACCTTCTTTCAGCATTGAACATTCTACCATGTCCACATCCTACCGTGTCCAGAGGTGAACCTAAGTTCATGTCTATTGTGCTCTTAATTTTGCAAGACAGTGTTTGTGAACCAGCCCAACTTAGTAAGGAAATGTATTAACTATGAACACCTAACCACCCTTCCCTCTCTCCCCCCTTTTCCTTCTTCATTTTTCTTTTTCTTTCTGGTAATCTCAATGCCAGCTTCTAATGAAAGCAAGACTCAGAATAAACTCTGTAGGCATTTGTTAGCAAGACAGTGAAAAACAATTACAGAGTGTCTTGCAATAAACTGAATAAGGACCAAGTTCTCCATCATTTTTGGATTCTTGGAAAGCCTTTCTTATGTATACCTAAAAATAAAAGGCCAAAGTGAGAAGCAAAAAGCATTTATTTGAGATCCAAAGAACAGCTATTCAAAAAGTACTGATTTAGGCAGAAACCCAAATAGTGTTCTGATTAGGGGTTGAAGGCAAGGGAATTTTATGAGAAAGGAAGGAATTATTACATGAACAGAAGGAAGCATTTGATTTTTGTCACTTTAGTAATTCTTATCACTGGCTATAATTATAAATCTATATTGCAGAGATTTCTACTCTCATGTTCAAAGAACAGGCTTTGTAAAGGGATGAAAGAGAAATATGAGATCAATGGGCAATTTAGTATAAAAGAAAGGTTATCAGAAATGAAGACGAAGTCAGGCTAAAGTAGGTGGAGTGACAGAGTCGGAAATTCAGATGGTAGATTGCAGAAATTTTTGCATATTAAAGGAACTGCTAATGACTGAATAATTTTTAAAAGTAAAAGCAGGAAAAAATTAAATAAACCATGATGCTTTCAGAGAAGCAGCCTACTAATAGTTTTATATCTTGGTTATGCAGTTATGTTATTATTCTCAAATTGCATTTGATGTTGGACAAAAATAGAATTATTTTGTGGGTTTATGGTCATTTTCAATACAAAGGAATAGACATGCCAAATTTTTCCTACTTGTCTTTATTGTGTGCACACTAAAGACTATTATTTGCCGCAGTGTATGTTTTTGAAAGAAGCCAAAATGACAAAAGGGCTATCTTTTATTCACTTAATGTGAAAATGCAACTGATTTAAAGGTTCTTTGAATGAAAGATAACACATTATGTAAAGAGCAATACTAATTGAAATTACTGTACAGTAATTTTTACTACATTATGTTATGTAACAACATTTTTATTGAAAATGTATGTGGCAATTTCAGCCTTTACAGACCTAAATGAATGTGATTATTAATTGGAAAATAACATCCTTGTGGTACTTAAAATTGAAAGAGGACTGAATGTTGCTTTTTCCCTTTTGTTTTCTCACTGATTAAAATAGAACCACCAATTTATTCTCTAATTATGTAACAGCAACTTTTAATACTAGGTGGCTAAAGTCTGACAAAAGAAGAGGATATTTCATAACCGATTCTATTAGGAAATAGCTTTTTGTTGGGAAATAAAAAGAAAAAGTCATAGGAAGTATTAAAGTGGGGACAGGACTGTCTACAGACTGATAGTAAAGCCCAAAACTTGGAATATCTACAGATGAGGAAAAAATCTTAGATCAAGTTGGCTAAGACTCAGTTGCTCTTCTCCATGATCCCTCCTCCAAAAAAAACAAAAACAATTTGGTCAATTTATCTTTTATTGGTTCTAATAGATGTGATGACATATTTCTGATAGAACATATTGTGTAATAAAAATGTTTTCATTTTTCCCTGGATCCTGGGAAGATAATACAAAGACTAATATTTGATTTTCAGTATTAGTGTTAAAATAACATGGAAAAACCTATTAAAGATAATGGATTAAAAGGGATAGGTAGTGAAAAAAATGACACTAATTTAACTAGGGATCAATTTATTAATTATAAAAGAAATAATTGCACTTTATAGAAAATTTGCAGAATCAAAAGTACAAAACAATGCCAAAATGTCAGCATGAATCTGAAACACAGAAATAAGTATTAACTATATTTTGTTCTATTTTTTTTAAGTTCTTTTCTCTGTATCTGAGTGTATGTTTGTAAAATATGTGTAAATATACTAAATTTATATGGTACATATCCACAAGCGTATATAAATTTGTACATAGTGTTGTATAGAACTTTATTTCTTTCTCTTAGTATATCAGTACATACTGAGGGTTTTCTCAAGCTTTTAAGCCATCTTCAAAACCATGATTTTACCTGAGATTATTTCTTTTATATAGCTCCTTCTAGTGAAAAAAACTAGCTCAAATAGGATACATATTTTTTCTGTTGGTACATGTTGCTAAATTTTAAATTTTCAAGAAAGATTTTTAACAGTTTACTATCCAACCAGCAGTATCTGAGAGGGTTAAAAAGTCATTTTAGTCTTGATGTTCCAAGCACACTGTATCAAAAAGCTTAATGTGCATAAATAATCACCCCCTTCTCTCATAGCAGATACGTCAGAGGGAAACAAATAATTTTTTAGGAAAATTTTTTAGTATTTAGGAATTCTATAGTTCAGGAAATGCATTTTTATTTGTCTAGAAGGAATTCTGTTGCATTATTGATGCCGCTGGGATTTGGGAATTTGTATTAATGCAGAATGACCTAGCCTATCTGAACTATCTAAGTTTTACTGTAAACCACACTTCATTTCTGATTTAGTTTTTTAAGACAATATTTAATATTTTAAACATGTATATATAATACATACATAATGTTGAATAATTTAAAAGCTATTTCATGCTAAGCAATTTATTAAAAATTATTTACTATATTTTAATTATTCTTCCATAAACTTAATTTTGTTTGCTGTGTAATCTATCTTCTATTACATAATATTGTTTTTCACTGGTAATTTAGTAGGAAAGGCCCATAGGTACTAAGGCTTCATTTTAAAACAAATATTTTTTCATCTATTATAGACAAGTCATTACAAGAATTAGGAGTTATCTCAAAAAAGTGCTTTAAGCTATGGGTTCTTTCAATCACTGAAACAGTGATGTCAATTGGTTAAACAGATACAGGCAAAAGATAAATTTTTATAAATGTTATGTATTCAACTAAATAGGTAGTACCCTTTTTATTTTTGGTTATATAGCCAATGCTTTGTCAAGAGTTATTTAGGGAAAGTAGAAAATAATTGAATATATTTTTCAATAGCTGCAAATCCCATTATTCTTATTTTGTTTAATTGCTTGGTTTATTCTTTTTAATAGGATTCTTGCTGTTTTTCCATCATTGTGGCATTTGTACATTGGTCCTTAATTACTTGCTATTCTACTTGTAGACTATTTTTTAAGTTATTTGTGAAAGGAGCTCAACAATTAATACTTGCTTGAAAACTCCTTTTATTTTCTTTTTATAGTTTTTTTTTAAGATTTTATTTATTTATTTTTAGAGAGGGAAGGGAGAGGGAGAGAGAGAGAAACATCAATGTGCAGTTGCTGGGGGACATGGCCTGCAACCTAGGCATGTGCCCTGACTGGGAATCGAACCTGCGATGCCTGGTTCGCAGCCCGTGCTCAATCCACTGAGCTACGCCAGCCAGGGTCTTTTTATAGTTTTGTGTGTATATGCGCATGTGTGTACGTTTGCATGAATTTCTGACAGTCATGTAACCCTTTTTTATTTAGTTCCTTCTAGAAAGAAATATTTCCAGCATCCTTTTTTTGCTAACTGGATGTATATATTTATAATAATGTTAATGTTAGATATTTTATCTTTGACATAATGAGCTTCCAAATTGGATGAAATAAATCCAGCTGTTGGTAGCCTTAACTTGATGAATTTACTGTTTGAAACATTTTTTTGATTGTTATTAAATTAACGCCATTTAACTATTTGAGAAATTCTGTGAATGGAGCCAACACAATAACAGCTACTACTTTATTTCTCATACACACGGAAAGTAACTTAGAATAGAAAACATGAGGAATTAATTTAGGAAATAATCATTTTCATTTGTTTGAAACAAAATGTCTTGCTTCATTGAACAGAGTGATTCATATACACAACTTTTGTGACTGCTTGTGTAAAATTGTCATATTTTTTTATTCTCATCTCAGGACATTTTTTCATTGCTTTTAGAAAGAGAGAAGAAGGGAGAGAGAGGGCAGGAGGGGGGAGAGAGAGAGAGAGAGGGGGAGAGAGAGAGAGAGATTGATTGGTTGCCTTTTCATATGTGCCCTGTTGGAAATCAAACTAGCAACTTAGATATGTACCTTGACTGGGAATTGAACCTGTGACACATTGGTGTATGCGACACTTCAACCAAATGAGCCACACCAGCCAGGGCTAAATTGTCATTTTTCTTATCTGCTAATTATAAAAATAACATTTGAAGTGGATATGCTTATTCCTTTAGCAGAAGTTTTTGTTCTGCTCTTAGTGCGATTAATGATAAAACTGTGGCCTTCAATGGTGAATGATAAATAAGGATAATCATTTAGTGAAAGTTATACATTTATCACTAACACTCTTGATGCACTGATATTGTTTTTAATTTGTCAATAAGAATTTGGCATGTTATTGCAAATGCAAGGTTTCATTCATTTTTGTGGCTAAGTAATATCCCATTGTATATATGTATTGCTTCTTTATCCACTCATCTGTTGATGGGCACTTAGGTTGCTTCCATTTCTTGGCTATTGTAAATAATGCTGCAGTGAATGTAGGGGCACATACATCTTTTCAAATTAGTGTTTTGGATTTCTTCAGATAAATACATAGAAGTAGAATTGTTGGGTTCACGTGGCAATTCTATTTTTAACTTTTTGACTCCATACTGTTTTTCATAATGGCTTCACCAACTGGCAATCCCACTAACAGTGCATGAGTGTTTCCTTTTCTCCACCTCCTCACCAGCACTGTTGTTTGTGGATTTGTTGATGATGGCTGTTCTGACAGGTGTGAGGTGATATCTCATGGCGGTTTTGACTTGCATTCCCTTGATGTTAGTGATGTCGAGCATCTTTATATATATATATTGGCCTGTGTCTGTCTTTTGGAGATGATATTATACTAAGTGAAATAAGTTAGATAGGGAAAAACAAATATCATATAATTTCACTTATATGTAGAATCTAAAAAAAATAAAATAATGAACAAATAAAACAGAAACCAACTCATAGGTACAGAGGATAAATTGATGGTTGCCTGATAGGAAGGTAAGAGGATGATTGGAAAAGGTGAAGGGATTAAGAAGTAAAAATTAACAGTTATAAAAATAGTCATGGGGATGTGAATTATAGCATAGGAATATAGTTCATAATATTGTAATAATTGTGTATTGTATCAGATGGGTATGAGACTTTTGGGGGTGATCATTTCACAAATTAATCTCATTATAATGTGGTACACCAAAAACAAATATAATACTGCATGTGAACTGTAATTAAAAAAAAATGGACCTGATTATGTCTTTTTCAGATCATGCTGCTAAATGGGATTTTGCATAATTTCAAAGCAGAAACAAGCAGACATAGATTTGTATCATTCAATAAATGGCAATGCCAGAGTAGCAAGGGGGTTCAACTCTACGGAACATTGTAGGACTGCTTAGCCTTTATTTCTCACACACATGTCAAATCTACCTCACCAATGATTTTCTGCTACCCACTGACTGACCTCATCTATTGAAGGTCTCATGCATCTCGCAGGCCACAAAACTGAGCTTCTATTTTCTTAGTAAGCTAAAGGGAACGATTATTAGCTGAGAATAAGAAAAAGACAGGTACTTATTTCCAAAAAAAAATTGTTGAAGACATTATTATGTGTTACCCACATGTAACCACTCCCATATCTTTCAGCTTTTTTTTTTTTTAGTATTTTTAGGAAAGAGGAGTTTTATCTGGGGACTATTTTTTGTTGTTCTTTTGTGAGCTACGTGTCACCCCTCTTAGTTCTATCTTGGCTCTCCATTCTTTTTCTGGATGATTACAGACAAAAGCTTGAACACTCTGTCTCCTCTTTGCTCTGCAGCAATAGCCACTTGTCACTGCCTGTTCTAGTCTTTCACTTAATGCACTAAACAAAGGACTGAACAGCCATGGCAGGCTTAATTGAGTAACAACAGATATCTTGAAGGGAAAAAAATATGTATCTGTTACCTAGGCATGACTGCTCAGTTTTCTAAGCCTAAGAATGAACAAGGGGTTCTTCTCATTAGGAAAACTTGTTCCTAGATCCTTTCTTTGTCTTCAGGTCTATAATTCTATCTTCCTCCAATACTGATTTTTTTCTTAGAACACATTGGAAAACTCAATATTTAATTTACTTGTTAATTATTTTATTCATTTAATATGTACTGAGTTTTTCTTATATATCAGATAGTAGCAAGAAAATGAAGCTAGATAATGAGGGGAAAATGTTAAACATCTACACTCTTATGGAACTTACGATCTACCCAAATAACTTTGCTGGATAGAGTATTTTTGGTTCAGAGTGTTTTTCTTTCAGCACTTTGCCTATATCATCCCACGCTATTCTAGTCTGTAAGGTTTCTGCTGAGAAATACACTGATAACTTTATGAGGGTCCCTTGTAAGTTACAAGCTTCTTTTCTTTTGCTACCCAGAAAATACACAAATAAATACATAAAACAAATTGAAAATAGAAATGGAGACAAATTCTTCAAAGTAGAATATGCCATACTAAAGTCAAGCATTGAAAAATAAGATCCTGTCATTTCAGTCGATGTAGGGTTCCCAAATAAATAGCAATGGTGCATAAAAATTAACAAGGGAAATGGAAGAGAAAAAAGTCATTGCAGAGTCAACAGCACGTACCTTGTTTCTGTACTGGGAAAGAATGGAGAATGCGACTATAAGAAAGTCAGTATGGCTAAATGAAGATCAAAAAAGTGTAGTAAGCTATGAGGCTGAGAGGTACCAGGCAGGGACCAGAAAATGCATAGATGTTGGTAATCTCTACCTTTATCCAGAGAACCAGGTATCATTAAATGGTTCTGAGTGGGGAGAATGACATAATTTGCATTTTGAAACTGTGAAAAAGATTATTCCATAGGAATTATACAAAAAGCAGGATAGAGTTTGCAAGTTGAATGTAGCAAAGGCTCTTCAATTGTCTCAGCATGGCCATGCGTTGTTGTTAGACATGGACAGGGAGAGCGGAAGGTAGATTACAAGATATTCAGGAAGCAAAGCGTATTGAAACATGATACTACTTCAGATACAGGGAATGATGGAGGGACAGGTGTCAAGAATAATGCCTAATTTTCTTGCCAGTGCAATAGGGGATGGAATTTTCCTGAAATAAGACACACTATAGGAGAAACAAGTTTGAAACAATACTGTAACAAGGTAGTTTTTTTTAACTTTTATGTTTAAGAGCAGTTTTAAATTTACAGAAAAAATGAGCAGACGGTGGAGTTCCCACATACACCTCTGTGAGCACACACAGTATGTGCTGTATCAGTTTCAGCACCTTCTCTTCCAGTCCTGGTTTTATTTGAGTCTTCTTTCTTTTTTCCTTATTAGTTTAGTTAAGGGCTCTTTAATTTTGTTTATCTTTTCAAAAAAGAAGGCATTGTTTATCCTAGTCTCTATTTCATTTATTTTTGCTCAGATATTTGTTATCTTCTCCCTTCTGCTAAATTTGGGTTTACCAATGTCATTGTTTTCTGGCTGTTTTATACTTCTTTCTTTTTTTCCCTCTCTTGAAGTCTTTCTTTGTAAGTTGATGAGTTCCAAAGCAGTATGCTTTGATTCCCTTCTTTTTATCTTTTGTTTCTGGTGTATAGTTTTCCTTTGTAGTTACCATGAGCCTTACATAAAGTTATAGGTATAAAAGTCTATGTTGTGTTAATAATAACTTAACTTTGATGACATAGATAAACTCTATCTTTTTTCACCCTCTTTTATGTTATTGATGTCACGATTTACCTCTTTTTATATGGTATATTCATTAACAAATTATTATAGCTATAGTTATTTTTAATACTTTTGTCCTTTACCTTTATACTAGAGTTATGTTAAGTAAGCAATACACCACTATATTACAGAATTAGAGTACTCTGAAATAAACTACTTACACTCACATAGTGTTGTATATGTTCATGCTATTAATTAGCATCCATTCATTTCAGCCTGAAGGACTCATTTCAGCATTTCTTGTAAGACTGGTCAAGTGGTAATGAACTTCCTCAGCCTTTTTTGTCCGGGAAAATCTTTATCTTTTTTCATTTCTGAGGGACAGCTCTGCCAGATAGAATATCTTGCATTCAGAGTGTTTTTCTTTCAGCACTTTGCCTATATCATCCCACACTGTTCTAGCCTGTAAGGTTTCTGCTAAGAAATACACCCATAGCTTTATGAGAGTCCCTTGTAAGTTACAGGCTTCTTTTCCCTTGGTACTTTTAATATCCTGTCTTTGTCTTTGATTTTTGAAACTTTATTATGTGTTTTGGAGATCTGTTTGAATTTATTTTGTGTTCTATGAGTTTTATGAAGTTGGATATCCAAATCTCTCCCTAGATTTGGTATGTTATCAGCCATTCTTTCTTTTTTTAAAGATTTTATTTATTTTTTAGAGAGATGGGAAAGGAGGGAGAGAGACAGAGAGAGAAACATTGATCAGTTAGCTTTTGTAGTGCATCTAAAATCATATGTTTTACTCCAGTAGCCTGATGGAGCTTCTTTGCTGGAGACCTGGATTTTCACAAAGGTTCTATTGTCTGTGGATAATTATCAACGGCAGTGCTCTCCAGGGCAGACTTGACCACAGCCAAGAGGGCCTGAAGCTGGTTTACAGGCCATTGCAGGGTCCAGAGCCAGGGCTGAGACCTGTGTGTCTCAACAGACAGGTGGGCAAGATGCCTTTGTGTCCCTTGGCACATGGTACTGGCTCCAACAGCTCCCACAGGCACTTTGGTCTGTGGATGGAGCTAAATTGCTGTTGTTAGAAAAGAAGAAAGTAAGTAAATTGTTGTGGATGGGGTGGGGGTGGGTATGACAAGGGGTGTTATATTCAGCCATGTTTGCTGATCCGCAGCCAACATTTAAAGATTGTCAGAATCACATCAGATTTTCGTGTCTACTGGGGAAAAAAATGGAAATCCAGCACCCACCTGCCCCATTCCTTTCCTGGCAGTAATCAGGTGAAGCTGAATGCAGACGTCTTATTTAACTGTGGTTTGTAAGTTCCTGTTTATCACAGCCCGTCCCCCTTCCTCTCCAGGCCTCCTCCACTTCAAAGTTACAGTTTCTCACTGGTCCTCACAGGTATATGGGTTTTAATTCCTGGAATTGGACACTGGATAATTTCTGAGTCTTTTGAAACATGCAAGAGAATGAAAGTTAAATCTTTAAGAAGACAAAGTAGATTGAAACAGAATCAGAACTGAAAATGAATCTGAAGACAGTTGAACTGAGATACAGGCCTTGTTTTCTTGGACTAAACACTGCTTCCTATATATTAAAAGGCTCAAGTTATCAAAGCTAAACTGAAATTTATATGCTGTGCTTTTAATTAATTATAATGTTTAACTTAACTCCAAAGATAATTCAGTTACTAGTTTTAAGTGTGTGATGAAATTGTTCCCAAGCAACTATCTTTTTGCTATATGACTCAGTTAAGAAACAATCTGGAGACTTCCAGATTAAAAAAAAAAAAAGGCAAAGTAAAGCCATTTCTACCTTTCTCCCCTCTGAAACCAACTGAAAACTACAAAAACATTGTTCCATATAGACCACTCAATTGTCAATGAAATTCAAAAACAGCTACAAGTTGAATACTCAAGATGAGAAATAACTTTAGACCAACTATTGAGGACATGAAAGCAACATACCCTACTAGACGGGCAAGCTGCAGCATTCTCACAAGTTGGTGACACACTTGGAAGTTCAACTATGTGACTTGGAACTGAGTCTCCATTAAGTGGAGGGAGGACAAAATCAGGAGAGACATGAGTTGACACTTTTGTGGGAGCTCTGTGTCTGCTGATCTCGGTAAACAAAGATACATAAATGCTGGACCACCTCCAAAAAGACAGTGAAATCAAGGATCTTTCTTGCAACCCAGCAGCCTCCTTGTCCTCATGAGTAAAGATATGTAGTCAAGGCAATATGTGCAACATAAAGTTTGGAAATGGTTTATGATAACTGAATCCATTCTTCCTACTTTTAAGGGCATTTCCCCAATATTTACCTCATATATTCTTCTGCAAAGAGATGGTTCAAAAAAAAAAAAAAGGATGACACAAAGAAATAAGGAACTGTAGCATGTATTGCTTATTCTTAAAGAAGCACCTAATGATGAAATTGTATATGAATGGAGAAGTCGTAAAGGACTGATGGTGAATACAGAGTGTGTTACAGAAAATTAAGGGAAAGTAGGTGACTATGACTGAGCAAAATAGGACTCTTGATATTATAGAACTTACATTGTATTATAAGTAACAAAATTGCAATATAGAGTAGGAGGATAGGAGTTTGTAAGAAGTTTGTTTATAGATGCTATTTTTCTTATCTTTCAGAGTGGAATATAGGGGGACACCAAATTCTGTTTAAACCTTAAATAATTAAGCCATAAGCTAATTAAATTAAATTATCATGGAAGAACCCATAAGACTAAAAGCAAATTATAGAAACAACTATTTATTTTTGAAAGAAAGTGAAACACACAAAATAGCAGATACCAGAAACCAGACAGTGAACAAAACATAAAAAATAATAAAAATGTTAAAAGTAAAAATATAACATTAAATAAAATGGACGGAGATGATATCTGTTAATTAAATAAATGTAAATAAAGTAAACTCACCTTGTTAAATAAAACATCCTGATTGGATTTAAACAAAATAAAAGAAATATTTGCATAATAAAGATATGTGTGTGAAGTGATTCAGGTTAAAAATAAATAGGGAAAAAAAGCCTGGGTAAATTAATCTGATGATTTATTTTTAATTTAAGATATCACAGCATATGAAATTTTCAATTCCTGCATGACCTTGTCAATGCCTGGTATTATAAGCTTTGGTATTTTTAATTTCAGCAATTCTAATAGGTTTGTAGTGGTATCATTGTGGTTTTCATTTTCATTTCCCTAATAACTAATGATGTTGAGTATCTGTTCATATGCTCATATACCATCCCTATATATTTGATGAAGCATCTGTTTAGAACTTTTGCTTATGTTTAAAAATTGGGATTGTTTTTATTATTGAGTTTTGAGAGTTTTATCATCTGTTTACAATTATTTTTATCAGATACATACTTAGCAAATATTTTCTCACAGTTGTTACTTGTATTTACTCTTTTCATGGTATCTTTTTAAGAATGGAATTTTTCAATTTTTTTGAGGTTCAATTTATTAATTTGTTCATTTATGGATTTTATTATTGTTATATCTAGAAATCTTTGCCTAATTTAAGATCACAAAAGTTTTTGCCTAGAAGTCTTATAGTTTTATGTTTTACATTTCTAGAGCCACAGTCTACCTTGTGTTAAATTTTGTAGGTGGCATAAAATATAAATCTAGATGAATATTTTTTACATGTGGATTTTCAGTTGTTTCAGTAC
The DNA here is from genome assembly GCA_004024845.1 of Tonatia bakeri. Classification (NCBI taxonomy): domain Eukaryota; kingdom Metazoa; phylum Chordata; class Mammalia; order Chiroptera; family Phyllostomidae; genus Tonatia; species Tonatia bakeri. The sequence continues at coordinate 394,106 of PVIA01000264.1, forward strand.
CACATGTTGAAAACGTAAATTGAAGATATTTGAACTTTTCTTCATTGTAAGCCATACCTCAATGGAAAATTTAAAATAAGCAAAAAAAATTAATGAATGTAATAAAAGAAAATCAAAAGTTAAGTACAATATGGTCCTTGTAAAAAATATCATTGTGTTACTCTTGTGTAGCAGTTCAGTCCAGCTCTGGTTCATCTCTGGCCCATTAGACTTTTTCAGCTAAGATCCCTTCCAGTTGGCCTTGAACTCTGATCTTTGTCTTGTGAAATGGTTGGATATTGTGCTCTGTTTTTCAGAAGCTTTCTACTTAGGATTTTATTTTTCATTCTGTGCAGGTTCAGAATCATCACATTTCCTGAGAGTACGGATGGGCCATGTGTGTGAGATCCCCCAGCTCTGTCAAAAGCTGTCCTGGTTTCACAAAATGCACATAAAGTATGGGTTTTGCATGTGCTGCTAACACCCAGAAGTACCAAATGTCCCAGAGTGAAAGTGGCTGAACTCTCTTTCAGAGAGAGAAAAGAACTCTCTGAGCTTCTTTCCTCTGGAGTCTTGGCCTTTTCACCCCTCATTATCTCATCAGCTATCAGTTATCTTAAATGATGATGCTGGTATTTTATATGACTTTTCAGATCGTTCTCAGAGGCAGCTCTTTTCTGCTATGAACCTCTCCAGTAAAGACAGAAGCAGGAGTTCTGGTATAACTTTCTAAAAGCAGACAATTCCTCACCTGTTAATTGAAAGAGGAACTGATGCTTTTTGCAAGAAAAAAATCTTAAATACCTTATTAAATTTAAACTTCATAATTCTTAGCACTGTTAAAAGTTTGAGAACATTAGAACTCTTATACCCTACTGACAAAAGTGTAGTATAAATGCAGATAGCATCTGCTGGACAGATTTGCATTAGATGTAGAAATCAATGCATTTACAAAATATCATTGTAATAACAAAAAAAAAAAAAGAAGAAAGAAAAGTGGGAACCTAGCTGTCCATAGTAACAGAATAGTGGTTTAAGAACTCATTGTTATTTCTATATAATGAAAGCATCTATTCAAAAGAATCTGGTGATTTTAATGTTCTGATATAAAAGAGCTTTAAAGTCCATTATTAAACATACAACATAATATTTTTGGCAAGTATATAAATGAGCCAGTTAAGAGTTATTGCTTCTGTGAAATAGGTTGGAGATATAGGGTGGGAGGAATATTTTATTTTTATTGTGCCCCTTTAAATTGTTAAAAAATTATTTACTATTGTATTTATTGATAAAGACTACTATTAAAAGGTAAATTGATAGTTTTATAGACAAAAAGATCTCTAAATTCCTAATGATTTAAACTACTAAAGAGAAAAGATAAAATACAACGAAAAGAAGAATATGGGGCATTTTTTATTATTATAATACCAGTGGTTTCTACCCATCATCTGATTATTGATTGTGTTTCAACCCACTGCAATTATCAGCAACTGCCTACAAGAAAAAAAGATTGTAAAAATAATCCAGGAAAGGAGTAGCCATAGAAATGTATATACTAACATTCCTGGGAATATTTGAACGGGTAAAGAGTTTCTTTAATACACACACACACACACACACACACACACACACACATATACATATACACATACATATGCATATATATGTAATTGACTATGTTATTAGAGTTGTCCCAATTTCCCCCCCTTTGTTTCACTCCACCCAGCACCCCCCACTCCCTTAGGCAATCTCCACACAATTGTTCATGTCCCTTGGTATTTGTATAAGTTCTTTGGCTACTCCATTTCCTAAACTGTACTTTACATCCCCATGGTTGTTCTCTAACTGCCTATTTGTACTTAATCCCCTCACCTCTTCACCCATTCCCCCGCACACTCCTCTGATCTGGCAACTATGAAACAATCTCTGTATCCATGATTCTGTCTCTCTTCTTCTTGTTTGCTTAGTTTGTTTTTTAGATTCAATTATTGATAGATATGTATTTATTGCCATTTTATTGTTTATAGTTTTGGTCTTCTTTTTCTTAAATAAGTCCCTTTAACATTTCATATAACAATGGTTTGGTGATGATAAACTCCTTTAGCTTTTTCTTGTCTGGGAAGCTCTTTTACTGCCCTTGGATTCTAAATGATATCTTTGCTGGGTAGAGCATTGTTGGCTGTAGGACCCTGGTTTTCATGACTTTGAACATTTCTTTACAGTTCCTTCTAGCTTGCAAAATTTCTTTGAACAGATGAGAAAGTTTCTGAAGCACCTAGTAGAGATCAGAACTCTGTCCAAAAACAACCAGAACAACAGATAAATAGCAGAAAACTATTGTTTAAAGGCAGCAAGTGGAAAGCTACTTAAATATTCATCTACTTCAGTCTATAACCCATTATACAAACATTCAGTAATTTTTTTACTTACAAAATACAGGTAGATATACACAGATATGTCACTATAGTTTCCAAATTAGGTTTGAATAAGGCTTATTTTGTCAGCATGCCCAAATTTGAGTGTATATATTTTGAAGCAAACATTATGTGTTAAGGTTTTCTCTACTTTGCTCATGGCTCTGATTTTTTCCCTGTTATGAATCCTAGATCCTTTTCTGGGGTCTTTGGGCAGCATAAGTATAATAACAGCATTCAAAGCTGACTGACTCAGTTGTTGCAAACTTCCATGCTCTTGTGCCACCAACTTAAATTCAAAAGAGTGCTATTTGGTGTCAGACCAAAGAATAGCATACAAAAGAAACACTGAAGAACTAGGTGGAAGGAGGGGTCAACTGGTGAGAGTAGGAATAAAAAAAGCCTGAAATTTGATTAGAAGTAGACACTAATAACCTACCATGAATAATGAGGGGGAAAATAGGAATTGCTTGAAAATTACCCTTAATATTAAATCTATATAAAGCACATTAGGAAATAAGTGTTAAAAATATCCAGATTTATATTCAATGTCTTTGCTGTGATTACATAGTTTCCTAATTTTACCTTTCTTTTCCTCACATTTAAATGTAAAAAGCATATGAATATTAAATACTAAGGTAAATCCCCATTATGCATCAAGCAACTTCTTGGCAATCTTTTGCAATTGGCAATCTTTTACTTCTGTCTCCCAGTATAACTTATTTTTTTATGGATATTTATTTTTATAGCTTTATTGAGGTATCATTTGCATGGCATAAAATTTATCCAATTTTTGTCCCTCAAATTTCAACATTAGCAATTCATGCTTTTGAAGTAAAAATCCTTTTTTATGTATTTTAAGTTATCACTTTTATTGAATTTATGGAATTGTGCAACCATTATAACAATCTGGTTTTAAAGTATTTCTGTTACTTCCAAAAGTTCCTTATTACCTGTCTGTAGTCAATTTCCAGACCTAGGAAAAGACTGATCTGCTGTCTCTATAGATTTGCTTTTATGGGCATTTCATAGAAATTAGATGAAAAAATAGGAAGTATTTTGCATATCCCAGTTAATTTTAACTTACTACCCCTTAGCCTAACTCTTTACAGCATAACTTTAAAAATGGCACAGTACAACATGACTTTGACCTAACAACGATGTTTGGCAAGACAATTAAGGAAAATAGTTCATCAAATCACTTTCCTATAAAGTAGAGTTTGAATGCAACAAAAGAAAAAGAACGTGGTAGAGAAAATGCAACCTGTAACAGAGTAAAAGAAAGCTCAGATTCAGGGTTCCCAGGTTGATGATAGACAATAAGAATGGGAACAGAAATGTGGTCAGAATATTCTCAGATTTTCCCTGTCCTTACAAGGATTGCCCTGGGTTTGATGTGGTGTACAAAGGAAGACTAGTTCTGAATCAGTTGGACAACATTTAAAGGCAAGAGATAGGGTGGTACTTAAGCATGTGGCAAGAACCAGGTCAATATCTGGACTCTTTCCAGATGAGAGAGGGGACAGTCCTGTTATGAGAGCAGTCACGACTAGTTGAGTATCATTTACTTGGCAGCATTAAGATTGTTAGTATTCTAGCCATCTGCTTTTCACTGGTTTTAGAACAGAAGCTGTTTTAAAGTAAACTGAGTCTGGGAAGAACTAGGATAGAAATGAGAACTATTGATTAGGAGCTTAAAAATAGAATAAAGGTAGAAGAGGATAAAGAAGATCATTGGAGGCAGTATTTACAGGTGTTATTTATGTGATTCTACTGGATGGATGGACTATAAAGTATAGTAAGAAGTAGGAAACAAGTTATTGTAGCATATGTCTGGATAAAGAATTTATATGGTATATTTATATGTTTTGAAATATTCATAAATAATGAGTAAAACCACATCATTTTTACATTCTTTCAGTAAATCTGGGCCATTGAATATAAAGATGTTTCTACCTTCTTCCTACACGTAGAATATCAGAAAAGTCTGAAAGCCCACTTCACTTCTGAATCCATGACAATCACTAGTACCCAGTAACAGTTATAATTCTAAACAGAATTGGGCCACCTTAATAGTCTATTCTAACGATTCTTGTTACCTACTGGATCTTGACAGTGTGCCACAGAATAAAGGAACAAACAACTTGAGTTCTGGAGTCCATCAGACAAAATGGAGAGGAAAATGTCACTAATTTTATGTAGTCCACTTACTGTTGAAGACGTGCTTTTGGGGGAATTCAAGAAACATTGCACTTACAGTGTCATCTTTGGGTCTGTTGGTGGCACTTCCTTGACTACCTCTCTTTAAATAAATGAGACAATCAGTATGAATTTTAGGATACTGAAGGATGCCAAAAGACCTCATCAATTCATATAAAAATACAGTCATATTGATTACCTCAATCCACATAGACATTTCCTGATCATTAAGTAAACTGGCTTAATCAATATAACCCAACATATGAATGACAAAGAATAAAAGGAAAAAAGAAAGAGGGATTGATTAAGATTATTATGATTGTCATATCAATGACTACATCAGTTTTGATGCATGCAATAGGTTTATCCAAAGTCATTTTATGACCTCACCTTCTCCATAGCAACACTGGGATCTCTAAAGTCTACCTATCAAATACCCAGAAGGAATGAGCACATAAATATTATGGACTCAAAAGTAAAAAGGGATTAATCAAACACATACAAAATATGTACAGAAGCCCCTGGTGTAATATTATTGTATGAAAAGAAAAGCAATGTTTTTCTTATTTATGGCAGTTTATGGAAGCAATTAAATAACAAAGCATTCCTGCTAAGCCTTCCTATACAAGCTTGGAAGGTAGGAATGTTTTCAATCTTTACAAAAGTCTTGACAAATTTATGCTCCAGAACCTTTTAGAGTCTGTGTGCAGCATATGACTTCCATGGAAGCACTGGTATAGCCAACAAATGCTGAATGGCCATTTCTGGCAAGTTCAGGCTTGGTATATTTAGCAGGTAGTAGTTGGAAGATATAATTTAATCCCTGCATTAATCATTATGTAAATCATGTAATGCAAAGTGATAATTTATATAATCTTCCTGCTAAACACTTTGAATATATTAGTTTTTCTGACCCTTACAACAGCCCTAAGAATTAGGAAGGATAAGGAGTACCTTCATCATAAAAACAAGACTCATGATTAGGATTTCTTTAGAAAAACATTATATGTGTCTTATGAAAAATTTTGGAGTGCACCTGGATATAATGATGGTTAATTATACCTTGAAAAGATGCTTATTGCATTTTTTAATTTTCTAAGTTGAAAAAAAGTATTTTAAATGATTATTGAACATATAGAATTGTCACATATTTGACAACATATGTACATTATTGCTTTATTTCATGTATTAAAGGCATTCAATAAACTTTTGGAGGGCTACAAATATATCCCAGCCCCGAAATTAGAATATTATGTAGAATGGATAAGGAGGTGTGTTGTTGATGGGAGTGAGTGGAGCGCCTCTCCACATGTCCCTTTCCCCAGTTCATCGCAGTTAAGCGTGCATATGAAAAATAAACATTCCAACATAATGGGCTTTTGAACTTTTCTACCTGTATTTTTTACCTTAATTATTTGAGAAGCCTTTCTGAGAGATGAGTAACAAATTGTAATATAAGCAAAACCAAAATAAATGTAACAAATCTGATAGAAAGGGTTACACTTGTTTAGAAAATGTAGATTCTGCTCACATAAACAATGCCTGATTGTCCAAAGGTTTTGGAACATCCTCTGGCGTTTTCAACAGGGTTGAAGTTATGAACTGTGTACTTCTTGGGCTCACAGCTGGATGAACTGCTCCTCATCCTATCTGATGGTTCAGCTCTCCAGAAGCCTACACAGACACATGCTTGTTTCACATACTCATACACACTCCAAAGATTTATGCATTTCTAAAATATGCAGCCTGTAAACTCATCTTTCAGTGCCACCTGTTCTGGTGCATCTTCAACTATTTATAAAAAGCTCAAAGCAGAACACAATCCAACAGACCAAAGTACTGTAATTTAATTTATTTCTACTTCTTGTCTTTTTCTATATAATCACTGATAATAACATCATCTTCCCATGAGCCACATACAATGTGTTGATATATAATTTTGTTATTCAATTATAGTTATATTTCAGTGCTCCTTACTAAGGATCTTATGCTTAAATGTACACATTTTATAAATTATCCTAGGAGAGTAGGAAAATGCAAGGGTATCTTCCATATTATTATATAGATTAAACACTGTCCTGGAGTCTTAGCTAGTATATCAAGGACAAAAGTAACAAGTGGTATAAATATTGGAAAATATTAGACCTTAATACTTAATTTTCTTAATTCCTGAGACACTTATAAGAAAGAAAGTTGAAATATCATTTTTCTCAGTCTCTGGAGAAAACTGAATGATTTCTTTATTGATTTGCAGCAACATTTGAAAAGAGACATGTGTAATAGAAAGAGAAACTCTTACAAGTTCGGTGACTTGAACAGTGGGTTCTGAATGGGGCTGGAATTTCAGTTATGTTAAAATAGTTTCAGTAAATAACACTTCAGTAAATTTGGACCCTGAAGTGCACTCAGCTGAGTGCTTAGGGCTGTTCCGAATGTACAATAACCAGGGGCCTTTCCTGAGTCTTTCCTCATGGGCACCCAGTCTTGGGAGCTGTGTGCCAGTTCCAGTTTAAGCAGTAATATCTTATAGAGAGGGAGACATTAAAGCTTATTTTATGGTGTGTGAAAATATTATGCATAAAATATGCTTAACTATCAAATATCAACTATTTTTTTTTTGCTTTATGAGTTTTGTGGGAATTGGCGACTGATGAACTTTAATCTTCCACAATCTAAAAATTATGGAAACATGTACAGTTCAAGGTGATGAAATTGAATCAAGTTCTTGAAAAGTTGGTTAAATAATGTATTCCTGCAGTGCTAACATGAATATGTCTAGAATAGAGTTTATCCAAGCTATGTACATGAAGGTCTGAGAACAAATTTTAAAGTGTGTCCTGTTTATCCCTTTATTATTATAAACTGACTATTCCTCAAACGTATTTGAAATCACAAGAAACATTTGGTCAGTAGTTTATAAACAAATGGACCAACACTTCTAGATTATTGCTACTTGTTGGAGCTCATAAGGCAAAATAAAGTTTCCTTTATTTTTTTATGTCTTTACATTGTGGGTGTCTTATAGAGGAGCCATAACTTTTTGAGAAAAAAATAATGACTTACTATTGATTTTTAAATTTCAGATTGCTATGTAAAAAAAGATTGAAACATAAAGACTGATGAAATTTATAGACCAATTATTTGAAAACTTTGAAAATAGAACAATAGAAAATTTTAACTACAAGAAAATTAGAGGCATAGATTTATATTTAATTTCAATTAGTTACTTTGTCAGAATAACTTTTTCCTATTTTCTTCCTGAAAATTGTGGTCATTTCAAAGTGATCAAGAAATTTTGCCATATATTTTTCTATTAACGCTATATATTTTTAAAAAGTAGTTTTCCCATAAGAACAATATTTCTTTTAAAAAGAGCTAAACATTAGTATACTATAATCCTTATGCTCATATTTTTTATTGTAATACAAGACAAAAACAGTTATTTTATGGTTGAGTGAGACTATTAATTAAAATTGTCTCATAAATTCCCAAACCTCTTGCATGCAGAAAACAAAGCATTTGTCTTATTCAAAAACAAGCAGCCAGGCTCTGAAATATACATGGTTATCTTGTTTATTTAATAGGGAAAAATGGTTTTCTCTCACCTATAACCTCACTTTAAGCAATATGAATTAGCAAAGAAAACCGATATTTAAAATCTGACTTGAACTCATTCCTCCAATTTCAAACAGACTCTTCATGATAGTAATTAACTTTGAATGTTGGGATGAGGTGTTTACCAGCCAAAATTATTTAAATGAAATAAATTACAACTTTTCAAAGAGTGCTTTGGACATGGCAAGGCTATTAATCAAGTAGAAACAAAGAATTTGAAACATTATGAAAATTTAAGAAATGTGATTTAACACATAATTCTTAAGATACAAGAAATACTTACATAAAATTATTTAAAAACCAAAAGTTTTAATTTTCCAACCCTTAAACAAATATTAAGGAAGTCAATGGAAGTGATCCTCCTGCTAAGGTTTCACATGCGGGAAAGAAACTTCCTGGTATGTGATTTTCTAATATTAAAAGAAGTTAAATGTTAGCAAATCTTATAGCTTGAAAGACTTTACAGGTGTAAGGATGGTGTTTTTTTTCAACTCTGGCTACACATTGGAGTCCCGTGGGGAGAAAGAAAAAATGCAGATACCTGGGCCTCCCCTCCAGAAAGACAGTGTTGTTGGCCTGGTATAGGGCTGGATTTGATGGGAGGAATTCTTGTTTACAAAGCTCTTCGGGTGAAGCTAATGAGCAGCCTGCATGGGGTAAGGCAGGGATTCCCAAACCCGAGTCAGCCCACCGGCATCTGTGCAGGCCAAGTTTCACTGTGCGAGACAAAATGAGAAAAATGAGGATGGTGGGGTGGTGGAGTGACTTCATCAGTAAAGCAAATTCTGTTCATACTGTGGGTGTTATGTTATTCTCATAGGATAGCAATGGCACTCGTGTTGCTGTTTTGATTATTTAATTTTTCATTTATGCAAAATAAAAATAGTTGTTATTGCTATGTGAATATTTCCATTTGATTTTCCTTCTCTTTGGAAGTATAAGTCTGTGAAAATCAGAATACCAGGGATTACCTTTCTTATGGAAATCCTTGATTTTATTGATAGCTACACTGGAACCAGAAATATAGTAAGGACCCCCCTAGGGTCATATGTCTGGTCAGGCCAACATTTGAGCCCTGAAGCCAGTTCCCCTGACTCTTCTATCCGTTTTTCGAGGAGCCTTTCACAGGGATGATTTAATTCTTTGTAAGGTTTAAGGTCAACAATGCTGGAGTTCAGCCCAGACAATAAGTAGGCTATTAACAAAGACCTTATTTGGTTATTTCAGTAAAAGATCTGCTCAATTTGACACAAAAGCAGGTTTGTCTCATTTTTATTTTTAAATTAAAACAACAAATCAATTAGGGTAAAAAAGGAAGAGCAATCAGAAGTCCACTGATGAGACAGGGGACATCTCTCTGGACTTCCCGGGTATCACTGGGGCTTCTCGGCACTGTACTCCCAGTCCTCCTCAGTTTCCTCATCTCTTGCCTCCACACCTCTTTGTTCCAAGCAAGTCCATTACTGGTATTTCCATATTCTCAATAAGCTGCTTTCACATGTTTGGTTTTTTCTATCTAAAATACCTTCATTTCCCATATACTCCTCACCTCTCACCTTCTGTGCCAATTGTGTTTGTTGGAGAGTTACGTCTGATTAATCCTGTGACAGGAAGCATTTTTTGAATAGTCAATATAAAGTACCCCTCTTATATGCTTCTACAGAAATTTCTGTCCTAACATTTAATACAGTCCATTGTAACCCATCTATTTTCCAGTTGGACTGAAAACATTTTGAGCTCAATGCTGCCTGTGTCCTTAGTATCTATCCAATGCATTGTATATTTCCTCATAGTTTCCATGCAGCAAGTGGTCCTTTATCAACTAGTAAGAGCAGTGCAGGGCTCTTCTTAGCTTGGCTTTGTCTGTGTACAGAAATGAAGCCTCCCAAACTCCCATGTTCTCTCTATCTTGTGATTTATTTCTCTCAAACCACTCCCTCCTCCCTCCCCTCCAACTATCTAAATCCAACCCATGTGTCAAGTTCTCTGTGAAATTGTACCTAGAATAGGCTATTTCTTTGTCATCTGTCCTTTGTCTCCATTCCAGAAACACTTAAGTCTGATCCATTGATTAAATGTTTCACCATTTAACTATTTCATGAGTGTTTTGTTCTCCTCTAACGTTAACACAGGAGCTTACGTACATAAGATTCAGATGAGCGCTGGTAGACAGAGGAGTAGGTCCAATATTCCTGAATATCACCTACTGAGAATCTGATGAGAGTTCTGAATTTGCTTGCTTGGAAAAATAATGTACTTAGGCAGACATATATAAGAGATTTATGAGCCCCTGAAGTCTAACTATGGACCCTATAGGGATCGGGGCTGAGAAAGCCTGAACTAGGATAAAAGATTCTTGAGGAATACAGAATTTATTACTAGCCAAGTCTGAAGCCTTACACAGCCACTTTATAGGTACCTGTGGAATTAATCGAATGGATTCTCTCTGCACTGGAGGAAATGATAATTATGTGAGAAGGCTGACTGCAAAGAGAACAGTATTCACAATTGTGAGAAAATTGTTATATTCTTTAAATAAACCATTTATGTGCTCACTCATTCATTTTACAAACTTATCTTGTGTGGCTACTATGTCCACAGGCACCGTTAAGAACCAGGCATGCTGGGAGAAGAAGAGGATCTCAGTCCTTGAGGAGTTGAGGAGTTTCCAGTGGAAAAGTCTGACCGTGGAAAATAGATCGTAAGTGCCACGAAAGTGATGGAGGAGGAGGAGAGGAAGAAGAAGAAAACAGCTGAGAAGACTCTAGGAGTATGTGAACCTGGAATTTCTAACAAACAGAATTAGAAAATAATTCTCAAAAGACAAACATTTCAAAGGAAGTGGCCTTAGCTGTTTTGTTTACTCTCTGATTTGTTTAGTTAATTAGCAAGTGTCCCAACGGTGTATCTAGCTTGAATCTAATTATTCTGAGAATGTCATCATTTTCAGCAAAATAATTTCAATTTTTTTATTCACTGAGCAACTAATGAAGGCTTGTTTTCCCAAATTGTAAATGTGAAAAGTGTTACAAAGTGATTTCAATAATACTGATATTTAAGTTTCCTTTGTTATAAGCAACAAACTAACGTAGACAAAAACAAAATTAACCAACTAAACAAAAACATAGGGGATGTTGCTGGAATATTCCAGTAAATATTTGCCTTGAAGAAATCAAAGAGGCACTTCGAGGCTAGCCCTCTTATTGTTAACACGGGAACTTGCAGACAAAAGCTGGTGGGCAGCGAAGGTGAAGCTGGGAGGGCGGTGGGGGTGGAGGAAGTTGAGAGTAGGAACAAAACGCAGCTGGCAGCATTCTGTTCATTGTCTGATGGGTGATCCCGAAGGTGGAATGAAGCTGCCCAGCGGAAAACAATGCTCTAAGCTGCGTCAAACCAGTAGTATATGGAACTGTCTAAAACTATGTTTAAGAATGTATTACAGAGGGGAAATTTTAGACTTTTTATTAATTTATTTACTGTAAATTAATATTCAGAATTGATGGTACAGATGGTAGCAAACACTTCTACAGAATGAGGCATGATCAATACAATAAAAGCCCTACATTTTGTAATGCCATTTGTAGCTAGAGATTACAAAGAATTGTTTATTGAAACCTCACATTACATATACACACAAAGTCGCTGGTTTTTCTGAAGTCCCTGAACAGCTGAATATGGGCTTCTTCTGAAATGAACGTGTTCTCTGTAAAGAAGCAGAGGAGAGCCATGCCACCATGCTATGCTTTCCTTCAGTTCTCGCTAAACTCAAAGTATTTCCCCTAAGGATAGAATGAAATTATATTCAGACAAAGTGAGAAGAAAATTCTAGTCCTATAGCTCTTCCTAATATTTCATCTCAAAAGAAGATAGAAATTCTCACTGAAAGGTACTATTTCCATTTAATGCTTTAGGGAAATCAACGCAAAAGTGAATTTACTTTGTGTGCTTATTTGCAGAAACAAGACTATAACTGAAGGCCATTCAAAATTTCCTGTTTACAAAGTTAATAAATGAAATTAAAGGTGCTGATGAAAATTAATGTTTATAATTTTAAAAACACTTTAATGGAGTGCTTTGTTTATATGAACATTGATAGGTTTATGGGTCCAAATCCAATCGACAGCTGTTTACAGTTGTTTGCAATGTGCCCTTGAAGGAATAGTCATGCAGTTGAATGAAGCAGAATAGCATTCAGAAAAAGAACCATGCTTATAGTAAAATGTACTAAAATAAAAAGGTGTTCTTTAATAGAATAAGGAACATGTAGTATGGGAATATTGACTGGTTATATGAAAAATTTCTATTTTTTATATTTTTTCCTATATTGAAATAGTTTACATGCATCAAAATTGAATCATTTTTTAAGTGTATTACTTTTGTTAAGCTTTCATTCTTCCATTTTCTGGTTTGGAAGAGCAATTGTTCCAGGAAAGAGCAAACCTATCTTCGATACAGGATTTCTTTTGGACGCATTAAGAGCAGTCTGTAAAATATTGTGTGGTTTGACACTAACATCTTACATGCATGACTTTTTGTTATATTTGCCAAGGGGCAGGGAACTTTTCTAAGCCTAAATTATAATAATTTACAGATTAAGATAGTGTAACAGAAGTGAAAAGTAGTCCTTAGCATTGAACTTTCTCCTTCCTGTTTGAAATTACAACATAAACAAGTAAAATCATCTCTTTTTTATTTTCCCTAACATCCAAACACCTCTCCACCTTTTTATTCTCCGTCATTTCTCTGAGAAGCTGGTGGTTTCAGAAGGGAACACCTTCAATATCGCAGGCCAACCAGCATCACCCATGTCCACGCCTGTCTTCCCTTCCCTCCACCTGTGCAGTTTCCCCATACTTCTCTTCCATTTTCTCAATAATCTGATAGAAGCTATTAGGATTTGGTTCTCTTATGTCTGGAGGTTTCCTGTTAGAAACAAAAACCCCCAGATCCCTCTCTTCTCTAAGACTAGTGCTTTCTCCTTTCTACATCCCTCTGTCTAGCCTCCACACTCCTTCCCCAGCTCTGCTCAATCCACTCCCGTCTCCTGCCACTGCCATTATTTAACCATCATCTTCCTCACTAAGGTTCGTTATGACATTAACATCTCTAAATGGACAATACTTTAATCTTCTTCTTAGCTGACATTTCAGAAGCATTTAACAGTGTTGGCCACTCTTCTAGAGTCCCTATTTTCACTAGCCTTCCATAACAATACTTTTCATTTTACTCCAGTTTCTCATGCTGTGATTTTGATGTTTCTTTGCACACTTTCTTCTCTGTGTCCAGTCTTTACTTGTTGAAGTTCTTGAAATCATGGATGAGCTACAGCCTAAACTTTCTCCCTAGGGGTCCTCTAGCTTTAACTACTATGTATCTATAATAACTCCTAAATTTATACCGGCAACATAGACCCCTCTTTATCTGAGCCTCAAACTTGCAGGTTTAACTGCCTGCATAAGAACTTCTGAAATATCACTACATGAAATCACCAACCTCTAATGAAAGTATAGTTTTCTTCTTGGGAAAGAAAAAAGAAAGCTCTAGTACCTGGGAACTGTTCTGACAGTTACAGTTTGGCTGTAGTGCTGCTAGAAAGTGGCTCTCGCAGCTAAGGCTTGTCATTCTCCAGTTGGACATAAACGATCTCACAGAACACCAACATTAGATGAAATCACTCTGAGACCGTGATAAAATGGGACAGAGAAGACCACTTCATATATTTTTCTAAGCACTGACAAAAACACAGTCACTATGTAGCTCACAAAATACCAAACACTCCCCTCCCCCAGCTAATATAACTAGCCATTGCGTCTTTACCAATCACAACTTTTGCCATGTCGCTCTCCTGACATATAAGATTTGGTGAAGTCCACTGTCATAGAATCGTCCCCACTTTCTGATAGTACCCAGTCTGGAGTGAAACTCCTTGCATAGGCCATCCTCGAAATGGCCCCACCTAGGTCATTTACTTGAGTAGGTCCTTTCTAACACTCTCTTACAGACATGCCTCAAGGGTCCCCACGGTGTGCATTCTCACTTGCTGCAATAAGTAATAAACCCAATTTATTCGAAGACAGATGTTTTCCTTGTAGTATTGTACTCCTTCTTCATAGAACTTATCCCAATAATAAATAATCATGCAAGTATGCAAATAGTTGTTTTATGTCTTTCTCCCATTAAAATACAGGTTCCTCCTGGGCAAGGACCAGGTTGGCCGTATTTATTGCTGCATCTCCAGTGCTCAGAACAACACCTTGTGAATAGCAGGGTTCCTGTGTTGTGCTGTTTTGGTTATCTACATCCTTTCACACCATTGACTATAATATACAGGGCTCTAATAAATTGCCAATGTTATGAAACTGATAGTTTGTTATTGTTCTATCCTTAATTATTGGGTCAGTTAATCAGGCTTCTCTCTCCAATTAGATACCAGCTTTGCAAGAGCAGGTACTATCTTAGGCTACTTTTGATGCAAAGGTACTTATTAGCACTAGACCCACAGAGTACAAGTAATAGGTGTCAATTGTCTAGGTGTTCCTTGGAACTTATGTAATTATTGAAAATGACTTTGTATCAGTGATTTCATTAGTGTCAAGTTATTAGTGTTATAACAAATTCAGGAGATGTTTCCTTAAAAGCCAAGGAATATGGATTCATTTTTGCTATCTCTAGCATATACCCATGATGTTTTGACAAGAAACTCTTCCTAACAGAAACTAGAAGACTGAACAGTCTGTGTATCTCATAGGAACACCTCTTGCTAAGCTACCAATTCTTATTAACATATTATTGCTTCTACTCCAAAGCTATCACTTTTCATTAACAAAATCTCCCCATATTACCATAGTCTTTGAACTCTTCATAATTGATTAATATATGAGTAACTTATGCTATAATCTAGATATTTAAATTATCCTCATTCATACACCTAGACAACAATATTTATGAATTTGGCCACACTTTTCATTTCTCAATTGTCCGGATGCAGATCCAACCTCACATTTCTTGCCTCACAGTCCTCCTTCTAGAGGAACCTAGAAGAAGGGGACACATGTATTGCTCTCTGCAATGTTTCATAGTGAGCATATGAGTCAGGTCCAGCAGATCTTTAATGCATGTTTTTTGAGTAATGCACTTGGGTAGGATGGGAGGAGAGACAAATACTTTCCAAGAACTTCTCATGATCAACCAGATATTTTGTCAGGCTGCAGTGAATTGAGGAAAAAGAGAAAGCCTATTATTTGAGTGTTGGAGTACTGATCAATAATCATGCAAACCAAAATTTGTAGAATATCTCCTTTCTAAGGTCACCTCATGACCTCTCATTAGCTGTGTTCACAATCTTAAATTTGTAAGTTAGGGATTTTTGTTCCTCTTTATAAATGGATGAATTTAGACAAAGGGAGGCTAAATATTTTGAAGATGGTCACTCATCTAATTCATGAATTGCTTATACCTCAAATAATTCTGTAACAAAGCCCAAACACTGTGATTATTTGGATTGATATGAACAGAACTAAACCACCTTACTCTTCAGCAAATGTCTAGTATTTATAAATATAGAAGGTTTCAGTCATATGTTAGGTGGGGTCCATGCTTCTCCTTCAATACCCCCCTGCTAAATGTAGTTATGGAAGCTAGCCTTCCAACAAATCCTGTCAAGCATACAGATGTTTACCAGCAGAGAAGCATGAAATGGTCATGCAGGCTACTCTGTAACTCAAGGGATGTGCCAGTCTC
This sequence comes from Tonatia bakeri, assembly GCA_004024845.1. Classification (NCBI taxonomy): domain Eukaryota; kingdom Metazoa; phylum Chordata; class Mammalia; order Chiroptera; family Phyllostomidae; genus Tonatia; species Tonatia bakeri. The sequence continues at coordinate 410,053 of PVIA01000264.1, forward strand.
TCTTCAGGCACTCCACCCAGAAATTTCAATGAGAAGTTTACTCTGACCTACCTTAACAATAGGCTGCAGCGTTTATTCAATGCCTGTGTATTTCTAACATGTACTTTGTGCACGAGAGGAAAGTGGAGCCTGTTCAGTTCTTCTGCCCAACCACCTATCTCTTACATTACTAATTCTAGTAATAAAACTCATTTCTACTGTGCCTTGTGATAATGATTACTGAACTATAGATTTAGATAACTGTATTTGAAATATGTAAATTACTACTCCTGGGATATACTACATATCCACATGCTGTCATTTCTTTGGATTATGATTAAAATTAACTTCCACATGCATAAATCATCTTACTTATTGTGAAGACTTTTAAAGTAAATTATCAGAGTGACAATAAAATGTACACAAACTAGCCAGTCCAGTGGCCAAGGTCAGTCACTATAACTGACCCTACCAGCTGAAAAACTTCAGAGAATGGTTTCAATCCACATCTCAACACGCCACTAAGTCAAAATCATCCATCCTATTTTCTAAGTAATATTTGACCATTTAAGTGTAACTATACATAACTTATATTGGGTATTATACTCTTCCAAAAATTATGGGTTTATTTTTGAGTCCTGTCAAATCATGACTCTGCCAGTGACTTGAATAAGCTCAAAGCACCCAGGAAATTGGCCCACTATTTTTACCTTACTCTATCTTTCTGAGAACTTACATTCCTGTCAGTATCATTTCCAAAAATAAATAAGCCCACAAGCAATACCTTAATAAATGTGTTTCACTTCTGATGCCTTCAGGCAACAAAGGTCTAACTGCCTCTCTCTGTGTTTTTAAAGAGAGTAATGGAATATATCCAGAAATATCAAGAAAGAGGAAAAATAATTATCCTAATATTTTTATTTTGATATTATATTTATGTATTTTATTTTGACATCTGTGGTATAAGGATTGACACAGTTTCATCAGATGTAAAATAAAGCATGGAATTTAGGTAAATGTGCTTTAAGAAATTAACAAAATAACTGTTTAAAAGTTTTAACATCTGCAAATTTTTGTTGCATACCACTTTTTAAGAAAACTGTTATCAAGCAATCAAAAATTACATAACAAGAAAGGATCATGAAAAGTAATTGTTTTTAGTATGTCAAGAAAAATATACAAATCTCCCCAAGCCACTGTTAAGTTGATTGTGGATACAAACTTGTGAAGTGCTCCTGAGAAAGTACATCCGGGTAGTTTTAAGTATGTAATATAACCAAAGCGTATCAGTGCTGGGACAAACCAGACTATGTGTTTTTGTGACACTCCTTTCTTCAGAAATTTTCAATTTCTTTGACTTCCTAGCAGAAGAATTAGTGTGTGTTAATGGAAAAGCACTCTTACTTTCGATCAGCAGAGTAGGCTTCTACCCTCAGCTGTATCCCAAACTCAAGTCTCTGCGTGTGACTTTACACAAGTCAGTTAACCTCCCAGAAGGACTTGGACTCAGCCATCTTATCTATTTCAAACATTAAAAAATGGCTTTGCCTGTAATGTTGTGTTTTGTCTTCTGGTTTTCACAGTAATTTTGCTCATAGATCTATAGATTTTAGTTGTGGAACACTTTTGCTGAGCTGGTGGACTTGGAAAAGTTAACTTAGTTTCTGGTAGCTGAACAATTTTTGTTTCAGTAAAGAAGAAACATAAAAAATTCAAACTATATAAATCAATATGCATTAGTTATGTAAGATCATTTTAAAAGACATTTGAGTCCTTGCTGGTGTGGCTCAGTGGATTGAGTGCTGCCCTCTAAATCAAAGGGTCACCAGTTCAATTCCCAGTCAGGGCACATGCCTGAGTTGTGGGCCAGGTCTCCAGTGGGGAGCATGTGAGAGGCAACCACACATTGATGTTTCTGTCCCTTCCTTCCCCCCTAAAAATAAATAAAATCTTTTTAAAAAGACATTTGATAAAAGTCATATTTTAGTATGTTTTTTAACCATGCTATATACATTTGGGTTTCATGAAGTTCTAGTTTAATATAAAGGTAGATATGAGACTACTATTTTTTAGATCTCCATCCAGACAACCACTTTTAATAAATTAAAAGTCATAATATTTACTACATATCAAATGCTTATTATATGCCAAAAATTATGACAGGTACCCCACAATATTTTGTGAAGTAGGTACATATTTTACAGATGAAAAGCTAAGGTTGATAATAATATGCCCAAGGTCACAAGGATGGTAGGCAAGTGTTGCCATTGGAATGCTAGCCCAGCACTGTGTACTTTCAAGCCCATTCTTTAAGCATTGTACCCTACTGCTTCTCAAAGAAACCAAAAAAATTAATTCATTCTATATACCTATTGTAAATCCCACATAGTACATTCTTTTTTGAATATCATAAAAAGAAAAAATATGTACTTATTCTAAGGAAATTTTATGCTCCACTTAATAAGGTAATAATAATTAACATTTTTAAACACTTGTGTGCCAGAGAGTGTTCTGAGTAATTTTCTCATTAACTGGTTTAATTCTCATTATTATTCTATGTGGTGTGTATTGTTATATTTGTATAGATGTGGAAAATGAGGTTAATAACCCACTTTGTTATAGTCAACATGAAAGAAAATTGAAGTTTATGGCACAATATACCTTAAGAAAGTGCATCAAAAAATACATCTGCAAGTTATATGAAAAATGATTAATGTCTGTAATATAAAAGAACATCTAAAAATCTCACTCTTGATTTAAACTGGAAAACAAACTGTACTTAAGCACTAAAGCAAAAGAAATAAATATCTGTATCATAAAAAAAGAAAAACTACACTGAGATACCATTTCTCAACCTAGCATTTCTCAAGAATCTAAATGGTTGACACAATCCTGTTGGTGAAACAAGCACTCTAATGCAATGCTTGTGGGAATGCAGGATGGCACAATTCCTATGCACTGGAATTTGGAGATACATAGAAAACATACCGATGAATTTACTCTTTGACTGCAAAAGTTTACTTGTAGGTGTAGGGGGTGGAGAAAGAGAAGGAAGCAGTAGGAAGAGGAGAAGCAGAATGAGGAGAGGAGGAGAAGGGGAGGAGAAAAGTGAAGGAAATAAGAGGAGGAAGAGGAAGATATGCAGGAGGAAGAAGGGGAAGGGGAAGAAAAAAAGCAAAGCAAGGAAAAGTAAACCAATATAAACCAATATGAACAGGCAAATTTTCAAACTGGACCAAAATAACCCACATATATCTCAACACTGGAGTATCATACAGCTGGAAAAGAGACTCAGAGAGATATCTATGAATTGATAAACAGTACTCCATATATATTCTGTTAAAAATAAAAACAAGATTCTATCCTGTGTATATATCTTGCTAACTTTTGTGAAAGAAAGGAATAGTAATAAAAATGAAGTTATGTATTTGCTCATATTTTTGAAAGGAAACAATGGAGTGATAAATGAAACAAACAAACAAACAAAAAACCCTAATAAAAGTAGTTTTCTAGGCCCTCAATCATGATTTTTCTATTAATGAATACTTTTTATAGTATTCAAAATAACCAGCAACAGTGATATGATGTGACTCATTTGGTTATTTATGACCATAATTTTACATATGTTATGTAAAGTTGTTGAACTCAAAATCATATGAAGTTGCTTCAGGATAGTTCAGCTGTGTGCTTAAAAGCAGAAGTTTTGCAGCCAGACTGTGTGGGTCTGAATCCTAGCTCTACAGCTTGCTAGGTATGGACAAATTATTAAACTTCTCTGTACTTTTCTTACCTTAAAAATGAGAATACTAATAGCATATACCTCATAAATAGTGTTTGAGAGAGTTGAATACATTAATATATATGCATTTACTTAAATACACTCCAACATAGCACTATATAATGTGTAATTAGAGTCCCTGTAGGAGGGGAACCACAGGAAAAAAATCTGAAAAATATAAACCCATAAACCCAAGGACATCAGTGAGCCCCGAGCAAAAGAAATACACACACACCAAAAAACCCCCCACAAAGTCACATAATAGTCAAATTGTTTAAAATTAGTGGTAAAGAGGAAAATCATACAGCTGCCACATAAAAAATACACACATACACGAGCAAGTGTAGGATTCATTCGGATTTCTTGTTGAAAACAGTAAGTGGAAATATAATAGGAGCAGAATTTTAAAAGTACTGAAAGAACGAATCTATCACCTTACACTTCTGTATTCAGGGTCAAAGGAATGTTAGGTAAATTACAAAGAAAATTGTGGGCACAGGGAAAACCTTGTCCTCATTTCCTGTTCAAACTCTACAAGAGGAGAAACCCACCACCAGATAGGAGATATCAGGCCAATATAAGGGTGTTCAGCCTAATTCATGGGGCAGAGAAGTATGGTCAGAAGCACAAAGAAGGAAATTTTACCCTTTGTGACAATATGGTTGGACCTGGAGAATGTTATGCTAAATGAATTGATCCAGTCAGAAAAAGACTAAGTACTCTATGATTTCGCTCATATGTGGAACATAAAAACTGAACTGAACTAACAAGCAAGATGGGGACAGACTCAGAGATAGAAGGCTGACAGCTTTGGGTGGAGGGATTGAGCAAAAAAAGAAATAGGACTCATGGACTTGGACAACAGTGTGGTGATTGTGGGGTGGGAAGGGAGGGAGGTGGAGGGAGAAGAGGGTAGAAGGGGGATGAATGATAATGGAAAAAATACAGTAAAAGAACAAGGAGAAAGTCAATAGTCTTAAACCTTCCTCCTAAAAGGAAAACTCAGATTAACAGCCGGCCAAGGGGCTCAAAACTGTGAGATAAGGTGGCATGTGGTGAACCCTTCAGAGCTGATCAACTGTCCTATAATGTCAAATGCCATAGAGAAATAAACTGGTCTTTTAACAATTTAAGAAATGGAAAGGCACAAGTAAATTTAGCAACAAGATTTTCAGAAAAATTGGAGACTGGCTAAAAAAGGTAGTATGGTAACTGTAAAAGAGGCAATGAGAAAGACTCTTCAAGAAATTTGACAATGAGGAAAATAAGAAAAAGCAATCACTTTGAAGGCAAGGGAAAAGGAGTCAGCAAAGAGTGAGAACACGTGCTAGAAGAAAAAGAGGATATTTATTTATGAAGACTTCAATGGAACAAGAAAGATCTGGGATCTAAATGACTCGGCTTGTAGAGTAAAAGAAGCCAACACAAAAATTATGTACTGTGTGAGTCCATTTGTACAAAGTTAAAAAGCAAACAAAATAAAAAATCTATGCTGTTAAAAGTCAGAATAGTGATTATTACCCTTGACAGAGGGAGAGTAACTGGAATGGAGTGTGAGGGTTTGATTTTGAAATGCTGGTCATGTTCCGCTTCTAACACTTCGTGCTGGTTATAGAATTGTGTTCGTTCATTTTGTGAAAACGAATTGAACTGCACAGGTCGGTCCTCTCTTCTTTTCCACATGTGTGACACATTGTCAATGAAAAAGACATATGGGAATCAGGAATGAGTAGTATTGGTATAATTACAAAGATTGGGAAAAATATGGAGAAAGTCAGAGGTAAATTGGATGTCACCTTGAGGGAGATCTTGTTTATGGCTTTTATTTGTCAGAGAGGAGGCAAGCCATCTGTTAGGATTTAGGGGGCAGATGGTGTTAGAGACGTCCTAAAATGCCAGAGTGGAAAAGGGTAAAGGTGCAGAATGGATGAGTTAAAACAAATGGATTCTCTGGCAGCAATGAGATCTTAACCAAATTTATTGCATTAATAAATTCATACCTTACTACTCTCCACATAAGATTTGCACACAAAATGAATCTTGTCCACAGAAATTAGAAAAACTGCGTCATTAAGTAACTTACGGAATTGCTAAACTTTATTTGAAAATTTGACTACGCACTCCCTGGTGACCTAAAAGAAAAAGTTAAAAATGTTCATTTTCATGATTTTATTGTTCATGAGAAGAAAACATACAAATTTTTAATGGAAGCAACTCCTGGAGTTTTGTTTTGACAGATATTTCTCCTGTAAGAAAAATATAGGGTCTGGCATAATAATGCCATTGTTTATTACAAAATCTTTTATTACCAAATCATAAGTGTACAATTCTGTAATATAACAACATCATTCTCGAGCACACCATATGACATTTTAGGTGAAATGTTCAAATTAAAACTATAAGTTATTACACTCATATTATTACCCTATCACCCACACTCAAGCAGGCATTACTTCTGCTGGACCCTGTATATATATATATATCCATAAGTGAAATAATGGCTTGGACAGGACACTTGCTTTGACCAATAAAATGAAAGCATAAATTGACCTACGTCAGTTCCCAGAAGTCACCAGACTTCTTTTTATTTTTCTTCTGTCACAACAAAGTGGTGACCTAAATTATGGTAGTATGTTCTCTCTGAATGCCAGGGTGAAGGAGATACTGGTTTTCTCCTATTGGTTTACTTCGAAGATCTTTTTTGTGTAAGTAAAATATTATAACACTCTATTCTGGAGGTTATAATGTATAGGGATGTATGTGTAGGAAAATAATAGCATGAATAAAGGGAGCAGGTAAATGGAATGATATAGTCATAACATTTGTACATTCGGTGTTAAATAATATAATAGCAAATCTAGGTAGACTCTGGTAAGTTACAGATATATATATTGCAATCCGTAGAGCGACCATTCAAAAAGTAATGCAGAGAAGTATGGCTAAATAACCAAGAGAGAAATAAAATACTAAAATTTTATTCATCAAGAATATTCCACAAAACAACTGGCCTGTACTTTTCAAAAATACCAAGGATAAGAAAGATAAACAGAGGTTGAGACACTGTTGTCAATTAAAGGAAATTAAAGAAATGATAACCAAATGCCATGGATGAGAAAAAAAATAGTCTGAAATAATTGGTGATATCTGATTATGGACTGTAGATTTAAAAATAATATCGTATCAATTTAAATTTTCTAATTTTGAAATTATACTGTAATCCTTCTCCATCAGGAAATATACTCTAAATTATTTAGGGTTATTGAGACATATTATCCAGAAAACAAAGAAATACAAAGTCCATATATCTATATGTATATATATCTATAACTATAGCCATATGTATGGAGAGAGACAGAGAATGAGACAGCAAATGTGGTGAAATATACACTTGTTGAATTAGTATAAACAGAAAAATGGAGTTTATATTAAAGTATATATTAAAACAAAGTGTTATGATAATTTCAATTTATAAATGTTTCTGTATTCAAATAGTTTTTACTTTCTTGTTATTTTCACAGTAAGTGGATCTACAATATGGGAGATTTCAATACCTTTTATTCTATTTTAATTTAATTTCAAAATGTATTTCAAAACTTCTGTGTTCTGAAATAATTATATTCTTACAGAAGAAAATACAAAAACAGTACAAAGAATATTTTTCATGATCTTTTGAGAAAGTAAGTTTCCAATACAATGCCCTTATTAGCTTCAAATTTTGTAGTATTTCCTACAAACAAGAACATGCTGTAATAGAACCATTGAAATCAGGAGATTAACTTGGTACATTATTACCATCTAATCATCAGACTCCTTTTATGTTTCTCCAATTTTCCCATATTATCTTTTTATTAGCGTAAGTTCCAGTTCAGAATCAAGCACTGAATTTACTCAATATGTCCTTTTAGTCTCCTTCATTCTGAAGCAGTTCTTTATTCTTTCCTTGACTTTCTTGACTTGAACCCTTTTGTAGATTATTTGAGTGTCCATGATGTTTCCTCATAATTCGATTCAGGATATTCACCTTTGGCCTGGCTGTCACAGGTGTGATGCTATGTGCTTTTTATTGAATTATCTCAGGTGCCTATGATTTTAATTCTGTCCCATTAATGATGATGCTCATTTTGGTCATCTAAGATAGATACTGTTTTGTTGGGAACCGCCCTGCCTGGTTTCAGAAGCTGTAACCCCCATGGCTAAGGCTGAGTGAGAGACCTTGAGACCCTAAGCCACTAAGGAGATAAAGCTTATCTATCTCCCTGGCAGGAGCACTGCCTCTGCTCACTTTGCTTCACCCTGACTGGCCCCCAGTGCATGACCTGTTAGTCAATGATGGGTAAGATGCCTCAAGGGAGAGATGAGCTAAGACAGGCGTGGTTATGAGGGAGCCCTCGGGGAAGGACTTGGAGTGCTATGGAGAAACGGGGTGATGGACCCTTGCCCTTCAGCTTTGGCATAGCCTGAGTCCTCATTCTGTCTGCAGGAAGTCTCCTAATCCCTTGGCTACCTTACTTCACTGCTCGACCTAAGCCTGAAACAATGCAGGAGGTGGGTGCCGCCCTGTGCTGGAAAGGATGGGTTCCCTGGGGCAATCAGACCTAAGAAAGAATGCATAAAATCCCATGAAACCTGCTTTGCTAATGCCCTCAATTTGAATGATAAGGGTCCAAGCAAAGAATGAGTTTGTTTCCCCAAAGTTGGCCCTTTGGCTATCTGACCCTGACTCAGAATAAGCCCTCAGAGTTCTTTGAATGTTACCTATTGTTTGATCATTACTGCCTGACAGTGATTGATGAGCTTTCCATATATGCCCTGTATTCCTGTGCAAATTAAAGCCAAGAAAAGGTTGTCCAGGCAAGGGTCGGTGTTCTCCTCTTGAGAGAACAGTGGCCACGCCGTCCCTTTTGCTCCACAGGACTGGGTAGTCCATATGAATTTGTCTTGTCTCATCCACAATGCTGTGGACACTGTGGGCTGGTGTCCACATCGCTGTTTATCAGGCTTCTCCACTTAAAGTTAATCTTTTCCCCTTTGAAATTCTTAAGATTTTAGTAGGCAACTAGTTAAAACTAAGTAAACATCCTGTTCCTCATCAAACTTCTCATTTACTTATTAAATATATGTGGCATTGTGGTTTCCTATTTTATCCAATGAGTTTTAATATGTTACTATCATATATTCTGATGCTAAAATTACCCTTGGTTTGGGTAGAGAGAGCCTATTCAAGCTAGCTTGTCTTTCTTTTTGATGGAGTTTCACAATTCTTTTAGAACTTCTTTGCTGTCTGACACATATTCCTGCTTCCTCTCATACTTTGCCTCAGTCCTAGAATCTGTCATTTCTTTAAGAAGTCTTGATTTCTTTGGGTGGAGGATGCCTTATGGTAACCAAGATCTGGGTGCTAGGTGTACTCACTACTGTTCATTAGATGTCACCACTCCCAGGCCCTTTAAATAGATAAAGCTAGGAGATATAAGTATGTGCACATATATGAGTGTATGTATGAATAGGCACATTTACATCCATATTGATTTCTATAGACATAATTATTTGTGAAAACCATGAATTTATACTGATCCCTTCAATGGCAACCCCCACTGCAGGGTTCATTCTATTTTCCCCCTTTTCCTATTTGAATTCTCTTTTCTGACAGTGAGAACTCTGGCTCATGTAATCTTTATATTTATTTTATCAGTTCCCTTGTAGGTAATCAATCTCCCATATTCATTATCAGTTCTTGCTCCATGCATATGACTTCCTGACCCCATCGGAGTGCCAACACCTCTGCCTGAACACTAGTGTGCAGACCCTTTCTCACCATGTTCAGAGTCTGACATTCTGCACCCCCATGCATGGATGCTCCCTTCACCCTGCTTAGGCTCCACCACCTTATTCCAGGCTGTGCAGACGTCCTACTCACCATGTTTAGTTCATCCGACACCCCATGAGAGCTGTTTCACTGAAGAGATGCCCTGACGAACTCACACAGACTTTAACGGGCTATCCTTTTGCGTGATTGCCTTCTCAACCTGATTGAGTTCTGACACCCTATGCTGAGCCTCCCATCCCATGCCTTTGTCTCTCTACTCGGGCTCCGACACTCCTCACCAGGCTAACCCTGTCACAGTGGCAAATCATGAATTTAAGTAGGGAGGCCCTTTGTGTTGTTCCTTTTTCAATCAGCTAGAGTTCTAACACCGTCTGTGAGCACCCTCCTCAATACTTGGTTCTCTGATACCTCATTCTGGGCAGCCCTCCTGTGCACATGCCCTACTCACCCTCCTTGGTCTCTGTTTGCCTCTGTAGGGCTCTGACACCTGTACTAGGGAGCTCCTCTAAGACATGGCCTCCTCATTTTGCTTGTGCTCAGACATTCTGCTCTGGGCAACCTTGGCTCTCCTCTCTTCTTTCAGCCATGCTGACATCAGCCTTGTCTTGCCCCCTGTAATGATTTTAGGAATGCATTGTTCAGAAATGGAAGAGGAAGGAAGGAAAGTAAGGAAAGATAAGAAGGGAAGGGGAAAAAGGAAGAGGAAGAAGAAAGAGAGATCTAATATATTTTAAAGTATTGATAAATATCCCTTTACTCAAAAATATTTTAAAATTATGTGACTGTTTTTCAAACCATTTGTTAAAATAATAAAGGGCTACAGTAAGGATTTTTTAAAATTAAATGGGATAAATCTCTTGTACTTTTAACTGTATATCCTGGAGCACTGAAATATCTCAGCAAGACTATCTTGCTCAATTGCACCCTTAAGCAGCCCCTTTGCTCCCCACTGAGCTCAAACTCTTCTCCTGGCATCTTGTCAACATCAAAAAGTAATAAGAGAAGAAAATAACCTCTCTCTTTTCTAAAGGAACAGGTCTCACGCAGCCTACCACTGCTACACCAAGGTGGAAAAGAAAAACAAGGAGGCTGTATCCTGATTTTCTCTCATGCAGTAAAGGGCTCTGGCCACTCTTCTTTTCTGCCCATGGGAAAATAAGAAGCAAAGGCCAAACTCATATACATAGCCAATGGAGGCAAAGTGACATGGCTCATTCCTAAGACTCTGGAATCTGACTAAATAATTCACTAACTCTTCTCTCTGGGGTCTGATGTAACAGAAAGATTTAGCCCCTCTCAGAGATTTTCTTGCTGTCTTGATATTAAGTGGCAAGACTTGAAGGAAACCCAGAATCTCTTAGTAGTAGTAGCCAGATTCTTCCATACCATCTGAATGGGTAAGTCATCACATCTTGCATGTAAGAGAAATACTCTGATTAGAATTATATTAACATATATTCTAATCAATGAAAACATAATTTATAAGCTGCTTGAACAGGGAGGAAGTTTGAGGGAAGTTAATATAAAACATTTTTCTTGTCAAACTGTGAAAGTGCTCCTGAATGTATGATAGTAACCACATCAAAAGAAATTCTACTCCTAAAACTAATTATTGTCTTTCGCAAAATGAATTTGCCTTTATATGTAAAGTGTATTTATATATGTACTAGAGATGAGTCAGAAAACTAAAAACAATACAAATTATGTTCTGTACAAGTATAATTTTATAAATGGAAAATGGCGATTTCACCTTTAGTACAAATGTTTTGAATTAATGATCATCTGCACATTATAGTATATGTAGATCTGGATGTTTTCTTTTTTTTTGGCAAAAATAAGGTATTTTCATTGCCATGAACTCACATAAATTTGACTTAATCTTGGAGATGCAATTCTACTCATTAAAATCAAGAGAGACCAAGGTAAACCATAGCATTTTTCATGTGCCCACTTTGTAGCTTGAATTACTTCCAATGTCTTCAATAATACTTCCTGTTTAAATGAGAACCCAACTGCCCAGGACATCTGTAATCACAGATTCCCCTCTGTCTTAGATAAGTAAATATGACATTTGAAAATAATCCTCACCCAAACAATACCACCACAAGATTATGACTGTATATTTATATTTAATCTTTAACAGTAGAGAAATTCAATACAGATTTTTAGTAAAATTAAATTTGCATTTCACAGGTCTTTCTCTCTTTTCAAAGCAAGTCAGGAAACCTTTCATCCCAAAATTAAGTTATACTTCACCATAGAAAGCTATCTGCTGTCTGTGTTGTAGTTTGAGAGCTTGTTGAGAAAAGTGACCATTACCTTCTACATAGGGCAAGGTATATAGTAGGTGCTGAATAATAAATAGACCGACTAAAGACCATGATCCAGAAACTTTATTCTTAGGATTGTTTTATATTTTAAGCAGAATGTGACTGTAGACTGAGGGTGTTTGTGAGTCCCACCCCTCCCCTCACCTAGAAATGAGGGGAGAAGGACTAGGAATGGACTTCAATCACCAATAGTTAATGATTTTTATCAATTCTACCTACATAACTAAGCCTCCATAAAAATCTAAAAGAACAAGTATTCAAGGAGCTTTGGGTTGGTGAACACAGTAGATTCGGAGAGGTGGAAAGCCTAGAGAGGGCATGGAAGCTTCATGCCCCTTCCCACATACCTTGCCCTATTCATTAATCTCATCAGGCTGTTGAGTTCTACGTCTTTTACAATTAACCAGTGATCTAGTAAATAACATGTTTCTCTGAGTTTGGTGAGCTGCTTTAGCAAATTAATTGAACCCAAGGAGGGGATCTTGGGAACCTCTGATTTATACTCAGTTAGTCAGAAGAACAGATAACAATCCGGGCTTGTGAGTGCCATTTGAATTGAGTTGCCAAGGAGGAGTTGTTAGAACCTCCACTCTGTACTTGATCAGTGAGAAACACAGCCTGGGTTTGCAGCTGGTATCTGAGGTGGGTGGGGGTAGGCTCTTTTGTAGGACTGAACCCTTAACCTGTGGAATCTGAGGCTGTCTCTGGCTCGATAGTGTCAGACTTGAGTTGAACTCTTGAATATACTGCTGGTGTCTGTAAATTGTTTGTTGGTATGGGGTAAACCCTCCACTAACACACTGGAATTGAGTTTTAGAATATTAAAAGTGATATTTTCTAACTAAAAGAAGAAATATTGAATGAAGAAGCATGGATGTTATCAGGTGTTTCACAAGTCATCACAGCTTTGTTTTGCAGGTCACAGAGCAAACCATAGCTCTTTAATCAAGTTCCCTCGATTGCTATGGAAATAGGAAGTAGACCAATTTCTGGAATCTAACCTTTATTTGCAGGTACCTTCATGTTAGGGTTATTACCTAGTTTGAACTTAATCAAATTTTAATTAGTCTTATGCACAAAAGAAAGTTAAGACTTTATTTGCTTACCACAACTGAAATACATTATTAACCATAACAATTAGGTTTTATCAGGCTTCAATATGAGGCTGTTGCAACATGGAAAAAAGAATTCACTTATCCTGTTAGCAGTAGATTGTATGGAAGTGTTACTGGACTAAAGGAGTTGTTTGTCAGCTCCTGCCAAAGCCCAATGAACAGGAGTTTGCAGCCAAGAAAGTCAGGGTTTATTATTGAGGAGGTGACACTACACTTGTAGTCACAGGTGAGCCAGTGCTCAAAGACCTAGCTTCCTGATGGCTTCCAGGGGATGGGTTATGTAGTGGAAAAATCATTGATTATGGTGGTTAATGGTGTTTGTTGGGATCCTGGGCTCTACTGATTGGCTGGGGCCAGGAGAAGAAGTCGTTGATCATTGTATCCATCCTGATGTCAGCCATGGCACTATTCTCTCTGGTTTTGTGAGGGTGTAGTCCATAGTGTCTGATTTCATGGGACCGGGGCTGAAACACAACTGAAGTCAAGGTGTTATCTTTAGCTTGATAGAAACTCTGTTTCTGCAAAGTTGTTCTTAAGACAGTTTGATGCTGAAAATAACTTGATATCATTGATCAAGGAAAGGAGGGGGCAGGCAGAAAGGAGAAATGGTCATTTTGAGGAAATGGCATTTCCATGCAGTTACAGAAGGAAAGCTACAGAGGCAGGATTACAAGGACAAAGGGAGGTTAGGTGAACCAACAAAACATCTCTTTATCCAGGGTTGAAAAAAAAGATTTTGACAATGAGCTGCAAGAAAATATATGCATTCTAATTTTTAAACTGGTGTGGGCACATGAGTATTAGTTTTATTGTTTATAATAGTGTTTTTATTACACAAATTATAAAATACATGATGTACCTTTGTGTGTGTAAGTTATATCTCACTGTTTTGTGAAGTATGTTCCAATGATCAGATGCTGAATGCTCAGTAATTCTGAATCATATTTTTTATCAGAATTCTTAAAATGATTGTTTCAGGGCTAAGGAAGGAAATAATTCACAGTGAGGCAACTGGAAAGACTCTGTAAGAGGGCATCCTTTCTCAGACTTTAACCCCAATTAATCCTCTCTAGTCTCCATTGCGTCTAATTATGAAACTATTTCCTAACTTCCTTGACTCTACAATGGTTTCAGTTCAGAACCTAATTGAGTCTCTCCTTAATTCTAAAAGGTCAGTGGCAGAGGTTTGCTTTAATGTATTTTCAAAAGCACTGATCATGGCCAATTGGGAAAGTATTCTCTTTACAAATTACTCCTACAAAGGGAGTTGGAGTGGCTTGAAAACTTGCTTCCATTATAATTCTAATTGTACGGTATTATAGTGTGCATGAATTTGCTTAGAGGAGTGCTTTTAGGGTCCTATGATCTTCAAATCAGCACACAAAAACAACAAACTCAAACAAACCAATGAATAACAGTCACACTGTTTATGTGTCTTTATTGTTCCATGGAGTTTCTAAGCCCAGTAATGTTTTAGAGGGCTAGGGCTCTATAAAAACAACAGAGCATTTCCTTATTTCTGAAAAATGTGGAATGTACAAAGTTAGCTGTTTTTGCTTTTCTAATGACATAAGCAAGGATACTAGAAAGAAGACCTTATATACAGCAAAATCAAAAGGTAGGCAGATATTTCTGGATGTTTTCTCACCTTTCTTATGTTTTTTAAAATAAGTAAAATAAGCCCTGGCTGGTGTAGCTCAGTGGATTGAGCGCAGGCTGCGAACCAGGCATCGCAGGTTCGATTCCCAGTCAGGGCACATGCCTGGGTTGCAGGCCATGATCCCCAGCAACCGCACATTGATGTTTCTCTCTCTCTCCCTCTCCCTTGCCTCTCTAGAAATAAATAAATAAAATCTTTAAAAAAAATAATAAGTAAAATAAAATAATAAAATAAAACCGGAGCCAAGCTTTAGCTTATTCTCTTTAGACTATTTGTTTAATGATGCATATAGGCTGACCTGATCTGGAATATTCAGTGTTCTAAAACTTGCAACCATTGAGCTTCATAGTGTATAGTTTACAGCTGCTGCTGCTTCTCCCTCTTATTCTTGTTATTTTGACTCCATCTTTTCACTGAGAGTGCTAAGAGCCCAATAATACCCAATGAATACCCAGAGTTGACTGTCTTTATTTGCTCAGGGTCTGGTTTGGTGCGGAAAAAAAAAACAAACAACCCATGTATTAAAACTTGAGCAGCATATTTGTGTTTTTATTTTTATAGGAATCTCATCAAAATAAATCTTAAATGAATGAATCTTAATGGTTAGCCTCTCAAGGAAGTGTTTTGTTTATGCTCACATGAAAAACACTAACTCAAGTCAAGCTGTAAATGATCTTTAAACTTACTGAACTTTCTTCCCTAAAAGGAAAAACTTCCTAGTCATACAATAATCCAGTTTATTCCAATCAGATTGAAATTCTCATTTGGCAATTGAATTTCCCAGCACATTTAAAGAACCTATTAAGAACCTATAAACTTTCTCTGCAGAAGTGCCTAATATCTTCACAAAAGAAAAAGGAATTTAAGTTGAGTGCCAGGAAGTCCTTTCTGGAGAAAAGCCAAAGAGCAGAAGCCTCTGAACTAGGTCACAGTACTCAAGTTCCAGAGGGAGATGATTGTTGCTTAAAAGCTGGGGAATATGTTAAGTAAATATTACACAGTGTTAAAGTTGAAGGAAAAAAATCCATGCTTGGCTTGCTTCTTAGCATTGGCTCTGCTCCACTCTTACTTTTCCTGCTCTTTTTTGCAGAATTGGTTCTGCTACGTGAGTGAGGAAGGGAAGGCAGTCAGTCCTATACGTGCTGTTGTCATTGGCTGCTCTCAGGATCTATACCTTGTGGAAATGACAGAGTGTGGCAGACAGCAACTTCCCTGAGGAGAGGAGGAGCAGTTTTCGTCGTAGATTTTAAAGACAAGTCAGCCAGGTGTTGAGGTTAACAAGCCCTCTTACACAGCTGCATACTCTGGGCACGTCCGCACTTCCCATAAATGGGAGGAGATTGCACAAAGCAATTTATTTATTTTATAAAACACTCCCTGTTTACTTCCAAAAACTGCCATCCACTTTGCCCATCCCAGATCTACAACTCAAACTGAAGTACTACATCTGGCTTTAGAGAATTTTTTCATAGTAGAGCCAGAAAATCAAGACATGAAACTCCTTGTGATTTCTAAGCCTAAGGGCAAGCCAGGAAAACTTGGAAGAAGGTACACTATCCTATCTACAACTAGGTGACATTCTCTGAGGTACGAAGGAGAGAGAGCTATGGCAAGAAAGTGAAATGTTGGTAGGCTCTAGGGATCTCTGTGCCCTAGTCCTGATGGGCCATGGTAACATCTCTAGAAACACGTGCACAGCTGAGAATACAAAGTACTTCTGCTCAGGTTTTTGCCTGAGCCCATGGAAGCAGGAGCCTTGAGCAGTTCCCATCCCAATAGGAATGGCTGTGTAGGGAGCTAAGGACGGACTCATCGAGTCTCTCGCACCCTTGAAGTGATATGGGAAAGCAACACTATTTTTCTGTGCCCTCCAAAATGGTGTGAATGTTTGGTGAAGAAATTTACAGACTCTGAAAAGGTTTTGAGAAGACAGGAGAAAACTGCTGCTGTATGGATCAAGCAGACAGAGACCAGGTAGGAACACGGACACACCTTACTCGAGGACCAGCTGGGACTGTCGCCCTCAACAGATACTGACATACAAAGGAAGGACTGCCATGAAACAGATGCCCTCCCCACAGCTGCTGCCACAGACCTTCTTAGAACTTATATAACACTTTGGAGATGAAGGAAACAGGAGGGCAAAACCTGACCTGGTTGACTTTAAAATCTACAATATACTGGTGTTTACATTCTAAAAATGAAATAGAACATATTCTTCTTTGATTAGTCTTGAGATACATATATATAAATGTATAATATATATTTATATATTTGATTATATGTGTATAATTATATAAATATAATTTTATATTAATCATTAAAATTAATTAGTGTGGCATTAATAAGATCATATAGGTTTCAGGGGTACAATTCTATGGGGTACAATATACATCATCTGTATATTGCATTGTGTGTTTACCACCCAAAGTCAAATCTTTTTCTGTCACCATACATTTGACCCCCTTTACCCTTGACTGGCCCCCACCCCCTTTCCCTCTGGTAACTGCCATACTGTTGTCTGTGTCTGTGAGTTTTTGTTTGTTTGTTTTTCTTGTTTGTTTAATTGTTGCTTTCAGTTTTATATCCCGCATATCAGTGAAATCATACAGTTCTTGGATTTTTCTGTCTGCCTTATTTTACTTAGCATGATATTTTCCAGATCCATCCATGTTGTCATAAATGGCAACATTTCATCTTTTCTTATGGCTGCATAGTATTCCATTGTGTACATGTACTACTACATCTTCTTTATCCAATCAGATGTCGAAAGACACTTTGGCTGTTTCTACATCTTGGCCACCGTGAGTACAGGGCTGCATATATCCTGACAAAGAAACATTTTCAAATTTTTCAGGTAGATACCTTGAATATCATCTAATAAGTTTTAAGGACTTTTAATATCATTTAATATTATTTTTTATGCTTTCTTTCTTTGTGGTATTTCTCCATCAGGTTTCTTGTTTTGATTCCCCTTAATTTTTTTATTAAAATATTTTATTTATTTATTTTTAGAGAAAGGGGTAGGGAGGGAGAAAAGGAGAGAAACGTCAATGTGTTGTTGCCTCTCACATGTCCCCCACCAGGGACCTGGCCTGCAACCCAGGTATATGCCCTGAGTGGGCACATATCAAACCAGTGACCCCTTGGTTCACAGACCAGCACTCAGTCCACTGAACCATACCAACCAGGGTTTTTCCCCTTTTTTTTTCTTATATTTTTAACACTAGGAAATTTTCTATTTTATTTTATTGTTGTTCAAGCACAGTTGTCTGAATTTTCCCCCTACCCCAGCCATCCCCACCTCCCTCCCCTGATTCCACACCCTTTTAGTTTTGTCCAGGCTTCCTTTATAGTTGTTCCTGAAAACCCTTCATCCCTTTCTCCCCATTATCCCCCCCAACCCCACACCTCCCCTCTGGTTACTGTCAGATTGTTCTTAATTTCAATGTCTCTGGTTATGTTTTGCTTGCTTGTTTGTTTTGTTGATTAGGTTGCACTTAAAGGTGAGATCATTTGGTATTTGTCTTTCACCACCTGGCTTATTTCACTTTGCATAATGCTCTCCAGTCCCATCCATGCTGTTGCAAAGGATAGGGGCTCCTTCTTTCTTTCTGCTGCATAGTAGTATTTTATTGTGTAAATGTACCAGTTTTTGATCCATTCATTTACTGATGGGCACTTCGGTTGCTAATTTTTAAGAGTTAAAAATAATTTTTAAGCTTACTTTTATATTAGTTCCAACATTTCCTACTTATTTTATCTGTTGCACTTATTTATGTCCAGCATGGCATTTATTTGGTTTTGACTTTGCTTGAAGTAGTATTTCTGCCATGAAAAGTCTTTTAAAAAGTATAGTTAAATTTAAGAATCTTTTTTTACTAGTATAACTTTTGAACCCTAGTTAGCCTCCTTTACACTCATTCATTCCCTCCCCTACTTTTCTTAAAGGGTTTTATTTTTTCCCCCATTTATATCACTGCTTAATCTAGATTTTATTCTTGTGAAGTTTATATTCTTGGAGTTTATATGGTGTGAGATTATCTCTGATTTTTTATTTTACCTTAGTGGTTTGAAATGCTAGTTTTAATATATACTCAATTTCCATATTCTCAACTATCTTATTTTATTTGACTGTCTAATCTTGTGTCAATACCAAGCATTTTTAATTACAGAGATTTATAAGCTATTTCAATATCTGACAAAATTGCTCCCTCTCATTCATTTTTATTTTTAGAGACTCTATCTATTCCTGAATGCTTATTTTTCTCTATCAGTTTTAGTATCAACTTACCTAAGTGTATTTGAGTTACATGTTTAAAGTTTCTATTTTAAAGATTTTATTTATTTATTTTCACAGAAAAGGGAAGGGAGGGGGAAAGAAAGGGAGAGAAACATCTGTGTGAGAGAGAAGCATCAATCAGCTGCCTCTCGCGCACACCCTAACTGGGATGGAATCCACAACCCAGCCTTGTGCCCTGACTGGGAGTCCAACAGAGGACATTTTGCTTTGTTAGATGATGCCCAACCAACCGGGCCACACCGGTCAGAGTGCACTGAGTTGCACATTTAAGATGATATTTTTTTTGTAATTTTTGCCTTAAAAATATTCAGCTAGTTGTTGCCAAGGTGGAGGAAGGGAGGAAGGTCGCTGTGGCTATTAAAGAGCAGCAAAGAGGACCCATGTGATGGAACCATTTGTTCTGTGTCTGAACTGAGGTGATAGATGCACAAATCTATACATGTGACAAAATTATTTTAGTTTTATTGCTGTATTATTTTCAGAACATGTAACATTTATATATCATTTTTTCACTCTTACCACAACTTTTGTTTTAGTTCTTAAAATTAAGTACATTAAATCTATCACTTCTTTTGCTGAAGTTTCCCTAGTTGTTTGTTGGGTAAAGCTCATTCTTTTGTAGGTATCTAATAAGAGCTCACAGGTTAAATATTCCTTCAGTTTATGTATGTTTAAGATTATTTTTCTGTACCCTTGACACATGAAACATGTCTTGATTTGATGTAAAGTCCCTGATTTCTTTTATTTAATTTCTGGAAATTACCTCATTTTTATGTCTGTTTCTTTCATTCAACCTTGTATTTTTGGGTTTCATCTATACAGGCAAAGTAGAAATTCACTTCACTGAAAGATATTATTATATTTTGTGAATATATTATGTGTTATTTTCTTGATGGTCATTTGAGTGTTTCCTAGTTTTGAACTATCAAGATGAGGCTGCCTTGTACAACTTTACACATGTCTCATGCCAGTGTTTATACATTTTTTTGTATACATGAAAATGCAATGGCTTTGTTATAAAGTATGTGCATATTCAATTTTAGGAAACACCAAAAAACTTTTCCAAAGTGTTTGGACCCAATCACAGTGGGCAACAGCAGTGCATTGGGGTTCCCTTTGCTCACATCCTCACCGACACGTGCTTTCAACTTTGGAGTGCCAGGGTGTCTTGTGTTTTAACACACAGTTTTCTGATTACTCATGAGAATAAACACTTTTTGTGTTTATTGGTCATTCTGATGACTCTTTTGTGAAGGGTTTGTTAAACTCTCTGGACCACTTTTCTGTTAGGTCGTTTGTATTTCTAATTTTTTTAAATTTACTTGTAAAAAAGTTTTTAGATGTTCTAGAAACAAGTTCATTGTGAGTATTAAATATTCTAAATAACTTCTTTCATTCCATGGCTAGTCTCTTCACACTCTTACTGGTGAGTATAACAAAGAGCAATGTGTAATTTCAATGTCATTTTATCATTTTCTTACAGTAGGACTTTTTTGAAGTCTATCCTTTCCTACTGAAATGATAATGATGTTCTATATTATACTCTAGAATTTTAATTTTTTGCCTTTAGCATTTAATCCTCTTGAAACTGATTTTTTATTATGGTTAAGGGGTCAAGATTTATATCACTTTCATGAATATTTAAATACTACAAAATGACTTGTTGAAAAACTTCCCATTCCTCAATGTTCTGTGTGCCACTGTCATTATACTTCAAAAAACCATGCATGTATGAGATTTTTTGTCTAGTCTCTATGTTTCCACTTTTAAAATCCATGCATCATTATCACAGCAGAACAGAGAAATAAAGACTATTATCTACAAAATGCAAGGTGATAAATAGTACTTTAATTTCTAGATATATTTATTGAAACATATATAGCCTTTTTTTAAATGCATGCACTAAGAGCAAATAATGTACTAAGTAATTTCCCAGAGTGATGCTTTGGCATGCTCATTTAGTCAAAAAATGTTTTTAAGCCAAACCTGGAGCAAACCCAATTAAGTTGAGAGTTACTGTCTTTGGTACTCATGTATCAATTTGATTTGTCATATTATGTTTAGAAATTTGTAAAGTCCATTCTTTTGGTAAAATTTGCCTATGTCGTAATTGTTTTTCTTCTGATGTCATTTTCTGATTTTATTGTCACAGTTAAATTGGTCTCATTAAATGACTGGAAAGTGTTGTTTTTTAATTTATGCACTGGAAGTTTGATGTTATATCTTCTTAAATATTTGGGATCATTTGCTAGTGAAGTTATTTTGATTGAAGTTTTTTTGTTTGTTTGTTTTTTTGGAGAGTGGATAACTCAGAAACAGGAAAGTGACTAAAAAGTAGTAAATTATAGAAGGCTACATAAAATAGTATCATTTGTGTAAAGCTTAATAACAAGTGCAAAAAGCAATATGAAGGTTAGGCATGCAAAATGTTATAAAATCATAGCTATCTCTTAAAAGGTGACTATGTGAAAAAAAATTAAGATTGTGACTACCTTGGAGGGGGTGCCAAGGGATGGGGAAGGAATACCCAGGAAGATGCAATGTTCTGCGTATTAAGTTATTCAAGGATTTCTGTAATTATTAGCTTTATAACTTACATATATGTTATACATTCTTTTATATGCATTAAATATTACATTCTAAATATTTAAGAATAAGAAAATATTAATAACAAATATTTGTCTCATCTTAGATGACTGACCAATATTTTTTTTGAAAACTAAAGTTACTGATTTTTAAAATAATTTACTAAGATAAGGATTCTAGCCATTAAGGGGAATCAACCTCTAGGTAGACATTCTATTCATATAGGAAAATAAAGCATGTTACATTTTTATACACTTGAACTTTTTTGTCTTAGATTTTTATAGTTGCCATAATTGCTTAATAGCTCTTTAATAGATATTGATTTTATGAATAAAGCAGCTGATTAAGTCATGACATGCCAGCATATTAGTGAAGGCATGGACTTAAGTAATGATTAAGTAACCCCTGGACGATGGGAGGGGAGATTTTAATTAACAAAGGCAAAAGGTGAAAACTTTAGCCAGAGGGACAGAAATTAATCTTATAAGAGTGTTTAAAACTTTAAAATGTCCTTGCAGTGAGCAATGTAAGGTCTTTGAAATACCTAGGGAAAGGAGCACATTTGACAGTGAGAAAATGAAAATAATTCTAGGCACGGAATGTTGCTTAGCGACTTATTAAGCACATTCCTCTTGATTTAAAAGATCAGCCAAATGCTAAAGTGCCTAAATGGAACTTGGCCCACCTTCCTAAAGTTGTTAATGACTGATAGCCTCATAAAAATAAGAGTGCAGATGGAATAGCATTAAAACAAGTGTTGAAAACTCATCTCTTCACTCACAAAGTTGATACAAATGGCAAACATTTTGATGTATTATTTACATAAGCATCTATGAAGTTAAATATACAGCTAACATATATGTGTGTGTGTGTGACATATTAAGAAAACTTGTTCATCAAAATTCCTGATGAGCTATTACTGAGTCATGTCTCCAATTATCCAATGTCTCTTTCAAAATACCAAATTGCAAAGTTTACATGTTATAGGTTTTTTATTTTCATTTTTTATTTATTTTATTTTATTTTAATTATTGTTCAAGTAAAGTTTTCTGTCTTTTATTCCCATCCCAGTCCACTCCCCACCAATCCTCCCCACCTCCCTCCCATTTCCACTCCCCCCTAGTTTTTGTCCATGTGTCCTTTATACTTGTTCCTGTAAACCTTTCCCTTTTTCCCCTGAAATTCCCTCCCCTCTCCCCTCTGGTCACTGTCAGTCTGTTCTCTATTTCAGTGTCTTTGGTTATATTTTACCTGTTTGTTTGTTTTGTTGTTTAGGTTCCTGTTAAAGGTGAGATCATGTGGTATAGGTTTGACTTAAGTATTTCTTAGTTTAAAAAATCAAATTAGATTTCATTTATAAAAGCCAAGTTTTTATATTCAAGTGCTGAGCTCTAAGTGTTACATATATTGAAAACTGAATGAGCCTCGCCATTTGAGTGTGTCATCATACTAACATGGCATAGATGTAATACTGTGATTCTGCTCTTAATTCCAGGGTATAACTTCAGTCACCCATTCCCATTCTTTTCCCTTGAAAAAGTGAAGGTAACTATTTTATTGTGTTAAAGATATGAGTTAAGATTTCTTTTATATTGTTCAAGTACAGTTATCTCCATTCCCCTGCTCTCCCCTGGCCCCATGGGTCCTTTATACATGTCCTTTCACGATTATTGCCTTTCTTTTCCCCATTACGCTCCTCTCCCCACCCCTCTGGTTACTGTCAGTTTGTTCTTTATTTCAAGTCTCTGGTTATATTTTGCTTGCTTGTTTGTTTTGTTGATTAGGAGGTTCCACTTATAGGTGAGGTCATATGGTATTTGTCTTTCACTGTCTGGCTTATTTCACTTAGCATAAGTGAAGGGCAGGAGCTCCTTCTTTCTTTCTGCTATGTAGTATTCCATCCTGTAAATATACCACAGTTTTTTTGTTCTACTCATTTACTGATGGGCACTTAGGCTGCTTCCAGCACTTGACTATTGTAAATCGTGCTACTATAAACATTGGGGTACATAGGTTCTTTTTCATTGGTGTTTCAGGGTTCTTAATAAATAATCCTAGCCATGGAATTGCTGGGTCAAAAGACAGTTTCATTTTTAGTTTTCTGAGGAAATTTCATACTGTTTTCCTCAGCGGCTGCACCAGTTTGCATTCCCACCAACAATGCACTAGGGTTCCGTTTTCTCCACACCCTCTCCAACATTTGTTTCTTGATTTGTTTATGATGGCCATTCTGACTGGTGTGTGGTGGTATCTCATTGTGATTTTATTTGCATCTCTCTGATGGCTAGTAATGCTCAGCATCCTTTCATATGTCTCTGGGTCCTCTGTATGTCTTCCTTAAAGAAGTGTCTGTTCAGGTCCTTTGCCCATTTTTTAGATTGTCTTTTGGAGTGGAGTTATGTGAGCTGTTTATGTATTTTAGAGATCAGACACTTGTCTAAGGTATCATTGGCAAATATATTTTCCCATATAGTTGGTCCCCATTTCATTTATTGATGTTTTCTTTAGCTGTACAGAAGCTTTATTTTGATGAAGTCCCATTTGTTTATTCTCTCCTTTATGTCCCTTCCTCTAGGGGACATATTGGTGAAAATATTGCTGTGTGGAATATCTGAGATTTTCCTGCCTCCGTTCTCCTCTAGGACTTTTATGGTGTTGCAACTTATAGTTAAGTCTTTTACCTATCTTGAGTTTATTTTTGTGTATGGTGTAAGTTGGTGATTGAGTTTCATTTTCTTGCATGTAGCTGTCCAGATCTCCCAATACCATTTGTTGAAGAGGCTATTTTACTCCAGTTTTTGCTTCTATCCCCTTTGTTGAATATTAATTGACCATAGAGATATGGGTTTATTTCTGGGCTCTGTATTCTGTTCCATTGATCTATATGTCTGTTCTTATGCCAGTACCAGACTGTTTTGATTACATTGGACTTGCAAAATAATGTGATGTCAGTTATTGTGATCTCTCCTACTTTGTTTTCCTTTCTCAAAATTGCTGAAGCTATTTGGGGTCATTTTTGGTTCCATATAAATTTTTGGAATGTTTGTTCTATATCTGTGAAATATGTCATTGGTATTTTAATAGGGATTGCACTGAATCTACAAATCGCTTTGGGTAGTATGGACATCTTGATGATGTTTATTCTTCTAATCCATGAACACATTATATGCTTCCATTATTTTGTGTCTTCCTTAATTTCTTTCTTCAGTGTTGTGTAGTTTTCTGAGTACAGGTCTTTTACCTCCTTGGTTAGGTTTATTCCTCAGTACTTTATTTTTCTGGTTGCTATCACAAATGGTGTTTTTTTTTCCTGGTTTCTGTTTCTGATATGTCATTGTTGGTGTACAAAAATGCCTTTGATTTCTGAATATTGACTTTGTGCCCCACTGTTTTGCCTAATTCACTTACCAGATTGAGTAGTTTTTTGGTGGAATCTATAAAGTGTTCTATGTATAGTATCATGTCATCTGCAAACAATTACAGTTTTACTTCCTCCTTTCCAATTTGTATGCCTTTTATTTCTTTATCTTGGCTGATCTCTGTAGCTAGGACTTGCAATACTATGTTGAATAGAAGTGGTGACTGTGGGCATCTTTGTCTTGTTTCTAATCTTAGTGGGAAATCCTTTAGTTTTTGTCCATTGAGCATGATGTTCACTGTGTATCTCATATATAGCCTTTCTTATGTTGAGGTGTTCTCCCTCTACTCCCACTTTACTGAGTGTTTTTGTCATAAATGGGTGCTATACCTTATCAAATGATTTTTCTGCACCTATTGGTATGATCATGTGATTTTTGTCTTTCCTGTTTATGTGATATATTATGTTTATTATACCATCCTTGTATCCCTGGGATGAACCCCACTTGATCATGGTGTGTGATATTTTTAATGTATTACTGGATGCAGTTTTCCAATATTTTGTTGAGGATTGTATTGCCTATGTTCATCAGCAATATTGGCCTGTAGTATTTTTTCTTTGTTGTGTCTTTATCTGGTTTTGGAATTAGAATGATGCTGGCCTTATAAAAACAGTTTGGACATCTCCCTCTTCTTGGATTTTTTGGAATAGTCTAAGAAGGATAAGGGTTAGCTCTTCCTTAGATGTTTTGTAAAATTCTCCTGTGAAAATATCCAGTCTAGGATATTTATGTGCAGGGAGTATTTTTTATTTCACTAGCTGTTATCAGTCTGTTCAGGCTTTCTACTTCTTCTTGATTCAGTTTTGGAAGATTATATATTTCTAGAAATTTGTCCATTTCACCCAGGTTTTCAAATTTCTTGGCATATAGTTTTCCATAGTAATTTCTTACAATCCTTTGTATTTCTGTGGTATCAGTTGTAATCTCTCCTCTTTCATTTCTGAATTTATTTCTTTGGGTCCTCTCTCTTTTTTACTTGATGAGTCTGCTTAAAGACTTGTTAATTTTGTTTATCTTTTCAAAGAACCAACTCCTGGGTTTATTGATCCTTTGAATTGTTCTTTTAGCCTCTATGTTATTTAATTCTGCTCTGATCTTGGTTATTTCCTTCCTTCTACTTGATCTGGGCTTTCTTCGTTGTTGTTTTTCCAGTTCTTGTAGATGTAGGGTTAGGTTGTTTATTTGAAATGTTTCTATCTTTTTTAGGTAGACCTGTATCACTATGAATTTCCCTCTCAGGACTGAATTTTCAGTGTTCTATAGGTTATAGACTGTGGTGGGTTCATTCTCATTTGTTTCCAGAAACTTTTTGATTTCTTCCTTGATCTCAGTGTTAACCTATTCATTGTTTAATAGCATGCTATTCAAGCTCCATGAATTTGAATGTTTTTGAGTTTTTCCCATGAGGTTTCTATTTTCAGGCCCTTGTGTTCTGAGAAAATGCTTCCCATGATTTCAATTTTCATGAATTTGTTGAGGTTTGTTTTGTGTCCTATCATGTGGTCTATCTTTGTTTGAAAGGAATGTGTATTCTGCTTCTTTGGGATGAAAGGTTCTATATATATCAGTTATATCCATTTGATCTAGGGCATTGTTCAATGCCACGAAATCTTTGTTGATATTTTGTTTGGAAGATCTATCCACTGTTGACAGTGGGGTGTTAAAATCCCCTAGTATAAGTGTATTGTTGTCTATATCTTTCTTAAAGTCTTCCAAGATTTTCCTTATATGTTTGGGTGCTCTAATGATGGGTGCACATATGTTTATAATGTTTATGTCTTCTTGATGGATTCTTCCCTTAGGTATTATGAAGGGTCCTTCTGGGTCTCTTTTTATAGTCTTTGTTTTGAATCATATTTTGTCTGATATAAGTATTCCTACTGCAGCTTTTTTTGTTCCTATGCATTTGCTTGGAACATTTTTTTTCAAAGCAAATATTTACCAAGAGAATTGTGATATTTCTTGCTATTCCCTTCTGGCCTGTAATGTTTCTGTTGAGAAATCAGTTGCTAGCCTTATTGGAGCTCCCTTGTATGTTACTATTTGTTTTTCCCTTGCTGCTTTTAAGATTCTCTCTTTGTATTTGAAATTTGGCATTTTAATTATGATGTGTCTTGGAGTGGGCCTCTTTGGGTTCCTCTTGATTGGGACCCTCTGTGCCTCCTGAACTTGCGTGGCTTTTCCCCACTGCAAGTTAGGGAAGTTTTCTGTCATTATTTTTTCAAACAGGTTTCTATTCCTTGTTCTTTTTCTTCTTGTATTCCTATGACTTAAATGTTGTTGCCTTTCATGTTGTCTTTCAGTTCCCTTAAGCTATCTTCATATTTTTCTAGTCTTTTTATGCAATTTTTCTACCTGAGTATTTCTTTCTACCTTGTCTTCCAGTTCACTAATTCAGTTCTCTGCTTCATCCAACCTGCTTATAATTCTTTCTAGTGTATTTTTATTTGAGATATTTTATTCTTCATTTCTGCCTAGTTCTTGTTTATAGTTTCTATTTCATTTTTCATACTGTTGTAGTTACCACACATTTGCTTGTTGTTGTCAGTGAGTTCCTCGAGCATCCTTATAACCATTCTTTTGAATTCTGTATCTGATAATTTGCTTGCCTCCATTTAATTTAGCTCTTTTACTGGGGAATTTTCCATTCCTTTTAATTGCGGGCTCTTTGTGTCCCCATTTTAGGTGACTTTTTTTCTTTGTTTCTGTGATTCCCAATGATCTGCTTTGCCAACTGTCTTTGTAGGATGAACTTCTGTGGTAGGGGTTCTGTGGGACTCAGTGGTGCTGTCTCTTTGATCTTGTCTGGATGCTCTAGGGCTGCCCTTTCTTCTATTTGTGTGAGCCCTCTTGCTGAATGAAGTTTAGTAAAGGTGAAATGGAAATAAGGATATTATAGGAAAGCAAAAAGTGAATATGAAATGTCTACAGTAAAAAAAAATGATTATGAGAGGATGGGGGAAGCAAACTAATAAGAGTAAGTAGTAAAACCCAAGTTGAAAGAAGGAGAATAAAGAAACAAAAGAAAAAGAAAAAAGAAAAAAAAGAAGAGAGAAAACACTGAAATAAAATTCCTCACTCAGCAGATTATGGGAAGGGTGAAGGTGAAATGGAGTAAGATAGCAGGAATATTCTATGGGATTTAAAGTAAAAAACAAGTAGTGAACAAATAGGAGTTCCTTTGGAGAAGTACATTTCACCCAACTAGCCACTGTTTATAAAATGTGAAAAAGAAATAAGACTCTTATTAGAAGGGAAAAAGAACGTGAGCTGACTTCAGAAAGCGGAGCACTCATGAAAGGTTAGATGGAGGAGAAATCGTGAGAGTAAGGGGTAGGAACTTGGCATATTATGAGAGAAAATAAACTTAACCACAACAGTAGTAAACCTCAGGAAGACGGCAAAGTGGATGAAGACCAGGAAAGGGTGCTGAGTGGGATTTGGAATAACAACAGTATGATAAGAAATATGTAATCTGAATAAAAAGGAATAAAAAGTAAAAGACCAAAAGTAGTATATTTTTTGGAATATAAGTGAAGTGAAAAAAAGGAAAATTAAAATGCAATATGAAAGGGAGAATAAAAAACAAATCAAACAATAAAAACAAACTAAATAAACAGAAAAAAGAGAAATTAAAAAATGCAAGTTCTGAAAGACAGCAAAGCAAACTTTGTCTCAGCTGCTGGTGTTCACCTTGAATTATTTCTAGATCCATCTCTGGTTTTCTCATAGCTCCAGGTCTTATTGTCTTACTCTTGAAAAAAAAAATAACCTCTTGCTGATTTTACACCTGCCAATCTGGTTTTGCAGGTTTTTGCCCTCTTACCTGGCCCTGACTCCCCTGTAAGCACTTTGCTATATATTTATATGTCTAGCCTCACCTTATGCAAGCAGTTTACTGGATAAGGCTTTTTCCTTGGTCTGAACTTTAGTTAACTGCTTGGATGAGAGCCTTGAATTCCAGATGAATTGTTCCTACCAAATTTGTTCTACTCTCTCATGGTCTAGAATCTTCTTTGGATAGCTTGTCCTAAATTAAATGGGCTGCTACCTGTTGGAAGACAATTCTCTACAGGTCCGTCACCTTTCTGCAGGGGCAGAGGTTTGGTACTAGAGGCCATGCTAGCCTTTCCTCTGGACTATCTTTTCAAGGATAGTTGTATTACAGACTTGGAAGACAAAGAGAGTCTCTTCTTCAGGAGCAGGGACTGGTTTCTTTATTGTCCAGTATAAAAAGATACTATGTTCCTGTGGGGTAAAAGCAGGACAGGTTTCACTGCAGGCATTATAAAAGATTTAGTTCCTAATCCTGGGATTCCGAAATTGTGGTATAAACCCACTGTGTGTACAATGTTTACCTGGGCTGCTCTGCATCATTCCCTATGGCAGGGGCCCCAACACCCAATCCACAAGTGAAGCTTGCCTGAGCTCCACCTCCTGTCTCCCCCACCCCACCCATAAGGGCAAACTGGTCTCTGGTGACAAAAAGGTTGGGGACCACTGCCCTATATAGGACTTGATAATAAAAGGAACAAGTAAAAGCATAAAGCTCAAAAGCCTGCTGTGCTGTGAGTAATAAAGTCCTTTGTCACTGACCTATAAATCTTGCATGAAACTGGCTAGCTAACATGTTAGCTTATAAATAGGGTAAAACCCCAGATCTTTTAGTGTATTTGAAATTTTCCTACTCTACTATCCCCCTGGTAGTAACAATCTCTGCTCGATAGAGGCACTTTCTTCTTTGCTTACATCTCACAATGAACAGTCTTAGAGTTAAGCTGTTTTAGGTAAGAATCTCTATGCCCCAGGGAATTTGTGATTTGAGCAAGGCTCATCCCATGGGCAGTCCCTCCCTGCTGGTCCATTACGTAGCTTTCACCTTTCCATTTTCGGCAACAATCAGATTGATCACCTTCTCTTGACTGGTTGGCAATTTAAATTAAAATGATGTTACATTATGCATATACCTATGTAGCTTACAGAGTGGCTAAAGCAGTGGGTTTAATGCCAGGATCTCCTCAAATATTTGTGAAATGCCAACTCTCTTCTACATCATTACGAGAAAAGCCTCACTTGGAGTTGGCTGCGCTATGTATTAGAGTTGGCACAGTAAATACTAAAATCAGATGTTTCATGAGTGATGAGGTTAAAGAATGAATGAATAAATATTTAAAGTTGTAGTCTTTAATAATTAACTTTTTATCATGGTGAAATACAGAAATAAAATCTACCTTCTTAACAAATTTTGAGGTATACAGTACAGTATTGTTAACTAAATGCACTTTGCCGTAGAGCAGATCCCTTCAACTTTTTATCCTGCATGACTGAAACTCTACACCTACTGACAGCACCCCCCTTTCTGCTCACCCCTATTACCTGGCAATCACTATCATTCTTTCAGTCTTTATGAATTTGACTATTCTATATGCTTCACATAGGTGGAAACATACACTGTTTTTCCTTTTGTGCCTGGTTTATTTTGCTTTTCACAGTGTCCTCAAAGTTTATCTGGGTGATAACATATGACAGGATTCCCTTTCTTTAAGGCTGAATAATATTTCAATGTATGTGTATCACATTTTCTTTATCCATTTATCCATCAACCAACATGTAGGTTGCTTCTTTCTCTTGGTTATTTTGAATAATGCTGCAATAAAGTGGGAGTGCAGATATAGCTTCAAGATCCTCTTTTCAATTCTTTAGGATAAACACCCAGAAGTGGGTTAGTTGGATCATGTGATAACACTAACAATTAATTTTAAGTATATAGTAAACATTTTTAAGTTGATTAATTATGATGTTTTCATTTCTAGATTTCTTATCAAAAGTTCTTGAACCAGTGAACTCCCATGAATTCATGCTACAGTTCAGTGCGGTATGGCTAGGGCTTCTGTTTCCGAAAGGTCTGTCCCACCCTGGCAGACTCACCACGCTGCGTGCAGCCCCAGTGAGGAGGCGGTCCTTCCTGCTGTCTCCCGGCATCATGTTCTTCCAGGGCAAAGTAATCAGGTAGTTTGAGATTTGTCTACCTCGTGAGACTCTTTCACCCAGTCTTTTTCTTGAACTATTTCCTCCCTGTGAAATAATCCTCTAATTTAGTGAATAGAATACCATATCTAAAACCCCTTCACCTTCTCCTGAAATTAGTCTACAGATTTGCAGTTAATCAATGGACCAAGGAGCAGAACGCTACTGCCCACTCTAATTGGACTGAATCACGGGATCATTTTTATTGCTGCATATAATTTCTGGATCCCAAATTAATTTACAGTCCCTCTTCTTTCCTCAGTAAATAACCATGTTTGCTGTTTATTTACCAGGCTCACTGTGGGTCTTGGAAAAGTTCCCTCTTAATCTTTGCTTGTGTTTATATGATAAGTATTTCAATGATTACTAGAATCAGGAATGATTAAGTCCAACTTCCTTTAGTGATTGCAACATCAAAACTGTCTTACCCTTTCCCCCACTGTGGATGACAACATTCCTAAATCTTTCTTTTATTTATCATCTTGTTTTCACACCTCATTTCTAGGAGTTTATAGTGTCACTTAAATTTTTTATTTGGTTTCAAATATTCTATTTTGACAATTCTATTTTAAAATCCAATGTTTTTGTCAATGAGGATGCCTATATTGTTCTAGGCAATTGATCTTTAAGTGCCCAAGGTACCCCAAAGTATATTATAAAAGATAACTCACTTTCAGTGTCTCTTAGGCAATTAAGGCAATGAGAATATATGAGTATGTGTTTCTGGATACCAGTATGATAGGTTCACGGGCTCTATGGGTGGATAAGGTCACTGATAATTATACACTCCATGCATGGTTCATTTTTATTGGGCCTCATAGCATATCTGATAACTATTAGGCCCCTATCACTCATCCTTATCTCCTTTACTTTTCTTGGAATTATCACATCTGCCACAAATATTAATGTGCCTATAGTATGACTGTCATTGAGTGCCATGAAGCATTTTATGTTTGAGAAATAATGAAATGTCACTTACATTATAGAACAATGTGGCATTTAATGGAGCTATGCAGAGTTCTTTGCATTACTATTCCACTGTAACGATGTTGCTTGCAGTCACAGCTGACAAAAATATCACTGAATATTAATGCAGATGAACTTTAAAGGCAGCTACATGGGGACTGACCTGAAATAAAAGTTTCTGGTCTTTGCCTTGAAAAGAGCCTGCCCTTAGGGATCATTAGAGGTTTGTCCTAACCTCTCCAGCTTCAAAGTTGGAAAGGAGTATAAGAAGAGAAGACGGAGAAAGAGCATGGGGAACATGCATTCACATGTCAAACAGCTATTATTGGTTTGCTTCAAACTGAAGATCTGACCATGACCCTATTAGTCAGTACACTGATTGAGGCATTAATTAAACTAATATTTAGAATGTATTCATGAGGGCATCGGCTTTGCTTGCGAAAATTTTTATTTTCAGAAAGCCTCTCAGAAACCTCCTCAAGCATGTGTGCCAGCAAGTACCTTCAAATATAAGGGGAACAAAGCTTCCTTATATCTGCCGGAGCCTCTGGTCTGCAGCTCACAATTATTAGCTAGGAATATTGCATAACTCCTCCTAATTTAGAAATAGTCATTCAAACTAGAATGTATTCAGAATATAGGTGCTTTTCAATACAATAACTTGTAAAACATCCTGAAGTGTACTCCCCCCACAAAGTGCCTACTTTTGCTGTAATTCTACAAGGAATTACAGTTTTTTAAACATTTGTGAGTGTGAGCCAGCTTAATTAAATGGTGGCCGACAACTATTCCAATTATCCTCTTTCAGCAAATTTGACCTTGTTCACTGTTCTTTTTAATTCCTATAATTAGATTCATAATGCTAATACCATACTCTCATTGTAAATATCACATTTAATGTGTATTTCAAAGTTCTCCACCCCCCAAAAGATATTTGATAATAAAACAAAAAAGATAACCTGAAACATAACAGTTTCAAATATTCAACACTTTACTTTCAAGTATCAAATAATTTGTGAAAAAATAAGATCCAGATGACCAAACACATCCTCTAGCTTAGCCACATGACACTTTGACCTTTCGGTTCCTTTGCATCAGGAATGCCAACAGCCTTTGTATTTGGTCTGCCCGAGCCTCTGGTCTGCGTATGAGCACTCCCTAGAGCTTATCAACGTGAGAAACTGAGCTACAGTTCAATCCTGAATAAAAATAATCATACTCTCTGACTGCAGTTTTCAACTCCTCTTAATTACTTGCTCATGACCTTGTGTTACAGATGATATTTCACCACTTCGTGATGTCTAGTAGCAGGGTATAAGGTTAACTGCTACTGTTATTAAAAGAAATCTCTAAATCTCTACCTTTTATTCAGGAATGACATTGTCCTTGCCATGCATAAACTTCAGGGGAAAAGTGAACAGAACTAATCAAAGTCTAGAACCAGAATTAGCAAAGCTCTCAGAAATCCTTACATTTCTATTACTAAATTATTGCCATTATCCCTGATCTCAATAACATCTAGCCCCTGGAACCCACAGATTATTTCCTAAGGAGTTAATAACAGACTGTCCTCTATTTGGAAATATTTCTCCTATTCATAGATTATTCTGTATTACAATTGGCTAAGATCAATTACTACAGGGTATTTATATGATACCAATAGGTACAAGCTGATATTTCCAAAACACTTTCTAACCAGCCTTTGCATGATCAGAAGCCTGGAGTGTGTAAATACTACCTTTGAGAAACAATTAAAATGAATGTATGGTATATTATTAACAACAAAAAACAATGCAATTCTGAAGATTTGATCGTGGGATTTACTTTTTCCAAACAAAAAGAGATGCATCACTTTCTCTTGTCTAATGAATGTTTGTTCCATAGAGAAACCTAAAATTGAAGATTCTTGAGACTTTCTAGGAACTGATAACTAAAAGAAGACAGCTTCCACACAAGATAACAGAACAAAAGTGATCACCTGCCTAAAATGCCAGGAAAATATTACCGTCCAATCTTTTACTACTTTTTTTTCACACCTTTTCTTTACCACCCATCTTACTGATTATTATACTTTGATATCCCTTATAACTAACTCACCTTCACATAGTTACTCTTTGCATACTCCATACGTTGTCAGCTAAAACACTGTCTAATCACAACAGATTAAAATATCTTCTCATGTTTTATCATCTGCATGGCTGTCTGACCTTGGTTCACTTTCTCTTTCATTCACCAAACTTCAGTCACACTAGCTTCCTTTCAGTTCATCACACTTGAAAACTTTTTCTTTTTACCTGAGAACCTTTGCATGTATTATAGCTTCTTGCTGAAATGTTACCATGCTTTCTCCATTACACAGGCATAAGTAACCACTTTTGTTCTGGGGATTTCAACTTGCATTAGTCAGGGCTCTCGAGAGAAACAACCAATAGTATATCAGAACACACTAACACTGGAATGGTGGTGCATAAATCACTTTCAACTATAGTATAAAAATTAAAAGACAAAAGTATTAACAACATTTTTAATGAATATAGGCAATATAAAATATGCAGATTGCCACAGCAATAACATAAACCATATATGTGAGGAGAAGTAAGATTATCATTTTTGTCTATGATCAAAGTTCAGATGTTAGCTTAAAGTAGTATAACTATAGGATGCTTTATATAAGACTCATAAGACTTTATATAAGACTTTCCTATTGACAGGAAACATAAAATAAAAACTTGTAGCTGATACACAAAATATAAAGAGAAAGAAATCAAAGCATACAACTGCAGAAAAATAATCATCGAATCACAAAAAGATAGCAAAAAAGGGAGAAAAAAAGGAATTACAAAACAGCAAGAAAACAATGAACAACAATTACTTTAAATACAATATGGACTAAATTCTGTAATATAAAGGTACACAGTGCTAAATGGATTTAAAATATAAAAATAAGCCATAACCAAACTATATGCTACCTGCAGCAGACTCACCTTGACTTTCAGGACACAAGATAGACTGAAAGTAAAGGGTTAGAAGAATACATTTCATGTAAATGGTAATCAAAAGAGAGGACTGATTATTATCGTATCAGACAAAAAGACTAAATCACAAATGGTCACGAATTAAAAGAAATCATTATATAATGGTAGAGTGGTCGATTCAACAGGCAGTATATTTATATTAACAAACATAAATATTTATGCACAAACATTGGAGCTCCTAAATATGTAAAGCAAATACTAACAGATCTGAAGGAAGAGATAGCAATACAGTAATAATAAGGGACTGAAATACCCCACTTTCAAAAACGAGTAAGTCATGCAGAGAATCAACAGGAAAACAGCAGACTTGAATACTATAGCCGCAATGGGCCTAACAGACATGCAGAACGTGGATTCCACAGCCACAGAACACACATTCTTCCCCAATATACATCGTTCATTCACCACAATGGATCATATGTTAGACCATGGAACAAGACAATGAATGTAAGAGGATTGAAATACCAACTACCAATAACAGACAAATTAGGCAATTTGTAGATAGGTGGAAATGAAATAACACATTTCTGAACAACCAGTGGATCAAGAAGAAGTAAAAAAATATCTTTAGATGAACAAAAATGTGAAGAGAACATACTAAAAATTCTGGGATGTAGCCAAGACAGTTCTAAGAGGGAAGTTTATAGTAAAAAAAAAAAAAAAACAACAAAAGCCTACATTAAGAAAAAAAGAAGAATATCAAATTAACAAACTACCTTTACACCTCAAGAAACTAGAAAAGAGCAAACTAAGCTCAGATTTAGCAGAAGAAAGGAAACAATATAGATTAGAGCAAAAATAAATGAAGTTGAGACTATAAAAACAACAAAACCAAGAGTTGGTCTTTTGAAAAGATGAAAAAAGACAAACCTTTAGCTAGACTAAGAAAAAGAAGAGAGAACACTCAAGTAAATTACATTGTATATGAAAGAGGAGATATTACCATTGGTCTTGGCAATGATTGTTTTAGGTGTGACCCCAAAAGTGCAGTTGACAAAAGACAAAACAAAGTAGATTCCAGCAATCTAAATATCTTCTTCAAGGCAAAGAAAACAATCAACACAGTCAAGAGAAAATATACAAAATGGAGAAAATATTTTCAAACCATATATCTGATAAGGGATTGATATCTAAAATATATAAAGAATTTGATTTAATAGCAAGAAAACAAGTAATCCAATTTAAAAAGGGGTAAAGGACCTGAATAAACTTTTCTCAAAATAACACTTACAAATGACCAACAGGTGTATGAAAAGGTGCTCAACATCTCTCATTATCTGGAAAAACAAATCAAAACCACAATAAGGTGTTACCTCATACTTGCTAAAATGGCTGTTATCAAAAAGACAGAAGATAAGTGTAGGCAAGAATGTAGAGAAATAAAAAGTGTTTGTGCACTGTTGGTGGGACTGTAAGTTGGTGCAGCCATTATGGAAAACAGTATGGTAGTTCCTCAAAAAAATTAAAATAGGATTACCATATGAGTCAGCAATACCACTTTTAGGTATATATCCAAAGGAAATCAAATTAATATCTCAAGGAGACATCTGCACTCTCATGCTCATTGCTACATTATTTACAAGAGCAAAGATATGGGAGCAATCCTAGTGTTCGTTTACTGATGAATGGATAAAGAAAGTGTAAACACAGTGGAATATTATACAGCCATAAAAGAGGTAAATCCTATAATTTGCAATAACATGATAAATCTAGAGAACATTATGCTACATGAAATTAGCCAAACACAGAAAGACAAATACTGTATGATCCCACTTAGAGGTAGAATCTGAAAAAGCTGAACTTGTAAAAGCAGAGAGTAGAATGGTGGTTGCCAAGGACTGGGATGTGAGAAACATAAGGAAATATTGGCCAAAGAGTACACAGTTTCAGTTATATGGGATGAATACATTCTGGGGATCTACTGTACAGCATGGTGACTATAGTTCCTAATACTACATTGTGTTACTGAAAGACAATAGATATTTATTCTTTTCATATGCACAAAAACTGTAACCATGTGAGGTGATGGATATGTTAAATAACCTGACTGTAGTAATCATTTCACAATACTTACATATATCAAAACACCATGTTGTACATCTTAAATATATACAATTTTTATTTATCAATTGTATCTCAATAAAGCTGGGAGGGGAAATACCATAAACACAGTTTGTCATTTAGGAGCACAGTCTGTTTTAGTCAACTGATTTCAATGTTAATCTCATAAAAAAAAACCTCAGAAAATGTCCAGAATAATGTTTGACCAAGTATATCAGCACCTGTGGCTCAGTAATGTTTACACAAAACTAACCATTACAAAATGAACATTGTCACCTCTTAACAGAGGCCTTCCTATAGCAACTTTATTAAGCAGTCCCTCCTCCACTTTTTTTATCCCTATATGCTTCCATATATTGTGGTGCCTTTATAACATAGCCCCCAAGTTCTTTGTCATTCCTCCCAATAGGTACTTTGAGCAGAAATTACACTCTGACAAGTTCTTGGTCTCAACCCTAAGAAACTAGTAGGCTCTATTTTCTGTCTCTTATGATTCATGTCAATTTTGGAATCCAGCCACCATGCTCTGAGAACTAGCCCACTGGTAGAGACCAATGAGTGAACCCACATTTAGTCTTCCTACTCTAAAGCATAGCTGAAGATCAGGCCAAAGTTAGCTTCTTCAATCACCAAACGAACAGTAAAGATGACTCTAGGTGATTGCAACACAGAGCCATTGAGTGAAATCCAGGCTTCAAGGCTTCTCCAAATAACATGCAGTTGTGCAGCAGAGACATGTCTCAACTACAGTCTTTTGAAATCTGAACTCATCCAGTCCATGAGCATAATAAAATTGTTGTTGTACACTACTGTGCTTTCAAGCAGTTTGTGATGCAGCAATAATAACCTGACCTTACCATTTTGTCTTCTCATTGATGATATGCTTCAAGCGAAGTATTTATGCCCATTTGTTCACCATTGTGGAATACAATCCCTGGTGCACAGCAGAAGATGATAAGGAAATATTTGATAAATAAATAAATAAATGATAAATTAGTTTATTCTACCACTAAAATCTTGCAAAGATCAACAGTTAGATAACATACAAGCTAAAGTATTCTATTTATACAGAACATATTATTTAATGATTCATAATTATCCAGTACTTAAACGATTATTTAAATGAAATAAATTCTCACTGAAAGACAATGTTTTAAACATATGTCTTTTTGTTTTTTACCTCTACTTTAGGTTAGGTCTATTTTTCAGAACTTGTAAAAACTGTATCTGAGGTTAACAGCCTTGGTTAAATTTTTTTCATAAACCACAGCTAATTACTGACAGATTATTAGACAGGAGAGAGTTGGTTAACAGACGTTGTTTGATTATACCATATACAGGGATAGGCAAAAGTAGATTTGCAGTTGTTCTTGCGGAAAAGACAAATCATACAAACAAACAGTACAATTAATAAATAAATAAGTAGTACTAAAATGAACTGTAAGCCTACCCTTGCCAACCCCTGTGTTTTGATGTTTCTTCCATTCTAACAAAGTTTCATATTTCTTTTTTGGCTGAAATTGAATTGTCTAAACATTCTGCATTTCTCAGCCTCTTTTATAGGTGGGTTTGGACCATGTGACTAGCTGTGGTAAAAATGTGAATGGATATGGTGTATATCATTAATGGACCATCAAAGCTGAGAGCCAGTGTGCCTCCTTACTTTTCTCTTTCCTGCTGCAGCAACCTCAGAAGTCATATTTTTAGATATAGCAGCACAGGGTAGAGGAAGCTTGCATGTGTGAGGTACTGAATGAAAAGAGTCCTGTCTGAAGATCTTAGCTCTTCTTAGATGATAAATGCCTGAGAATAGAGGATACTCTAACACTACTTTTACATTTTTTTTCTTGAGGCCAGATGCAGAGCTAAACCTATGTAGCCAGGGACTGATTTCACACTTTCTTCAGTTTTGCCTCATCCCATAGAGCAGTGGACCACCTCCCAAGATGAAGGTAAACCCTTGCTCATTTCACCATTCCTGTAGGAAGAGGAGAAGGCAGTATCGCATGAAATAAATAGTGTTTGGGGTCTTTTTCCTTCTTCTCCATCTCTCAAAGATTTTTCCACAATAAGATGAGTGCCTTCTGTTCATTTTAGTATTTATAAACTTATCTGATAAATATATGCGTTACATGCCTAGCATGAGTCAGGCATTTGTACCACACACTGGAGATTGAATGATCAAAGCCATTGTCTCTGTCCTTCTAGAGCCTAGAGAAAAGACATTTCCAGCCAAGATGGAGGCATAAGTAGATACACTTTGCCTCCTCACACAACCAAGCGAAAGACAAGAACAAATTTAAAAACAAAAAAAATAACCAGAACTGCCAGAAAGTTGAACTGTATGGAAGTCCGACAACCAAGGACTTAAAGAAGAAACTTTCATCCATACTGGTACTAGGGGTGGAGACAAGAAAACATGGACAGAGAGGATGTGCAGCAAGGCTGTGGCTAGAGGATCAGGCAGGGGAGGTGGTGGTTGGTGGACCAGGCAGTTCCACATATGCATGTGGATAAACCAGGAGGAACAGCTGGGGAGCGAGACAGACCATGCAACCCAGGGTTTTAGCACAGAGAAGAAAGCCTCAAAACCTCTGGCAGCAAAAACATGTGGAGTTGTGGTGGCAGGAGAAACTCCCAGCATCACAGGAGAGTTCATTGGAGAGACCCACAGAGTTCTAGAATGTACATAAACCCACCCACCCCGGAATCAGTACCAGAAGGGCCCAATTTGCTAGTGAGTAGCAAGGCAAGTGGCTGAAAGCTAGTGAAGAGCTGAACAAGTGGCACTGTTCCCTCTCAGAACCCTTCCCCACATATAGTGCCACAATGCAGCAAAGTGGCTTGCCCCACCCTGGCAAATACATAAGGCTCTGCCGCTTACAATGTAACAGGCATGTTGAGACAAAGAAATATGGCCCAAGTGAAAGAACAGATCTAAGTTTTAACATTAGAACTAAGCAATGAAGAGATAGTCAACCTATTAGGTGCAGAGTCCAAAACATTGGTAATCAGGATGCTCACAGAAATAGTTGAGTATGGTCACATAATAGAGGGAAAAATGAAGACTATGCAACATAAAATAAATCAAAATATACAGGGAACCAACAATGAAGAAAAGGAAACTGAGACTCAAGTCAACAATTTGGAGCAGAAGAAATAAACATTCAACCAGAACAGAATAAAGAAACAAGAATTCAGAAATTGAGGAGAGGTTTAAGAACCTTTGGGACAACTTTAAATATTCCAACATCCGAATCATAGGGGTGCCGGGAAGAGAAGAGTAAGAGTAAGAAATTGAAAACTTATTTGAACAAATAATGAAGGAGAACTTCCCCAATCTGGCAATGGAAATACACTTCTAGGAAACCCAGGAAGCTCGGAGAGTCCCAAAGAGGTTGGACCCAAGGAAGCA
Source organism: Tonatia bakeri (assembly GCA_004024845.1). Taxonomy (NCBI): domain Eukaryota; kingdom Metazoa; phylum Chordata; class Mammalia; order Chiroptera; family Phyllostomidae; genus Tonatia; species Tonatia bakeri. Next base: position 450,554 of record PVIA01000264.1, read on the forward strand.
CAAACCAAGAGACATCATAATTGCATACTCAAGATGAAAGATAAGAAGAGAACCTTAAAAGCAGCGAGAGAAAAGGAGACAGTTACCTACAAAGGAGTTCCAATAAGACTGTCAGCTGATTTCTCAAAGGAAACCCTGGGAAAGAATTTACTGCCCCGGCCATCCTGGGGTATTCATCTCAGCTGCGGATGTTCATTAAACACGCGTAATACACAGAATCTACCATGAATCTGTGGGGATACAGAGAACATGGTTAACCCTCTAGTGAGGAGAGCACATGGCTAACCCTCTAGTGGGGAGAGCCCTGTTCCTTTGTCCCAGCGGGGTTTTATTGAGAAAGTAGACTCAGTTTGTGGATTTACAGTCTGGCAGAAGGGATCAAAGGGAACAGGTAACTTACAAAGATGCTAACAGAGTCCCTGTTGTGATTCCGGGAAGAGATTGGAGTTTTATCATATGAAAAGGACTACATGGCTCAAAGGGCTAGTTTTGGTTTCCTGTCTGTGCTTTCAAATTCTAAGTTAATAACATCCTCCAGCAAACAGATCTCACAGGATCTTGCATATTCTATGTCCCAAGCCTGATTACTCCGGGGATCCACCGTCTCTTGTCTGAGCTGCCCCTTTGGCTGTTTGCTTAGCCCTGAGAAGGGCAAGAGACAGAAGCAGCCAGGAGACTTGGATTTCTCACATCTAAGTACAAAGACTCAGGCTAAGAGGGGGCAGGGGCTGATGTCGATCACCCCTTCCTTTCCACAGCCCCTTCATTTCTACAGCCTTGTGAGTCTTATTCCAGAGGCCTTTATGTGATCAGTCCCTGTCTTAGGTTGCCCCTTCATTAAGGAGTCTTACCCGTCATTGGTTAACTGATCAAGCATTAAAGGCCAGTCACAGAACAGGTAGCGTTCATGCCAGGGGAATAAGTTTTGTCTCTTTAGTGGCTCCTGGTCTGGAGGTCTCTCACTCAGCTTAAGTCACAGGGGGTCACAGCTTCCTGAGACCAGGCAGGGCAGCCCTCAACAAAACCCTACAGGCAAGAAGGGGCTGGAAAGAAGTATTCAAAATCATGAAAAGCAAGGATTTCTATCCAAGATTACTCTACCAGTAAAGCTATCATTTAGAATGGAAGGGCAGATAAAGTGCTTCCCAGATAAGGTTAAGTTAAAGGAGTCCATCATCACCAAGCCATTATTATATGAGATGTTAAAGGGGAGAAAGTGGAGGCTATGCAAAGTGAAATAAAGCAAAATATACAGGGAACCAACAATGAAGGGAAGGAACCCGAGACTCAAAATTGTATGAGATGTTAAAGGGGATCATCTAAGAAAAAGATGATCAAAAATATGAATAGTAAAATGACAACAAACTCACAACTATAAAAACTGAACCTAAAAAAAACAGAAACAAACTACACAAATGACTAGAACAAGAACAGAACCACAGAAATGGAGATGACATGGAGAGTTATTAGCAGAGAGGGAGGGAGAGAAAATAGGGGAAAAGGTACAGTGAATAAGAAGCATAAATGGTAGTTACAGAATAGACAGGGGAGGTTAAAAATAGTGTAGGAAATGGAGAAGCCAAAGAACTTATATGTATGACCAATGGACATGAACTAAGGGTTAGGGGGAATGCTGGTGGGAGAAAGATACAGGGTGGAGGAGAATAAAGGGGAGAAAAAAATAGGACAACTGTAATAGCATAAGCAATAAAATATACTTTAAAAATTATAAAATAAAAAATAAAACATTCAAACTTTAAAAAATATAGTAAATCATAGAGCAAAGAAGAGAGACATAGTCAAATAAAACAAACATATAAATTTGAAATTGCATGAGTGCTAGGAGTGACTATCCATGCTTCATTTACTCCTTAGCACAAACCCTGTCTTTCTCCTTAAGTTAAGACTTCGTTAGAAATAGAAGATTTGAAATTAGGAACAGGGTAGTTTCAATGTACACGAGGAGATATGTGTGGGGAGCAGAAGAAACAAAGGGGAACAGGTGATAATAAAGAAATATGTCTGTGATATAGGCAACCAGGTGGCTTATTAAAAATTGAAAGGATTGTGTATTTTCAGTGTAATTATAGGTTAGTGAGACAAAGATTTTAAAAAATCAATTTGGCAAGTTATAGCATCGTCAATGGAACATTGATCTTTGAAGAACTGAGAAATGGTAAATTAATTTTTGGAGCCAAGTCTGGCACTTTGTGATTTGAGACACCCTTGTGTTTCTGAAGGAGACAATTCAGTGTTTCTGTGTGAGAATGAATGACTTTTCTAGCCAGCTTCCAACAAAGGGGCCTCAAGTGATCATCACAGAGAGAAGATTGTCTGCTTAGAAAAGATACTCTAGACAAGGAGAATTTCATCAAGAGGACTCTTAGGATAAGGTTATGCCGACAGTTAAAAAAAAATAATGGGGTGTGCTGAGGAGGAAAGAATGGACTCAATTGCTCTCACTCTTAAACTATGTCTTTATTTAAAATTAACTAGTCAAAATACTTATTATGATTTTATGAATTTGTGTTCCTTTAAAAACCTCAGACTAATTTTTATTGTACTGGTTTTTTGCCCAGTGAAAGAACACAGTAAGATTTAAGTAAACATTTTTGATAGATGGAAATACATTTGGGCTTCAAATTATTACTCTTTCTGTTACGTTTGTATTTTGTTTAACGAACCTGAGTGTGTAGCCGAATCACATTGTGAAATACGTGACTGTTGCATTAAGAAAAGGAAGTGAAAAGGATCTGGAGCACTAACAACGAAGGTCTTAGCAGAGTAACAGAATATGACTTTTGGGTTTAGTGATGAATGACTCACAGTGTTTGTGAATTACTTTTCACTTTTAGACATGGAAATACAAATACTCACCCACGCTTTGGCAATGAATCTTTCAGATATAGCTAGGCATGTGTTTCCTAAGCTGTGACTAGAAAGTACTCATTGTATATGCTATGCATGTTACTTAAATGGCAACCGAAGTCACGCTGTTCTTTGATATCATTGGTAAAATTTATAATCCCCATCTTTCACCCCGTGGGAAGACCCATTTCCTCCATGAGATGGATTTCAGTGAATCCTAAGGCTCACATTTTTTCTGTAATTACTAGAGGGTTTTAATAGAACTGATAACTGTGGGAAAGAAAAAAATGAAGGCAAAGGAATTAGCTAAGAATAACCTGGGTTAGGTAGATGGCTTAGAAGAGATCTCTCCATCTGAGAAAGAAAAATAATGGAGGAAACAGATCTCATAAATGCACTCTATGGCATTTCAAAGCAAGACTCTAAACATGATATGTTCTATGAATGTTTTGAAAAGAGCTTAACAAAGTATGTAAGCCATACCTCTAGTTCTTTGTTTTCCTACTTGTGTTCATTTGCTTGTTTGGACATCAGGTACACAGAATTGAGTTCATTATACCCTTCAGTTGATGGCACACGATCTGTAGGTGGGAAAAGTCCCCTCTCACTTGATTGATTTTCTTCCATCTGTGTTCTTCTTGCTTAATCTTCCTGCCCTATAGATGATTTTAATCTTGAAAATATTCACCTTTTTCTTTGTTTGTGTTCTTGAAAAATGACTATTGCTACTTTATCTGCATTTATTTTTAATTTTTTTTCAGTGATACTGAATACATCTCATTTCGTTTCTTAGAAACAAAAACAGACATTGAGCAAAGATGAAATAACACATGGCCCCAAAGGAAGGAAAAAGCACTGGAGGGAATTGTCATTTGATGAATTTACTCCCCCAATGTCTAACTAAACTTTTTACAATTGAGTCCTTTGAGATATACCTGTGTTCAATAAAAAGAAAAATTCATTTTATTTAAAGTTGCTTAATAAGTTTGTCTTTCTTGCCACAAAGCTGGATTGCAAACAAGGAAAGGGAGTATGATTAATTTTTTTATCCTTTATTATGGGTACATATGCTCTGTGGTTATTAAAGTGATAGATGAAAATTGGCTCACTTTTTGCACAGTGAATATATAAGAAATAATTAATAGAGGCAAACTAATAATACAACAACAGATCATTAACTGCAAGCTACTTGCTCTGGTAGATCACTGACTTGCTTTGATAAACAAATGGTTCTCTGGAGTAAGGCTGGGACTGCATCTTTAATGTGCCAAAGGACTAAACAGGTTAGTCTTCTCTGGGGAAATTTCAGATGAGAGGTATAATAACCAATTCCCCATCTACATTCAAAAAGTATTCTTTATGGAAATTGTATATTTGCTGGCATGAAGGACCTCTGAGAAAATACCAGATGCCCAAATGTCCCTTTTGTTGAGTAGTTTTATAAATATGAGATAATAAATATGTATTCATTTTGGAAACATTGGAAAAGCAATATGTTGGAATTAAGGGATTGAAGAGAATGATGAGTATTTGAAACATAGGTTCTAAGCAACGGCAGAAGCAAATTCTTAGGGACATGGAAACATACTGTCAAGCATCGCTAAAGGCAAAGATAAGCTTAAATGGAAAAGGTTCATTTGCTGTGTTTTGATGATCCACGTCTTGATGGATGTGGGATCTTTCTTCAGTGTTGTTTGAAAGCCTGGGTATAGGAAGAAATAGGTAGGCTCATATGTTGGGATTTTGCTAGGGGTCAGGGTCGCTCAGGGTATTAGCACTAGACTGCTGGAAGTGATGGACTATGTGGTCCATAGAATAAAGGGAAAGATCTAAAGTGTTGAGGGGCAATCAAGGAGTTCAGATCACAGGCTTGTTGGGGTTAAGATTGAAGTAAGGAAATGATATGACCATAAGGACAAGGTTAGTTTTTCACTCTTTGGAGATAAAATATTTGTTAGTAGTAACAAGGCCCAGAGTGTGTCTTGGAGCATACATCACTATGGTAGAGTGGAAACAGATGCTTTCGGAGTCACAGAAATATGGTCCTAGAGAGTGGATGGAGAAATAACTCCTGAATTACCAAAAGAATTTGAGAACTGAAATAGACAAGGTGAACCAAAGTGTCAAAGTCATGAATGAATACATGCATGTGGGTTTGGTTGTGGGTTCCTAAATGATAGCATTATTGAAGGATACATGTATGATGAAATTACCTAAACCTAAATGGAGAAGAAATATTTATACAAGAGTAGGGAAGTAATGGCTTCATGCCAGTATTAGGAATTTAGAATAGACCCATCTACCTATACGTGCCCATGGGTATATCCTTCAGCCATGCCATTGCATCTTATGTAAGAGGCTAGGTAGAAGATTGGTTCTCTAAGTACTTTAATGAGACCAGCTTCTCTTTTCATAATCTTGGTAATGGATCCTGTTAATGATTCCTTGAATGTTTGATGCATCTTAGATCATACCACTAGAATTCTAACTAATTGCGAATCCTGAACACACATCAGCTTTGCCCATCACTATTCTTCCAAAGCAAAAAGTATTGTTATGCTTTACTAAAACTTGCACTGTTCTTTCTTGCCATAATAGGCTACCCCCAAATTTCAGGTTCTCCCTAGCTTCACTGAATGCCAAGAGGAAGAACTAAAGGATATTATTAAATACTGCCTATCTCTGCAGAGTCTGGTTTATATTCACATTGTACTAACTTGCTTTCTTTATATCTCAGTAGAATTAAGAAACAACAAAACCATTGTTTTGAGGCTGCTCAGAACTGTTGCAACTCTGTTAAAAATGAAAATGACTGAGAAAGTAAACATTGTCCTCCAGGGTGTAGTGGCCACCAGTTGTGGGCATTTACATGATTCCTGCTGTCATTCTCTCTCTCTCTCTCTCTCTCCTCTCTCTCTCTCAATATTTCCTAACTTTGTCTCTCACATATGATGTCTGTACATAGTAGAGACCAAAGATCCAAATTCTGACTTTAAGGGCTGGAGTGGTAACCTTTGTTGTGGAGAATCCAAGCTGGGTATAGAAAATAAACAAACATGTAGCAGAAGGAAGGCATATGATCCTATCTGAAGAAATTCCAAGTCTACACTTTTAAATGTTGTCTGAACACAAATGTCTGCACCATACATTTGGTTGTCAGATGGCTGTCAGATGGCAGTTTGCTACTTCAGTAAATATGGAAAACTATAAAGAAATTGTCTAGCATGTTTTTACCACATGCATGTTTGTTTCCTCAGTGCTTTTAAATGTCGTAACTGCCTCTAACATCTGCTTACCATCCTTATCCAAGTGTGAATAAAGCAAATTGTTTATGCAACAGAATTCAATAAACATAAACCTAACTTATAAACGTTAGACCAGTGTTTCTCAAAGTGTGGTCCTCAAATCATTGCTACTTCCTGATCATCAATCAAGCGTTTGGCAGAGAGAGGCAGTTTTCTAGAGACAAAAAACAATTACTATAGAAATCGTGTTCACATACATTTCACAAACTTGAAGTATATAACATTGCTTATGCCCTTTATGGAAACCTTTCACATGTGATTTGCAAGAATAAAGATTACTAATGCACCATAAAGCCAGTACAGTTTGAATCACCATAGTGTCTCTTGGTTATTAGAACAGTCTGTCTTAGAGTATGTATTTTTATCTCACTTGCCTGCTCTGTAGTGTTTGTTAAATTTTTGTAATTAAGTGTGTATTATATTCTCAATTCATATAATATATTAATGGCTCAATAGTGGTTTATAGAAATATTTAAAAGTCAAAATAATAAACAGAGCAAATAGTATACTAGGATATTGGCTCCACAGTTTTGAGGCAAAATACAATTGACTTAAATAAGATAAAAGGCTTTTTTCTCTCTCCTGTAAAATTTTTGGCTGGTAAGCAGTCCAGGGAGGTACAAAAGCTCTACCCCATAAAGTCATCTGGGACGTAGATTGCTTCTCCTTCTTCACCCCCTTCTTAAGTGGTCATCCTCATCCGTATGCTTGTCACCACCATGTCTCTGTAACAGCTCCCAGGGGACACTGGAGGAGAGAGAGACAAGAAAAGGAAGTAACTTCCTTTCAAGAGCATGACCTCGAATGTCACAGGCTACATTCATTCACTTTTCATCGGTCAGAAGTTAGTCCCCTGATTATACCTATATGCAAGTAAATCCAGAAAAAAAAGTGGTTGGGTAATCATGTGCCACAACACAAACGAAAAGTTATGTAAGAAACAATAACTCCATTACAATACAATGGAGTGCTACATTAAATAGCACTCCATTACAAATAAAGAACAAGAGTTTTTCTGTGATAGTGAGATTTTTTTTTACAAACCACTGAAAAAGTAAAGGTCAAATACTATGAAGATGACAGACAACATCTTAAACCTGGATTATATTAGACCAATGATCCTTTGGCCCTAGTCTCTAAAAACTGAATAATATAAAATTGTCTATAGTAATTAGAAATAACTGAGAATTTTATATCAGTTTAAAAATAAGCATAGTTTCTACTTTGATAAATAATTGACTTTTTATAGAAAAATTCAAATGACCAATTTTCATTATAAACTGTCTGAATTTTGCAAAAAGCAATGCACACTAAAAATATCACTCAAAATCTTATTTTTATAGAAAAAAATGAGCCAATTAAATGATTGGAGAAGCTTAAAACTTGTCTAAATAGTAAATAATAAATAACAATAACCCCAGAGGCAAAGCAAAACAAACCACAGACAAAATATCTTTATCAAACAATAAAGCAGCATTTCACAGCATTATCAAAGTCATTCAATATGGATGAACAAATTATTTTATGAATGCTTACCAACAGATACTTCAATTTGTATATACCAAGTCCTTAACATGTAAAGGTTACATAGTGTATGTGTGATGCATATGTAAGAGTTAAGTCTATGATATATTTTTCTGTTTATCATTAATATTCCATGCTAGAAAAGATTTTTTTCATTCTATTCACAGTTATTTTGTGAGTCATGATGTAAAGTGAATGGAAATCACACCTAGCCATTATTATTTGTTCACGTAGAAGAATTTGCTACATGAAGTTGAACTTCAATGCTATTCCACACTTGATTTACTCAAAGCAGACAGAGATGATTTGATATGCCTGCCAACATTGGTCCATGGGAAATTTTTGAGGTCTTGACATGTAGGTACGTGTCTTCCTCTAGGGAACAGTTGATTTTTCTTCTAGCAAAGCCATAGTCAGAGTAATTTCCAGCTTACTCTAAATTTTCAACCTTGGTTTTGGATCACATCAGTACAAGAATCTGTTCTGCAAATTCACGTGAGGATTGATTTATATTTTATATTTTAGCAGTTTTTGTTTCCCCTCTGTTAGGTGTAAGATTAAGTTCATGAGGGTTTAAGAGACCTCAGTCTCTTAAGAGCAGAGAAGTGGGTGGGGAGGTATTTATTATTGACTTTCACTTACATAATGGGCCTCCAAGTTGTTACTGAGAGCATTTTCTTCTGAATGCTAGACTTTGAGATTTTTTCCCTCAGGCTATTGAAAGTAAAGTTCAAATTAGCTTGTTTCTTCAAATGCTCCCAGTGTGAAAATGGCAGACAGCTCCTATTAATTTTCAGGTAGGCAGCCTGAGGAAGTAGCTAAAAAGAAGATCAAATCTTCGTATTAAATTTTGAGGTGGCAAGACCAAGTCTATTGAACAAAAGCTAGAAAAAGCTGAAATCTGGAAAAGGTCAGTTACGATACCATATACAAAAATGTCTTCTAAAATTTTAGTGCTTTATATGATAGACACGATTATAAGATGATCCCCAGCATTCCTGTTCCCTTGGTATATATTCACCTTCTCTCACTTATGCAATCAAACAGGAATCTAGTTACTGCTGTGAAGGAATTTTATATATATAATTAATGTCCCAAATCATTTAGTTTTCAGATAGAAGGATTATTCTCAGTGGGTCTAATCAGATGCATCCTTTTAAGGTTCCTTCTTGGTCCTTGGTTGGTTCAGTTGTGCAGCAATGTCATTAAGACCCATTTTCTTGCTTTGCTATCTGTGGTATATTGGCTTAACCTTGTAAAAGAATTAAAACAGACATAGGAGAGCTATCTCAGTTTCCCTTCCCTTCTTTTCCTTTCCCTTCCCTTCCCTTTCTTTCCATTCCTTTCCCTTCTGTTCCTACTCCCTTCCCTTCCCTTCCCTTCCCTTCCCTTCCCTTCCCTTCCCTTCCCTTCCCTTCCCTTCCCTTCCCTTTTTATACCTCCCTTCTCCTCCCCTCTCCTCCACTCCTCTTCTCATTATTTTTGTCCCCTCCCTCTCCTTTGAAACTTAACTAACAGACAAACCTCAAGGCATATAAAACCAGCTCTCAAAAGCACTCTTCTCGCATTTTACCAGCGATAGCCAGCAAGACTTGAAAAAAGAAAAAAAAAAGCAGAATAATCTCCAACTGCTTCAATGAAAACTAACACCAGGACTTACACCTTTTTCTTTCCTCAGCCTATAAAACTACAATCTTGCTTTGTCTTGGGGAGTAACTCACTCTTCAGATGCCTCCTCGGGGCTTATCAGATGAATAAAGTCTCTGAATTCTATTGGAGTCACTTAAAGTTTTTTCATTGATTCCTTAGGCATATTACTTTATACTTACAAGATGATTGCCACATTCCCTGGAAGGACATGGATTGATAATATTCAAGGGCTGGGAAAGTTTGCCCTCTGTTTTTGTTTTTTTGAAGAAAATTTTTACTAATAAGTCAGACTGCTCCCTCAGATCCCAGTGGCCAGGACTGATTCACGTTCTCAGGTCCTACAGCAATGGAAGCTAGAAAGGTGATTATCCAATATTTTTAGCTGCTCTAATGGGAGATACACCAACAAGGAAGAAAGCCTGGGGATAGAAGGAATGGCTACAGAGTTACAACAAGCAGTGAACAGCATTACATTTTTCCAAAACCATACGGAATGCGTTATATCATTTCAAGTAGTTACTGTATTCAGTTTCTCAAGTGTACACACACTCACAATGACGATCACATTTTGATCGTCATTAGAGGAGTTCTTCAGTAAAGCCAAACTGTTTGAACATACTTTAAATAATAGAACATTCTCCTATTTGAAAACCAGTTTGAAGAAAGCCACAGAGAGATTCTTCATAAGAAATTTAAATCCTGGCATGCAGCTGCTTGAGCAAAATCATCAACATTAATACATATAAAACATGTTATCAACAGTGAAATAAGATTTTTAATTTATATCTTACTATCATTAGCTGTAAAACCCATGGGCCAGCCCTGGAGCCGAACTAAGCAAACAAAAGTTTCCTCCTTTATGTCCTCTGTTGTTCAAGAATGTGTTTCTGTTCAGGTCAATATCCATCACAGGTACCTTGCTAGCAAAATTAGCAGTGTTGCTAAGAGACAGAAAAATGATGTTTGAGAAAGCCATCTCTTTGAAGTAATAGCTGACAAGAGAGCTGTTGCTAAGTGTCATTAACATGCATATAACGCTCAGCCTTATGATCATCTGCAGTTAAGTGTGTCGAGCTGTTCTGCACTGATAAGGCTTTTAAAGTTGAATAACAGGTAAGGAAGGGGGTGAAATTGGATCCTTTGTACTACAGATCCTCTTCTCTAGGTGACTCAGAGAGGACAGCCAGACAGTGATGGCTCCCACTTGTTTGTGTATTCGGAGGCATGAATTGACAATCAGTTATTATTATTGGGTTGTTTTTTCCCCAAGATGACCTCCTCCAGCCTATTTTTGCAAAACATTTCTCTTATAAATGGCCTGTATTCAGAATCTATAAAGAACTCACAATGAATAATTTTTTAAAAAACTAAATTGAAAAATAAGCAAAAGATTGTAACAAATACTTCACCACATGACATTAAAAACTTTAAATACAAATAGTAAATCTATGAAAATATGCTCTATATCAATTAGTCTGTAAGGAATGCAAATTAAAACCACAGTGACATACCTGTTCACATCTATAGCAGTGACTAAACAAGTCAAAACAAGGATAACAACAGCAAAAACAAACTGGAAAGTATCAAGAGCTGCTGAGGGTGCGAGCAACCGGAACTCCCACGCACTGTTAGTGGAATATGCAATGGTACAGTCACTTTGGAAGACAGTTTGGGGGTTTCTTATAAACTTAAACATACACTTAACAGGTATTTACTCAAAAGTAAGATTGAGTGTCCACCCATGAACATGAATGTAAATGTTTGTAAGTAATTTGATTAACATTTCAAAAATGAAAATAAGCCAAATGCCTATCAGCTGGCGAATAGAAACACAAACTTTGTTAAATACATACAGTCAAATACTACTCAGCAATATAAAAGAACAAAGTACTGATAAATGCAATGTCAGGGATGAATCTCAAATGCATTGTGTTAAGTGAAAGAAGTTCAACTATTAAAAAAGCTTCATACCATATAGTTCCATTCATATGACAGTTTGGAAAAGCCAAAATTATCAGGGGCAAATAACAAGTCAATGGTTGCCAGGGACTGAGGGCGAGATGAGGTGCTTGTATGAAAGGGGTCATGAGGGCACTTTTTATGATGGTAGCAACGTTCTAGATCTTGATTGTGATGGTGATTATGTGACTATGAACATTTTTCAAAATGCATAAAGCTCTGCAGCTCTAAAGGGTGAACTTTATTCACTGAAACATTATATCTCGATCATTCTGACCCTATTAAGTGACCAAAAAAAAACCCTCAGTTGTTCTCATTTACTCTCATAGATTTATGGGTCATCTGGGAATGTTTTGGTGAGTAAGGGTGGTGATCAATAATTAGAGTTGCTTACTCACAACCACACTAGCAGGTCCTAATGAAAGCAAATTACAGACCAAATTTTACCACATACCAACATTTATTGAATAAATAAATATTCTTTAGAAGGAAGAAAATAATTCATATATATAAATAAATATTCTTCAGAAGGAAGAAAATAGTTATGTCACTTTAATAAATTCCTCCTTCTCTTTCTCTCCTGCTCGCTCTCTCTCTCTCTCTCTCTCTCTCTCTCTGCTCTCTCCCAGAACTGATCTGATCTTGTATGAATAGTTTACTTGAGGCAGGTATAATAATATTCTAGAGGCAGAATTTTGTACCTTTAGAGGTGTCTTATAATTATTATCAGACAACCCAAATCCTCCATGGCGAGAGATGGACAAAGCGTTCTCTAACAATCGAGTCTCAATTACCCCCCTCAATCGGACAAACTACAAGACTTGCTAGATGCATAGAGCCTATTCAATTAATGTGGAGAGTCTGTCCAATTTGTTTTGGCTCATCATCTTTTCTTTATTATCATGCTTTTCACCTATGAGATCCCATTTCCAACATTCGCTAAGTTAATTGGAAAGTCACTAATTTCAGCAGTGAATATCAAAAATTGAATTGCACAATGAGTAATCAAAAATAATGACAAATGAAATAATGAAGCTCATGTACTTCAGAAGTAGCTGCTTCTAAAATGGAGCTGTTCTGATTGAAGAACAAGGGATAAGTGCCAACATGTGAATCCCTGCTCACAGCAATTGACAATACCTAACTTGCAGATAGCCTGATTCTAATTAATACACACAAAATACCAGTGTCGATCCTGCAGTATTTAAAAGCAAATATCACAGAAGATACATATAAGTTTTTATAGCAGCATTATTCAAAAATAGCTTACTTGTCCAACAAGAGAATAGATAAATAAAATTATGCCAAATTCCATAAGGTAATATTATAAAGTGAGAACTACACATAAAGTCATGGATGAATCTCGCAAGTGTTACGTTACATGAAACACACCAGACACTAGAGAGTAAGTTACTGTCTAATTCCATTTCTATGAAGTTTAAAAATTGACAAAACTAGCCAATAGAGATAGACTTCCTGTGTGGCAGCACCAGAGCAGTACTAACTGCAAAGTGGAAATGGGGAAACCTGGGTGACAGGAATTGTCTCTGTCTGAATGTGGGTGATCTTTCAAAGGTATTGCAAAACCACTTCAAGCAGTATGCAAGTAACCTCTGCACTGTATGTACCTCCCTGTATGTATTTTATACCTCAACTTAAAAAACATGCATAATCAGACATTTTTTAAATGAATTATATATCTTAATACTGGTATGAAAATGTTTACTGATATTATCAAAACTAATTCTGGTTTCAGTGCCCCAAATGTTTACATTGAATTATAAAATATGAATGGTAACATAGGTAGATAAGTAGCTGGCTCTCACTTCAGAACCACACTCTGGAATTCCCAGGAATCCCGGAAAGCTGTTCTAATCACCCACCCACCAACATTCCTCCTTGTCTCTCTGCCTCACATTTTGGTACATTCATGGCTGATGGGCTGTTCATCCTGTAACAAATGCAGACCCCTTATTAACTATGCCTGGCCATCCCCTCAAACTCTGTGTTCTTACAGTGATTTTCTAAACATAATTTTCTCAGGATAATTATTTGATGACAGATACTTCCTTTCATATGTGCTTCCACTGTCAAAAGATTATGAAGGTCTGGAATTATCTTAGATGTGGCATTTTTATTCTCAGAAACAGAGAAAGTGCCTACACACAATAGAGCTTATTTGCTTGCATTTGAAGAACAGAATTTCTCCTCACACTTTTCAGTTCACAGAAAGCATCTCTTTCTGAGTTTATAAGACTCTACCCTCTACGTAAGGCTCTGTATTCTTAGAAGACTTTGTGTTCTATGGTGAGAGAAATCTGAGCTTTTGGTTTTCGATGATATTTATTTTGTTTGTTTGTATTTTCACTGCAGCTTGATAGGAGTCACTTGATAGGCTATTTGTTTGTCTTTACTGGACTCTTTGCTGTTCTTAGTTGTACTGCTTTTGCTGTACATCAGTCCGCATCAATTGCCTGAATAGTAGCGTGGCCTTTTAGTTCGTTACTCTTTATCTAATTTACTCCCAACTCTCCTACTCCGGGCTCTACAAACCAGTCCTAACACTACAGACCAAAGGATCTTTCTGCATTGCTGTCCGAGTATTCTGGATTGTGACCTTCCTTTTTACTCTCATAGCACCACTTACATCATAGTTTCTTGTTTGCACGTCTGTATTCAGCAACACACCATAATTCAAAGGAGGGACTTTGTTTTGTTTAATATTCTGTACCTATGATTCAGCATAAGACTGACAAAATGTAGATGTTTAGAGTTAAATAAATGAATAAATAAAAAAGGCTTTCTGTTTCCCACATGCAGTCAGTTCCACCTGTGATCCTGTCATCGCGATCTTTACAGAGAAGTCTTCCTGAATCACATCTACATTTCTGCATCTTCAGACTCTGTTTTATTTGTATACTTTCCATATGTTAAAACACGGACAATTTGATCTTTTCATTTGTTGTACACAATTTCATCAATTATTCCTATGTTACTTTGTATTTAAAGTTTGTTCTTCCCAATGTATTAAAAATTTGTTTTGGTGAACAATTTGCCTATCATTCCTTTTACATATCTTATACTTACATCAATTTATATTATACTCAGTAGAATACCAGATGTGGTAATTACATATTATGGGTTAAATGATTACTATAACAAAGGCTTGCTTACCATGTAAAACAATCTGGTCAACTGTAATTTAAATAGTTTGTTTTACAAAGTTAAATTTAAAATGCCACAAAAACAGCACAAGTTTATACGTACTATATGTAGCCACTTTTAATCTACCAAATGATCTCCCCCCAACACACCCATCTCCTGAAAATATGACACACAGAATATAATCTTTTCCACAAGAATCTCATAGTTTAAAGAAAACAATTAACCACAGAGTAACTTAGTGTGGATGACTGTACATCCAAGTATGTTTTCACTTATATGCAAGTGGATTGTTTGATGACTGACTGAGCACAGAGTTTGAAACTACGATGAGAGTGTGAATGACTCACTTTTTAATCAAGAACATAAAAATAGAATATGATATAGTTGATCTGCAGAAAGAAACAGCTGTCCCTATAATTGAAAATTTTTTCATGGTACATCATTTATAATTCAATACCAAAACCCTAAGAGAAGTAATAAAATGTTTGTTAAGTGTGTTGACTTCCTTGGAAATAAGGGTTGCATAAGCACCAAGCATAATAAAGAACATGGCAGCATCAGAAATTGTGTTCTAAAATCTAATTTCAGGAAAAATACTGTTCTTTCATTATCTTTATGAAGCATGAGTAGCCGCTCTTGATCTGAGCAACAAGCCAGGTTTTTCCAAAAATGAAATATTTCTTTGGCTTAGCTGTATTCTTTAAAATAATGGTTTTGGAGAGGCTATGCTAATCAGAAGCTTATAGCTACAGAAGAAGAAAAAGGAGAAGCCACAGAATGTCATGACTCTGAAAGAAATGAATGATAGTCAATCTTCTTAAACAGAGTCTACCCATAAAAGAAACATTTCAGTGTCTGCCAAACAACAAATAAAAGTTTAGAAAGACAAATAACATTTACTTCCTTGAAAATAGCTGTAGGTCTTTTATCAAATTGTACAGCAATCATCCCATGGAACTTTGTTGGTACCACACTTCATTTAGAATTGCATATCCGCTGTCATAGATTTTTACCTTCGCACACACAAACACATACACATTTTAAGAAGAAAAATACTTATTAAATAATGCTTCCTTTTCATTTTTTTTTGACATTTCAATTTCTCAGTTATTTATAGAGCAGAAAATGTTTATTTGGCTTTGTCAACAGACACAAAGAGTTGAAGCAGAAGAGCAGCTGACCACTTTTCAACAACTGGTGACAAGCACTGCCACTTAGCAAGCATCCTCTTTCTTAATCTCCCGGGCTGCAAGCATGTCTCTAAACAAACTCAGTGCACCATTATTGAGCATTTTTAAATACTTTAACTAAAGTGGTTGTCTAGTCATTCTCAAAATCACAAATGTAAACTCCAAATATACTTAAAAATGAATGATTTATGAATATTTTTTTCATTCTTGTTACCCACAAATGAAAAAACAAAACCTCATTTAAACTGGTCTTTAATCCCAAGGAATATTCTTCAAGAATGTGGAAGTACAGAGTGGTGAGACCACAGGAATAGGATCAGGGCCTCCTTGTCTTGGGTGAGAATCTTCACGCAGTAACCTCCCAGCTGGATGAGCCTACAGAGAACCCCTCCGAACCTTAGTTTCCTTCTCTATGCCACTATTATGAATAGCCTCATAGAGAGTTTGCCTCCCCCATTGTCCGTTCTGGGACTCAGCACTCAGGTTGAATGTGAACTATTTGTTTCATTATTAGCTCCACCACTTCTTTCCTGTGATAATTCTGGCAAATACTTCATTTCTCTGAGCCTTAGTCTCCTTATTAACAAAGTGAGAAGAAAAATTGTATGTTTAGCAGTATAATACAGCAGTTAAGGGCACATAGGTCCTGGAGATTAACTGTTTAGGTATATATCCTGGTCCTGATATTCCCTGGCCCTTGGGTATATATCCTGGTGGTGAGCATTTTCTTTATTTAATCTGTTACCCTGAACACATTACATGACCTTTCTGTGCTTCAGGGTTTTTTTCCCTTATTTGTAACATGGATAACAATCCCTATGAATTAACTAAATTGTAAACATTTTATTAAATCTGTAACATTTAAAGGGATGCTTTACATGTAACAAATACTCCATAGATATTAGCTATTATCATTATTTGTATTATTGTAAGGTTATTGTTGGAATTTCTGAGGGAACCTCCAATAAACAGAATTTCTTATCCACAGATTATGAAGAGGATGAGAAATGAAACAAAGAGTGAATGCAGAGGGTAAAATGTTACCTTTATTACTGACTTTTTGCCTTAGGATCTACTAACCCACCCAGAATCCCAGAATTAAGCTTATTTGCATTCCCCTGCCCTCAAACCACAATAGTCCATCAGACAGCCCCCCACAAACCCATGGCAGGGAGGTCTGTGCTCTCTGTAGCTGGGGACACTCTCACAGAAAGAAGAAAGTGCAGCCAAGCAAGAGTGCCCACTTCCTCTTCCCAAATTTACTTTTATGACAAGTCATATGACCTCCCAAGAGGCAGAATGAAGAGAAATCCTGGCTTACAATTGAGCTCCATACACAGGAAAGAAACAACAGGAAGAGGAAATCTTACCAAATAACATCACTATCATCATGATACTCCCCACCACCAAGGATGAGCTCTTTTTAGAGGAATCCAGAACAGGACACTTCTGCCTTCCCCAATTACTTTTTGTACTTTATGCTCAAGTGTATTAACTAAAAGCTAGGAAACTTAAATGTTTTTGATCCCTTAGCTGAATGACAAGCCCCCTTTTAGCCTGTGTGCTTGACAGTATAAATTGATTAGGAGTTGTTTAGCATTGTTTAAAAATAATTATTTAATATGTAGTTATCATTTTTCTTATACCCCACAGAACAATGTGCTTTCTGCTATGCTAAAATAGGGATATGGCTGTAATTATTATTTTAGACTTTTGGGAAACATGTATGTGGTTTTTTAGATGGCATGTTAACAAACGTCATGAACAGAGTTCACTTGGTTGGAGAGGGAGAGACAAAAATAATAAAACCAATATTATACATATGAAATACGACAATGTGGATCAAAAAAAAGGATATTCACTAGTAATGAAAATCTACAGATAAATTAGGATGACAATTCCATTCACAATGGCACCAAGAAGAATAAAATACTAGGAAATAAATTTAATGAAAGGAGTACAGAGCATGTTTATTGAAAACTATAAAACAGCATCAAAAAATAAAGTACATAAATGGAAACATAGCCTATGTCCCTGGATTGGGACATTTAATATTTCTGAGGTAGCACTACTCCCCAAACTGGTCTACAGATTAAACACAGCCATTGTCAAAATCCAGCTGACTTTTTAACAGAAATTGACAAAATAATCATAAAATTCATATGACAATCAAAGGACCTAAAAGAATCTAAACAATATTGGAAAAGAGGAATAAAGTGAAGGAATCATAGTTCCAACGTTCAAATCTTAAAACAAATCTATAAGAATCAAGACAGTGTAGTTCTGGTGGGGAGTGGGCATAAAGATCAGTGAAACAATTAAGAGCCCAGAGGTAATCCCTCAAATTCTGGTCAATTAATTTTCAACAAAGGTGCCAAGAAAATTTAATGAGAAAGATATAGCCTTTTCAAAAATTGGTTCTGGGACAATCAGCTATCTGCATGCAGAAGATGAATTTTGACAAGGCAAATAACCTATTTCAAAAATGAGCAAAGGATTTGAATAGACATATCTCCAAAGAAGATATACAAATGGCCAATAAGCACCTGAAAAGATGCTCAACATTATTCACCATGCAAGAAATGCAAATCAAAACCGCAATGAGATATCGTGGCTCACCTATGAGGATGGCTATAATCAAAAAGGCAGATAAGAATGGTTGGCAAGGATATGGAGGCCCTGGAACTCATATGTTGCTGGTGGGAATGTAAAAAGAACAGTTACTTGGGGGAAACAATTTGACAGATTCTTAAAATGTTAAACATATAGTTCCCATATGACTCAGCAATTCTACTCCTGGGTATATACTCTAGAGAAATTAAAATGTAGGCCCACACAAATAAATATAAGAGAATGTTTACAGCAGCATTATTCAAAATAGCTAAAAATGAGAAACAACCCAAATATCCATCAACTACTAAATGGGTAAACAGTATTTGGTATATCCATGGAAATGAATACTACTTGTCAATCAATGAAAAGGGACAAAATATCCTTACATGCTACAACATTAATAAACCTCAAAAACATTATGCTTAATGAAAGAAGTCAGTCACAAAAGAACACAAACTATATGATTCTATTTATATGACATTTCCACAAAAGGGAAAATCTATAGATATATTAGTAATTATCTCTTTTTAGGGTAATAAAAATGATTCTAAAATTAGATTATGGTGGTATTGATAAAACATTTAAAATATATTACAGTTAATTGAATTGAAAACTTAAAATGCATGAACTTTATGGTATATAAACTGTCTCACTAAAACTGTTACAAAAAGGGAATATTTTCCTGAAGACTAACAAAGAAGCACACACCCAAAAATTATTTGTTGTACATTTGCTTAGTGATTTTAATTTTTAAAGGAGTTTCATATTTATTTGATTAATCCTTATGACAATTTCATAAAGAAAAATTATTATTTCTCTTTTACATAAGAAATAGGCTTAGAGAAGACCATTTACTTGTCATTGTCTTGTAGTAGGTACAGAGCATCAAATACAAACCCAAAGGTTTTATTTTTTAAAGTCTAGGTCCTCTAACATTTTGTTAGTAAAAGTTGTTGTACTACATATTGCCTCAGGTATGTTCAATAGCTCCAATGCAATAGAAGTTTGTTTCTCTCCCATGGAAGAATTCAAAGGAAGCGTTCCTGGTCAGGGATTCAGAGACCCAGACTCTTACCTTCTTTTGGTTCAGTCATTCCCTAGTACTTCATCATCATCTTGTTTACTGGCAGTGCAGGGAAGAAGGCATGGAGGTCTTTTTTTAAGTATTTGCCTGGGAAAGACAAACCTCATCTCCTCACATTCTCTGGCTAGAATTGCAGTCATACCTAAAACCGCAGTTGGGAGGAGTGGACTTACTGTGGACCCTGAATGGAGGGGATAGCAGATTTTAGTGAACAGCCAGCAACTTCTGCCACAGAAATATACCTTTAAAAAAAGTGGACTGCTACTTGTGATCTGAAATGGCAAGTTTAAAGTTAAATTTAACTAATGACTTCTCATACTCTTGTAAAATTAACTCAGCATTTAATTTTACTATAAGAAAATGATTAGAAATAAACCTAAATACTCATTCTAAGTTTCTAACTTTGCTTATCACAAGCATAATACAAATCAAGTTGCTTTTTCAATTGCCTGGGAAACCAGGACTTACATGGTCCTAAGTGGACAGTGCTCAAGCATTGAGTGAATCGCCGCCTATCAGTTCCACTTCGCCCTGTCACTTGGAGCAGCACAATTTGGACATGTTACTGAATACCTGTGAGATTCAGATTCTCCACCTTCAGAAAAAGAACACTAAACCTAAGTCTTAAAGGGTTATCAGGAAGATTTCCATACCTAGAGCATTAGCTGATATAGTAAATATTTAATAAATGTTACTTTTCATTGACCTTTTCCCATTAGGTCCTATAAGACACTATTAGTCTATGTTTTGATGACAAACAACCTAAAACAATTTACTCTCATTAACTCCTTCAATAATATTCTTTTTCATGTAGACCTTATTTTATTAACATGCATGACAATAATATATACTTTTCTTTTCCCCTTTCTCAGTAACTAACTCAGGATGTATTTCTTCATGCATGCTCCAAAAGGACAGTTTCGATTGTAACTAGTCACAGTGACTCTTGCTGAAAAATCTGGCACAAGGTCATGCGAGCACACCCCTTCCACTCTTACGGTCAGGCTGGTAGACCCTCTGGCTGGTAGACGTGTGGGTGCACACTTTGAGTTTCTCACTGTCTGCAGAGTGGTTCTCATCTTCATTTCACTGATGCAAGAGGAGAGCATGTTAGCTTTCGGTGCTACAGTTTTCACCTGTTTCACTCACCTCTCCTCCCAAGAAAAATGTCAGAAAATCAAAAAACCAAAAACCTTTGCTTTCCATTGCATGATTATGACAGGAGCATGAGCAGTGGCAGCTTCTTGTTAGACAGGAAACGGAAGATGATAACAGGTATACCCGCATAAGTTTTCTACTGTTTTGTTTCAATTTGGTTTGCCAGAAATCCTTGTTGGGCACACGAAATAAAGAATAATTGTACCTAAAAAGGGGAAATCAAATTAGAACCAGGACAGTGGCACAAATCAATGATTCCCAAACACTATAGAAGCAAAATTTCTGAACATTGGAACCTAGTTTGAGAGCCCAGTGATGGCATTTTCTTGTATTCTTCATAATTGAACCATATGAAATAATCGGCATTTGATAATTATCTACCTACAAATGGCAATTTTATCTAGAGTAATCTAATATTTAATAAGATGAGATTAGATTTTAGATCTCTCTGGGTAGCTTTTTGAAAGGTATATATTCCCAGATTTGACTCCAACCCACTAAATCAGAATTCTAGAACAAGGAGATTCTGCTGCTCTAGAACCTGTAAGAAACTATCCTTAGAAAGTATCAGTCTTTGTAAGATAGAGGTGTGCTAACAGGAACATTTTGATGGTGCCTCTGTTTGTGAATAAGAAGGAGTAAATTATTCTGTTTCTTACATTTCAAATTATAAAACAACTGCTTAAAAAATCAGTTCCTTTATATAAACCTGAATGTCTAGAAAATGAAACAATCAGGTGAAATTTTAAAATGTATTTTATGTTTATGTATTGAATCAGGGCATAACTTTTATTTCACTAAAAGGTTTTTTATATCCCATGTGAATTTAAGACCACAAACCTGAAGATGCATATTCCACATTCCCCATTAACTATTAGAGCTTCCTTGGAATTAGGGGTATGAGACTATGTCTGTTGAGTGTGAAGAGTAAGTGTGGGGGTGGATAGAATCTTCTTTAATAGGAAACAGAGCAGATTGCTAACCCAATGCCCCCCCCCAAAAAAAAAACAGCTCAATATTTATTTGACTCACTGTGTTACCAAGTTTTGATCTTTGATTACTCTATTCTTTGTACTAGCATGCACAGAAAGAGGGGGAGGAGGAGAGGGGAAAGGGGTGGGGGAGGGAAGGGGGGAGAGAGAGACCTGCTTAATATGCTCTGTACATCTAGGTCTCTTTCCCTTGTCTTATATTTGTCCAAATGCCTTCAGAATGTCTGCATTGGAAATCCACAAGACTAGAAATTAGTTTGCTTAAAACTGAAATTATTTGTATAATGAGCAGATACAATCCTATAAACATGGAATGGAAAAATGAAGCAAGAAAGAGAGATTTTATGAGAGAACATTTTTTCCTCAAGAGGAGATACAAAAACATATTTGTAAAGTAATAATAATAAGGAGGAGGAAGAAGAAGAGTCATTTAACCCTAGTTAATCTCTCATCTTTGTGTCTCTGCTTCCTTGTTCATAAAGAAAATAATGGTGTATGTAGGATACGGAGGTCTTGGGAATAAATGAGTCAAAATATGTTAAGAGACATAGAATATTACCTTGTAAAGAGTGGATACAACATAAGTGTTAGATTCTATTAATATTATCGAGGATAAGTGAAACTCCATCAATATACTTGAACCTTTGTTAAAAGAAATGTGTGTTTTAAGAAAACTCTAACATTTTATCACTTGGGATTTCATTCAGCCCTTTATTCTGCTTCCTTAAATGTTTAATTTAAACTAGCTGTGTGTTTTCAACTAATACATTTGGGATTTGATTTGTTTTAAATAATGGAGGCAGCTCTACTTTGTGAAAAACACTTTACTCATTTTGTAATTATTGAAACAGACTTAATTTTTATTATTGGAATTTCTCCTGTGAAGTTCTTAGATTTTAGTTTTTACCTTTTTCTCTCTCATTTTATCTGTCAAAAAATGTGAAATCAAATGATGAAATTGAAGCAAAATAAAGCACATATAGCAAAGAAAATTAATTAATATTTTCTTTCTTTTTCCAGAGCACTTTAAATGTTGACATTTTAAAACATTTGGTATCTTACTACAGTCTCACAACAACAGAAAAAATGGCCTAATTAGCCAAATGAAAATCCAGATTTCCAGTTTACTCTTTTAAATACTTGATATAAACCTTACCAATTATTTAATTAAATAACCATGTATTTATCTGGTTTTTAATGAAATTACAAAAGGACTGAACATCTACGAGAACATTGAGGATACAATGAGTAGGATACCACACCATCAGTAATACAGTGGTACACACAGGGTATTTCACAGAGGTGGAAAGTGAAGCACACAGGTGGCAGGGACAGTTCAAGTTTGAATTTAGGCCGTGCAGCTACCTGCCTGTGCATTTAACCACTTCACGCTGCCTCCCACAAAGTAGCGGAAACACTCCATTGCACAGTTTCAGGAGACATCACTGTTTCCCAGAATATATTTGATATTGAACAAAATATGTATGTTGTCCTGTTCCTTGGTCCATGTTATAAACAATAATAACATTATTTCTTTATAAAATGATAAGGAAAAGTATATCATTGATATAATTATCAATTAAGACAAGGATGACTTCAATGTTAATAGTAAAGATAATGAAATAATATTGAACTGTATGATTTGATTACCTAGAGTAATAAAAGCAATTTTTTAAGGAAATGTTATTTCCGCAGACGACACACGCTGTGCATAGCTGAATTCATAAGTGTGCTGCTTCTGCAGAGTAACAAAAGGAGGTATTCTCAATGCTCGGAACTTGCTTGAAGTTTGGCATTTTGTTTTTTCTTTCTGATGAATAATTATTGAGAAGGATTTCAAATTTATTTAATATTCACTTTCATGGTGTATTCTGATTTCAAAGTTTGTGAAAAAGAAAGATTTATGTGAAAAATTTCAATCACATCCAATGTCTTCTTTTTTATCATTAATATTCATACAGGTAGTCTGATCTGATACTTGCACAGATCAAGAGAAACCAGAGTTAATAAAAACAATATGTCAGAGAAACCAGAGTTAATAAAAACAATATGATTAACACATTTCAACCTCATATTCATATTTAGTAAATAACATTTCAGGTTTCTTTTCGACCCTTCCCTGACTTGCCAAGCCTCACTGGAGAAAAAGACCTGAAGTAGAAGCAGGAAGGTGAGGATTAGATTCACACATTGGTAAGTGAACTGTTGATATTGCATTCTAATTGTATCCACATCAAAATTCAGAAAGAAAAGAAAAGCCCTTTAATCTTCAATTTAAAAATGTATCTTTAGGGAGAAATATAATTTTCTCTTAATCCTTTTTTATATGAAATCTTTACATTTTAAATTTTCTCTTCTATGATAGCGGTATGTATTGACCACTTAGTAAGTGCTTATAACTTATATGCTGAATAATTTTTAAATTTAGTTTATTTACTACTCTCAGAGTTCTTTGGTATAGCTACAGTGTAGTTTTCAAAAAATTATCAAATTCTTTAGAAAATTAAGGATAAAAGGGAGATTTCTCAGTCCAATTAAAAATAACCTAATGTCATATTTAATGATTAAATATTTAATTCAGTCCTTTTAGGCCAAATAAGGATTGAAATTTTCACTATTATATTCAGTTTTGTACTAAAGGGTGGTTGTATGCGCTAGTGAATATAGCAAAGAATAATATATTAAAATAAATAAAAGGCATAAAATTGGAAAGGAAGAAGTAAAATTTTCTCTATTCAGAGAAGCTATGATGAAATATATAGAGAAATCTTGGGCATGGTTTGGCAAACACTTTTTAAAGGTCCAGATAGTAAATATTTTGGGGTCTGTGGGCGATAATTATGGTCTATATTGCACTCAACTCTGTAGACAACCAAAGAAAATATATAAATGAATGAGCATATCTGTGTTCCACTAGAACTTGGATTTACAAAAACAAGAGGTAGGACAGATTTGTTCCATATTCTACAATTTGTCAACTCCTGATCCAAGGAATCTACAAAGCAATTATGATGAACTTTAATAAGTAAATTTATCAAGGTCACAGTTTACAAGAATTAATTTAAAATTCATTGTATTTCAGAAAATAGGAAGAAACAATTGAAAATTAACTTACAAAAATTCTCATTAATGACCACTAAAAATATAATATACACAGGAATACATTTAAGAAAAAGTGAAAAGTTTGGCATTGAAAACTACAGAACACTGCACAAATTTTTTAAAAGACAAATGAAAAGTTGTACCATTTTCATTGGTTAAATGACTGAATATTTTTAAGATATCAGTTCTCTTCAAATTTATTTGTAAATTAATTGTAATTCCAACCATAAAAACAAAGGCATTTTAAAATATAGAGGTGGACAAGCTATTTCTAAATGTTTTTATAGTTGGCACTACTATAGATGTCCCCCACTTCCCCCCGTGGGTCATGCATATATGTGTATATGTTCTTTGGCTAATCTTATCTAGTCCCCTCTAACCCCTCCCCTATGAGATCTGTCAGTCTGTTCCATGTGTCCATGCCTCTGGTTTTATTTTGTTTGTCAGTTTGTTTTGTTCATTAGCTTCCATATATCAGTGAGATCATAAGGATTTCTCTTTCTCTGATTGACTTATTTCTCTTAGCATGATATTCTCCAAGTCCATCCATGCTGTCACAAAGGGTAAGCATTCCTTCTTTTATTCAACCATGCAGAATTCCACTGAATAAATGTACCACAGCTTTTTTTATCCACTCATCTACTGAACAATACTTGGGGTGTTTCCAGATCTTAGCTATTGTAAATAATGCTGCTATGAACATAGTGGTGAATATATTCTTTCTGATTAGTGTTTTGAGATTCTTCGGCTACATTCCCAGAAGTGGGATTGCTGGGTCAAAAGGCAGTTCCATTTTTAATTTTTTGAGAAAACTCTGTACTGTTTTCCACAATGGCTGCACCAGTCTGCATTCCCACCAACAGTGCACTAGGGTCCCCTTTTCTCCACATCCTTGCCAGCATTAGTTTGTTGATTTATTGATGACAGCCTTTCTAGAAGGCATGAGGTGATATCTCATTGTGGTTTTAATTTGCCTCTCTCTGATAATCAGTGACATTGAGCATTTTTTCATATTTCTATTGGCCAATGTACCTAGAGTAGACCAAACAGTGTTTTAAAAGAATATAATTGGAGAATTTACACTACCTGACTTTAAGAATCACTATTAAGCTTCACTAATCAAAAAAGTATGATATTGGCATAGGTTAAATAGATTGAAGGAAGAAAATAAATAGTCCAGAAATAGATCCACGCATATGTGATCAACTCATTTTTAACAAGTAATTCAAAGTAATTCAGTAAGAGGGAATTAAAATCTTTCAACAAATGGTACTGGAACACCTTATACATATGGAATTAAAAGGATCCCAGTATATATGAACATGAATTCTAGATGAGTTGCAGGTCTAAACATAAAAATAAATAAATAATGTTTCTAGAATAAAATGTAGCTTATTTTTATGATTTGGGGAGAAGCAAACATTTTTTGCACAGGACATAGAAAGCAATAACCATAAAGTAAGAAAAATAAATAAATTAGACTGTCCAAATTACAAATATCTGCCTGTCAAAAGACACCATTAAGAAAATGAACAGATAAGTCATGACTGGGAGAAAATATTCACACTACAGAAATCTGACAGATTTATATTTAAAACCTATATAACAGAAAATAATTGTTTAAAAGATCTAAAAAATTTAATACCTAGTTCACAAAAAATATATATGAATATTTGAGATCTCTCCAAAAAGTATCCAGCCATGTAATAAGAAAAGTAAAGACATTTATTGAAGAAGATACAAGATACAAGAAACATTGCACATAGGACAATGATGCCCCAGTCCTCTTCAAAGTAGGCACCTTGAGATCTTACATAGTTCTCCCAGTCACCACCAGCTGCCCTGTTACATTTTTCTGAATCTCATTAAGGGTCTGAAATCTCTTACCTTTCAAAGGTGATTTTAGTTTTGGGAAAAGTCATTAGTTGCGACACCAAATTTAGGCTGTAGGGAGGCTGAGTCTCCTGGGTGATTTGATGTTTCATCAAAAAACTCTGCTTGAGACATGATGCATGAGTGTGTGCATTGTCTTGATGAAGCTGCCAATTACCAACTGCCCATAGCTGTGGCCTTCTGAATCATCTGAATAGTTTCTGTGGAGGAACGTTCAAGCTTAATGCAAAATTTGATGCAGATTAGTTGCTCTACTGGCTCAGTCATTTTGAATATGAAGGACACACAGTATACACACCCACTCATTGGCATCTACCACCCCCACTGACCAGTACAGTGAAGTCATCATTGTTTACACATGCACATTCCAGTTCACTCTTCTTGGGTGCCAGGTTACAAAATCACATGATCTGTTCTTGTTATATTAACAATGGTTGGACTTTTTCCAGACAAGCCTTGTAAGTTAGTAAGTGCATAATAATACTCAATATCATCAATCACCAGGGAAATAAAAATTAAATCCACAATGAAATACCATAACACATTCTAGAAGAGCTAAAATTAAAATACTGACATTATAAGCAGTGATGAGGTTATAGAACTGGAACTCTCATACATTGCCAGTAGGAGTGTAAAAGGGTAAAATAATTTTGGAAAATAGTTTCATAATTTCTAATAGAATTAAACATATATATCTTATGACTCAGCAATTTCTCTTCAATGTTTGCACCCAAAGAAAATGAAAACATATTGTTCATACAGCCTTTAGAAAAAGCTACCTAAATGTTGGAGAAAGGATTTCTTAAAATATGGTATATCTATGCGGTGGATTATTTGTTGTCTTAGAAAAGAATGAACTACTACACTGATACACACAAACACATGGATTAATTTCATAGACATGTTAAGCAAAAAGAAGCTAGACACAAAAAGTACAAACTGGAACTTCATCTACATGAAATTCCAGAACAGGCAAAATTAATATATGGTGAAAAAATCAGAAAGGGTAATGAGGGAACTTTTTAGAGTGAAGAAAATAACCTAAATTCTGATAGTATGCAAATTATGTAAATCTCATCATTTGTCAAAACCTGTCAAATTAGACACATAAGATTTGTGCATTTCACTGCCTGTAAATATTATTATGCAATGAAATTACTGACAATAAATATTGAACTCTGATTGTTTTTCCCCATAGTGGTATTCTACACAAACAAATACTAAAATACTAAATGGATTTGCATTGGAGTTGTATCAGCATGTACTCATGACTTTTAATGTATTGAATATAGAAATAGATAATCTATAGTACTTTATGTTCTACAGTTTATAGAACTTTTCTATATTTATCATTTTCTTGGCTCTGTCTGGAAGCAATAGCATTCTGTTTCCAATGAGTACACCTAAATATCATTTACTTTCTAAATACTTTATCTATTAAAAGGAACCAAGACTACTTGAAAGATTGGGGCAGGAGAAATATAAATTGGACTTGGAACATCCTGTTAGAGCAGAAAGTAGAACATGTACCAAAAAAATGATGAGGCCATAATAAAAAGACACAGGAGCCAGTTGGAAAGAATCTCTCCTGGCCAGACCTTGAAGAATTTGAGCATGAAGACACATAATAATAGTAAGTATAATCTATTTCATAAAATAAGAAGTAATTAGCCCATATGTATATAAATAAGGGAAGTAGATAAGTAACTAGGAGGAAAGGGAAAGTTCTCCCTTATAGTGGAATGAATATTAATAAATATTTCCAATATTTAACACACAGTTAAGCTTTAAAATCATCAATGGTTGATAAAAGTAGTGAGTGAAAATGTGATTACACAGAGAAATGTGCAGCATCTCAATATATCTGCACACATATAATTTATTAATAAAAAAGTGAGAAGGAAATTTACAGTAGAGAAGCCTGGCAGTAATCATTTTCATTAAGAAATCAAAGCTAATACGTTGTAATGGTGAGAAACTAATTCAGACCTCCTTAGATGATGCATTGAGAAGAGCATAGTTTGAGTTAATTGATATTCTTCACTAAAAACTCATAGTCTGATCCTCCAAAAATCAGTTCATGATCAGGGACATTCCACAATGTCCTGATTACTCCAAAAATATCAATGTCACAAAGACAAGAAAGCTGAGGAACTCGTCCACATTTAGGAGACTAAAGAGATTTGGTAACTACATGTAATATATGATCCTGGGAAGGATTCTCTTTTGGAGGAAAAAATTCCAGAAAGAACACTGTTGGGACCATTGAATAAAACTGAATGTGGAGTCTGAATTAGACAATAGTGGACTGCTGTTAAATCTGACTGTGATAACTATACTATGGTTATGTTAGAGAGCATCATTTTCTTAGGAAAAACACACTGAAGATATTTAGGGATAAAAGTGCATGATATCTCCAAATTACTTTCAAATTTCAAAAAAATGCAGGTTAGATTATATAGAGAAAATAATAAAACAACTGAGATAATATGTAAACCATTGATGAATTTGGGAATTCCTTGTACTGCTCTTGTAGCTTCTGTGAGAGTTAGAAATTATATGGAAATAAAAAGCTTTTCTCATTTGTAGCTAGTAGAAGTGTGAACTAGATGTTTTTTTAAGTGTCTGGCAATCTTCTTACTTTTGCTTTTCTTTGGGGTCCTGCCCAAACATTCATTGGGAATATCTGGCAGCCAGATTTGTCCTACAGAGGACCTCTACCCTGGCTACCACTGATTGAACATGCTGAAGATTCCTGATCCAAACAGAGTCACTATGATTTTTTCCCACTAGCTATTTTAAAAATAAGACTAAAAGATTAATTTAAGAAAAAAAACGCATACTTTGTTCTCATAGCTGTTTGTTCCCAGAGTAACATTTGGTCTTTCTCTTTCTCTGCACATTACTCATAATTGATTTATCTGAATGGTTAAAGAGTGGTGCTAGGACCTTTATCATTCCTTAGCTTTCTTTGAGTAGAATTAATACTTCTCATACAATTGGCTTCTTTCCTGGTCTGTTCCTCCACGGTGTGAGTTTCCTGGGGAGATGCTGTCCCTGCAGGGGTGAAACCTGTATCTCTAAGAGGATTTAATTCAAGAGAGAAAGTATTAGGAAGCCCATTTGGCCTTAAATTCAACCTACATGCTCCAATCCAGTCTTACTAGGAATAAGGCCGATATTTTTACCTTCATCTGTCTGATTCCTACATCTCTAAAATTGGTTCAGAACTACGGGGGGAAAGGCGTGTGATTAATTAGCACCCTCAGACTGCAACTACTGCCAGGCAGTCCCCGCAGGGCGGCTGGAAAAGCAGAGAAGAGCAGCCCACAGGAAGAGGGATGACGCAGACTTGAAAATACAAGCATCGATGAATAGCTCTTTAATTCCTTATTCCAGTCCCTTCTTCAATGACAGTTACCTTCGTCTATCCTCTTGGATACTCGTGTCAGGAAAAAAATACACATACCTCTTTAGAAGAAATTGTCGTTTGGGACTTAGACTGGGATCTAGAGGGTCTGAACTGATTCCAGGCATTATTCTTCCTGCCTGTATGGAAAATTCTTAGACATACTTCTGTAAATTCTGTAATAATGGATCTTATACTTACAGTTGCTATAAAACCTGGCCTCATATTCTTCTGAGGGGCATTTCAATTTCAAGACCACAAAGAAAGACATCATTTGGGGGTAAGCTGATTATAATCTTGTACTCCTACGTAGATGTTCCCAAGACAGCCTCAAAAATGAAGAAGTAAAGACACAGAATACCAAGAGAAGAATGCTACAGACTGGACTCCTGCTGGTGAAATCAGGATCCTTTGTCTTAACCCCACCGTCCCTTTCTTTCTAAAAGTTGAGGTGGAAGGAACATCCTTCCAACAGGTTGGGAACAACCCTCACAAAATGATGGTAGTGGGGTCACTGTGGCAGAATGATGATAAAGTGATTGAAATTTAGTCAAGAATTTGAAATAGGGAACTTGCCAGAGGGGCGATCTTATTTCTCCTACATACAGAGAAATAAGGTTTACATTTGTCTTCTCCTCAGAGACTGAACAAGAAGTGAGAAAGAAATGAAGTGAAACATTTAAAGAGTTGATAGAAAACCCCACCAGCCTAGAATTCTGTATCCTGTGAAATTATCCTTCATAAGTGAAAGCAAAAAAAAATTTCTCAGACAAAATTGAGAGAAACTATTGTCTGTATTATCTGTCTTGCAAAAAATATTTAAAGAAATATTTTTGTATTGTTGTTCATGTACAGTTGTCTCCATTCTACTCCCCCCAACTGCCCCCTGCCCACCCATCCCTGCCTCCCACCCTTGCCCCCACCCCCTTTGGCTTTGTCCATGGGCTCTTTATACATGTTCCTTGATGGCCCTTCCCCTATTTTCCCCCATTATCCCTCTTCCCCCTCCCTCGGGTTATTATCAGTTTGTTCTTTATTTCAATGCAAAATATAACCATAGACATTGAAATAAAAGAAATTCTTTAGGGAGAAGTAAAATTACATATTTCAGAAATTTGGATCTACATAAAGAAAGAGTATGGAGAAAGAATAAGGGAAGATAAAATAAACATTTTATATTTCTTATTCTTAATTGAACCAGCAGGTGAATACCTTCAAAATAACAATAGCAATATATGTTTATATATGGTTATGAATAAGCATGTACGAATGAAATGAATGGCAGCAATGATGAAAGGGCAGTAGAGAAGAATTAGGGTCATCATAAGGCATTTGTATTACTATAAATATATATTGTAGAGTAGTATACAATGACAATAATAGTTGTATTGTTTGAATACTTTCAAGGCCATTCCACACATCTGTCATCTTATTTATTTCTTACAAAAGTGTAAGATTCTTGCAGAAATGACAAAATTCAATGACTAGCACACTAATGGATTACAACCAAAGCATAGGTTTTCTAGTACCACCCTAGGGACCATTCTATCCAGCCATGAAAAAATTGACTTTTTGAAATAATTAAAGTCACAAAACTTAAAAATAAGTCTTTTCTTCAGGGACCTAAGTTTCCGAAAGCTAACCAGAGGTTAATGCTTTCAGAAAGCCTTAACTTATAATAAACAGGTCATGTAATTTCCATTCCATCTGGAAAATGTTCCTCCAAAAAAGATTTCATAAACCATGGGATCTGTTTCTGGCACAAAGAAAAAGATGAGCTAAGAGGAGGAAAGAGGAAGAGAAATACCTTTAGTGAAAAAGTTCATTTGTGTAATAAAATCTTCATTTACAGAAAGGAATGATTTTGGGTTTGGGTGGCACATGAAAAAGGGAAAAGGGTGGGGAAATACAAATTAGAATGGTTAATCTAGACATCACACCAGCCTGGTGAGAAATAGTGATTTTGTTACTATGGTAGAGTTATTAATGTATACTGTTGCACTAAGCTCTAAATCATGTTCAAATCCCCATACTGAGTTGATCTCAGAGGGTAGAAGTAAGATTTGATGATGGAGTCTAGGGTGAGGATTAAAAATGATACAATAGATAACATTAACAAATAATGGGAAAAGATAAGTATGTTCGTTAAGTAGAAAAACTAACATATCTTTCTTGTACAAAATAAGAAAACCTTCTAAAAATTGAAGGCATAGATCTTCAAATAGAGGCAAATAAGTTTATTAAGTAAACCTGTGGACTCACTGTAGGGACTAAGCTTCTATTATAAAGAACAGAGGGACCATACTCACAAAAGTGTGTTTCTTCAGGTCTCTATAGAAGAAAAACAGATGGATAAATGTTTAGAGAAATCATGTGGAAATGATTAATATGAGAGAAACATTGTAACTTAAGATGTGGTGGCTCTTAATACAATAGTGAATGTTTTACCAGAAAAGAATTATGAAATTAAAACATACAGAATTTATTTTAAATGTTTTTCTTTGCTTTCTATTTTATTTTTATTTATGTTCTTAATAAGTATTTTGCTACTTCTGTGAATATTTTAGGGGGAACAAATTACCTTTATTTAATGGTAAAATTATTTGATGTAACCAAAGGAAATATTTCCATGGTATTATCTTTGTAGTCTTATATTTTCAAAGGCACATTCCTAAATTGCCATACTTATTCTACTAAAAATTCACAGCAAAACAAAAAATAAGATGGTAATTCACCCAGAATAAAGAAAATTGCTTCCAAAATAGTCCACTGAGGACTTACCCCTCAATCTTACAAGCACTGATGAAAATAATACAATTAAGATTTAATTTCTTTTACCATCCACCTTATATTCTTTGGACTGTGTTGCAAACATACAGTACACAGAATGTGTCCTTGAACAACTGATGCTGGGTGACATGTAGTAATTTCAACTTTCCTTGTCAGAACATCATCCTTCCCTAAAGGAGAGAATCCCCCAAATGCTTTGGGGGAACGGAACATTCCACAGTGAAGACTGAGAAAAGGGATGGCTTGCACTTCCCTCCAAGCAATGAGTGTGGTACAAGAGAGTGCTTATCACAAATATACCCCAGATGATAGGCTGATTCTCTTTGTTGTATATCTCAAATAACCAGAGAACATTATGCATTGTAGACACAAGTGTACCTCCAATAATTTGTCTTACTGAGTGTTTGTGGTTACAGATGGGGCACTGCTTTATAAAAAAGTAGGACATGGGCTCTGTTTTCTCTGTAGAAAACAGGAGAAGGAACTGTTAAATCCTGACACAGAGAGAGAGACTTCCTTTAAAATAATTTTGGCCTTTCAATTTTGACTGTTTTTCGTTATGTGTACTTTATTCATTTAACTTTCCTTCACTGTCACTAAAGAATGCCTTCCCAGCACCTACTTTTTGAGAAGTAATTACTGTTGCCCTTTCCTTCTACGCAGGGAGAGCAGCAGTGGAAAGAGGGAACAATGGGGCTCTGGCTGGTCTAAACAGTGCCTGACACCCAGGGCCCCAGCGTCCTAACAAGCTGGGTGACAAGCTGGGCATCCTAGGCCTGCTGGGTGACAATGACAATAGGCTCCCTGGGACTATGCCATAGTTAAGGAAGTTATTTACAAGGAACAAATATTTTATTATAAGAGAAAACAGAAGCAAGAAAAATGAAGTAAATTTCTCAATTATAGACTCTCAGCCAGTTTCTAAAAGCTTCCTGTAAAGTTTATAAGTGTAATTGTTAAATGTCTGGTACAAGTAGCAAACAAAATGCCAGTGACTGGGATCAAATAATCCTTTCTGAAAAAATTAAAAAAGAAAGGAAAATAGAGTCATTTTTATGCTGCCAAGTTAAGGCCACAAAAACAAGTTATTTCTCCCTTAAAAATATTATGTTCATGTTAGTAAGGTTTCTTCCTACAGCCATAATTAGCTAATGGCATTGTCTTTTATCAGTGCCGTCTGACTTTAGTTGCATGCTGAGGCCTGTTAACATGTGTGTATCACATATATGAATGTACATTCCTGTTGTGAGAAGTTGAAACCCATCTGTTATGTGGAGGTTGGACATGACTCCAAACCCAGGCAAGTGCATTTATTCATACTGATTTTCACTCACTTTGCCCTATTTCAGGAGATTAATAAAATTAAACTTGAACACTTCTGATTTATAATTAATAACTTTCTGTCTTCTTTACAAGTAAGAGTTGTTCCAGGCCTGGTAACTTAACTTTTAGAAGTTAGTTGCACAACTCTTCTTGAAGGTCTGACTTTCACACCACTGGAGGAAGGTTCACCTGTACCAGCTACCTAGGAAAAGCTTTTTGTTATAACTAAAGATGTGAGAGGCTGTGTGTCCAATGACCAAACATCAGTGAAAACCAAAGTTGCAGGCACTATGCATACCTCCTTTTCCTCCCGCAGGCATCCTGGAGCGGGCAGAAACTAATAGGCAGATACTACATGCATCAATGAGATTTGACTCATTGATATTTATGTCTTAATTACTATTTTAATAAAAGTGTTACAATATTCACTCTTACAAACAAAAAGCTAATTTCTGTTTTTATCATACTTCCGTTGTGTTTGCCACATTTTATATAGTCCCCTTTCGTTTTCCTTTAGAGATATTAGAGCACTCTATTATGATGACATGAAGGATCACATCTTTTCAGTTTCTCCAACTATGGTACAGCCGTGGCTGATCTTTCGAGGCAGGAAACATGTTTTGTTGTTCTTCTACAATGTGTTCATGCTCATAAAATATAGTGCTTGATTGTGCATAGCCAGGCCCTCCATTACCAGAGACTAATTGATTCTTAGAAAGGGGAGGAAGTTTAACACGATTTTCTTTTCCTTGGAGGCTGGAAAAGAGAAAAAAAGCAGATGCTAATGTATTATGTAAGGGCACAAACACACCATTTTTTTCAGGGAAGCATTACTAATGAGAACAATTAACATTTCATAACTGACATAAGGCCCTTAACTATGTAGACAACATATCTATTACATTTTGGTATTCATATATTTTAGTAATTATAACAGATTTGCCACCTAAATTTTTATTGCTAATTCTTTGCAAATACTCCAGAATGGTGAGATTTTAATTTTGCTTTATGGCTCCATGTTGTTAATTTTTATTATTAAGTTATAGGGACAGGTGAATAGAAACTATATTTTATGTTGCCTTTGGAGAAGTATTGAGAATATAACAATACTTTCTCTCCTTTATTACTTAAGTAAATCTGATTAGGAAATAAAATATTCCTTCTTTAAAATCTGAGCTCCTGTGTATGATATGGTTAAGAACTTTGTAACATTCTTTGGCAAGGCTTTAAAAATATTGCCAGTGATGGGGTGAATTATGTTCCCATGATTATGAATGATGAGTTCATGTGTTGAAGTCCTGACTTCTAGTACCTCAGAATGTGACCTTATTTGAAATAGGGTCTTTATACATGGAATCAAGTTAAAATGAGGTCAAAAGATGGTCCTTAATCCAATATGACTGCTACCTTGAAAAAAGGAGAAATTTGGACACAGACATATGCATAGAAGGGATACAATGTAAAGGATGAATGGAAAAAATGAACCTCTAAAAGCCAAGGTCAGAGGTATCTTTCCCTCATAGTCCTTATAAGGAACTAACCCTGCAGACACCTTGATTTTGGACTTTTGACCTCTTGAACTGTGAGACAATAAATTTCTATTGTTTATGTCACTCAATTTATGGTATTTTGTTATGTTATGACTGTCCTGGAAAAATAATACATTACCTAAAAACCTTTGTGGTGAGCAAAATAATGCCCCTCAACTCATTGCCCCATCTTAATTCTCAGAACCTTTGAATATGTAAGATTACTTGGAAAGATACAAACAATTAATGTTGCAAATGGGATTAAGTTTGCTAATCAGATGATCTTATAATAGGGCAGTTATCCTGGATTCCCCAGATAATCACAATGTAGACATAAGGTCCTTTACATGGAAGAGGAAGGAGGTGAAAGCAGTATAATGTGACAAAAACTCTACCTGTTGTTTTTGACTTTGAAGATGGAGGGCAGAAGCCATGATAATAAGGAATCTGAGTGGTCTCTAGAAATGAATTCCTTCCTAGAACCTCCAGGGGGAGTACAGCCTGGTGATGCCTTGACTAGCCCAGAGAAACTGATTTTGAATTCCTGACTTTAGAACTCTTAAGAAAATAAATGTATATTGGTTCAGACCACAAAGTGTCTGGTGGCAATATGTTATAGCAGCAATAGTAAACTAATACAAACTCTATCTTTCCCAGGTTGCTCTAGTGTTAGAAATTCAGTTCTGTATTCTATCACCTTAGTCATATCACTGTTCGGATGATTGATTTGCTAGAAAAATTTTTAGTAGACTGACTGAAAAGAGCCTATAATTAAAATATTTATAATGAGTTTACAATTCATTTTCCTAAATTATCTGGAGACAAACTGAAAGAGCTATAAAAACGTAAGTCTGAACAACCTTGCATGTGACTACACCAAGCCAAAATTAAACTTATCCCCATGTAATTTTTTCTGGGCCTTGATTAAAAACATAAAATAATCTTTAGCCCTCTTCTTCACAATCAAAGATAAGGCAGGTTTGGTAGCCTACCATTTTATTTGTCTTCAAGCCTTACCTAGGCTTGTTGTCAAGGAAATAATAATAATAATTTTGGTCTTTCAAAACATAATGAAGAAAGAGAAAAACAAAATCACATTGTTAGTGATAATGTATATGTTCTTTAAATCAAAGTGATACTCCTGGAGGAGTTCATTAATGGCTTGGACTCATTAGAGTATATTTAAACATCGGATGGGTTATTGGACTTGATATATCCTTATTGTTCCTTCCCAACAAGTGATTCTAAAACTCTGTGATTTTCTGTTGATTTAGATCAAAGCAATGGCACATCAGTTTGTTTTCTTATAATGCAATTTATTGTAAAAAAATCATGAAAGCAAAGCTTTCTTTATTTCATTTGATGATTTGAATTTGTACTCAGTAACACTTCATTTATCTGGCATACATACCTGCAAATGTTTAAAGAATAAGTGAGAAAACATTTTCCAGAGCCAAGCACAGTAACTGACACACAGAAGCCTAATTTAAGCTTTTTAAAAACTAACTGGATATTCCTTTAGTTGAAAAATCTTTTTTAATTTCTAACCTAAATTACAGTGAAATTCCTCAGAATATGGATTTTATGAATATGAATTGCAGTTGCTTCATGATTCAGACACGGTATTGTGACCATTTGCTCATAAAAAAAGAAAGTATTGCTTGGCTCTCCAATATTGAGATGCTGATCTGTGAAGCTAGGAGCCTCAGACTCCTTTGTGAGAGTGACTTTATGGGGACAAGGGTATATGAGTGATAGGGAGGTATTCCTGTGGCAAATATTTCATTAAGACAGTTCAAATGTTGGATTTCACATTTGGTTGGGAAAAATTGCCTTAGTGATCTTTATCCCAATAAAATTTACATTTATATAGAATATATTAATAAGAACATTTCAACTATGTCATAGACTGATGTCTGTCCCTAGACACAAGGCTAACCAGGAGTGGTCACATGACTAAGTTGTCACTAGGAGAATATAAATGGAAGTGGTGTATAAAATGTTTGGACTTTATCACTAAAAGGAGGCTGGTCTTCCTCTGATCGCCCAAGTTTCTTTATCCCTCTGCTTAGAACAGGTATGTGATTTCTAGATCCCTCTCAACTTTGAAATTTTAGAATGAAGGTCACACCACCAAGGACATCTGGAAGTAGTCTGGGTAACTAATTACTCTTAGACCACCATAAGAGCCTTGAATTATCTAAATTTAGACTGTGAGAGAGAGAGAGAGAGACTTTCATCATGTCTGAGCCACTGTCATTTGGGTTTATATTACATGCATCTAAAACTAAAAAAAAAAAAATACTATCTTATTGGCTTTTATGACATTACTACTAAAGACTGTTAAACCTAACTGAATATTTATAACCAGATACATAAATCATAGATCATATTTTGTGCAATTTATTTACTTATGAGTTTAGCAAAGACAGCAATTGTGTGAAAAACCTAGGCATCTGCTTGCCTAATAATTATTTTCCTATTAATGCAATAGATTTAAAGAGTGCTGTGGCTTTAAAAATGTGTTGCATTTGGTAAAATTGAAAGCTCTCATCTCAGCTTACAAGAAAAGTGTATGCTCCATAATACTATTTTCAATTTAACTCAATCACAAGAATACTCAGAAGTAAAACAGAGCAACCACCGCAAAGATAGATCTCTGAAGAATAAGTATATTTATAGCTCAGGGTTATAATCAGTCTTTTAAGTAACTGTAAACAAATGTTTCTAAAGCTTTTGAAGTAAATACCATTTTTTCAGTTAAGTCGAAAAACACCATTACCCAGAAGAATCAGTTTGAATTCATAGACAATAACAAAGCAAATTGTCTTGCTAGATTAGTCAGTGAGTAGGAATGTTCATGATTCACTACTCAAAGAGAAATAAAAACAGAAATGACTTTAAAAGAAGAAATGGGCTTTCAGGAGTCAAAATAATGGAGTGTTAGTGCTGTCATTTATTAAGGAATACTGAAGAAATTTAAATATGAAATATGGCAACTTAATAGATATCTGCACCAAGAAAAGAATACTGATAAAACATGCCCGAGAGACAGTGGAAGGAGAAGGAGCTTCTACACATGTCCACAATGACAGGGTTGAGTTATCCTTGGGATTAATCTGAGGAAACCATGAGCAAAGGCCTCCAGGGAACAATATAAGAGATCTGGACTGAGATGAAAATCAAGCTGCCTATTCAAGTAGGAATAGGGCACATAATGAACAAAAGTCCAGGTAGTAGGAAATCAGCATAGTTCACTCTAGGTGACATTATTAGGGAGTTGTAGCAGCAGGATCAGTTGGTCAGTGATGGAGAATGAAGCTATTTGAGGTAAAGGTCACTAGGCAGAAATGGGTTAGAAGGCAGAAAATGTTAGTGGGAACAGGAGGAATGAGGCCACATCTCAGTCATTATGTACTTGAGGTACACTAAAAAAATCCCAAGTTTATCAAGACAGTCTTTAAATTCCAAAGTCAAAGATATGTGAACTACAAATGGAGTACTCAATGTTTAGCCATGACCTACTGTTGTATAATTGTAGTCTTGGACTATTGACCTTGGGGACAAATAAAAGTAAGCTTAGACTAAAGAGATTTCAGGTGGGAAGACAAAAAAAATATTATTTTCTTCTAAATTCCTATGGCACTATAGAAAGTAATATGGCCCTATAAGTTGGGAAGAGAAGTGTGGTCAAGGTTGTAATCAAGAGTAACTAGATAATATAGGAGAGGTGAAAATGGGACTCAAATACATGCAAACAACTAGAGGGGGGAAATAAGGATGGAGCAGGTAGTGGTGAAGGCAGAATCTGGGTGTCCTACTGTTACTAAACAAAAGTGAGATTTTGCTGCCTGCCACCACCCACAGGCATAGTCTGAAGACAAATGTTGGTGAGAAAGGAAAAGAAGTCTTCATTAAAATGTTGCAAAATTTGGGAGGGTGGGAAACTCCCCAGCTCCAGGATCATCACTTCCACAAAACCCAGACAAAGCCCAGCCATCTTCAGAAACAGAAACAGTGTCCACAATTCCCGCTCCATCCTTATCTGTCCTTTGTAACCTGAGGCTGCTAAGGGCTGCTAAGCAGAGGGCTCTCTGGCTGCAGGCTCATCTCTTGGGTCCATGTGTGGGGCCTGGCACCACCATCGTCACATGGCTCCCAGGACCTAGCTGATCCTGCCAGAGCTCTAGCCCACACATTTAGGAGGTGGATCCCAGAGAAAGAGGGTGGATCTTTGCCTTCCCTCTGTTTATATTTCCCAGCCCAAACCTTCATGCACTCTGGAAGAGTCCAGCTGCCCCAGTCAATTCCATCCTTGTCCATGCATAAACTGACTGGTCAGCACCTCTCCCTGTCGCCATGTTGCCCTTTATGGTACTTGTGCCACTGTTTACTCTGGGATAGAAAGGGAGTAGAAGGCATTTTCTCTCTGTCAATCACTCTCACCAGCCAGGTGTAAACTCAGCGCCATGACTTCCTCCTGCACTGCTTTGCCTAAGGGCAGGGAGATTCATCGTCCCAGGCTGCACTAGCAGTGTGGCTTCACCCAAGCTGCCTCTGGCATTTCCTGTAGCCCCTCCCTCGCTCCAGGGTCTGGCCAGGCCATCTTTCAGGGCTACCTGTATCAATAGTGGGTTGTATACAAAGTTAGTCAAGGGAATTGGAAGAGATCTGGACTCAAAAAGGTCTGGAACCCTAAGTATGAAGCTGCTGAGGAGTCAAAATGCAAAAATGCAACATGACAACATGGAAACAGAAGGAAGTTCATAAAATACATTTTTCCTCTTTTATATTTCTTCAATGTTTAAATATAAATAAAAAAATTAAATATAAAGACTTAATATAAATAGACTAAATATAAAATTTTTGAATATAAAGAAGAAATAGATATAAAGAAGAAACTTTTACTGAATCGCACTTTACCCTTCCATCTTATCATTTTCCTACTTTCACAGTTTCACTCATGTTTGTCTCAAGGCTAGAAATTCCTTCCTCTCAACCAGATACTTGGCACAATCTACTTATCTTCCAAGTTACAAGTCAAATCCTTCTCTTTCATAAAAACTTCTCAATCCCTAATATCCAAAATCCTCTCTAGTTCCCCTAAACTTCTATAAGGATTGTTTCTCTTATCAGATGTTTTTTGTATTGAAATTGGTATTGTTCTTGGTCTTTCTCAAATGGAGTTCTTTGAGGATGATACCACTATTAAGTGCTGGAAATATAATGATAAATTAGACAATCCACTAATCTTTGAGAAGCTCACACTCTAATGAGTATGTTTATGCGTGTACAATATAATTAACAACACTATCATCTGACCAGCTCCTCAGGATCGCAAAGGGGGCTCATTAGTCCTACCTGGCAGGGCTGTGAATATGCTTTAAGAGGAGATTAATGAAGGCTTCCTGCCCTACATACACTCATTCATTCCTGCACTCTTCCTTTCACATCAGAGAGTGGGCCCCGAAAACACGTTTGAGTCTAAAGAGCTTTGCCTCTCTAGCCAATGTTGGTCTTATGGGAGGAGTAGAAGCCTGGCCCAAGCTAAAGTCATTGATCTGTTTTTCCAAGATATTTGTAATTTAGGTATAGAAATTCTAGCCCTTTATGTTATCAATTACAGTGAAAGATTTTGTAGCCTGTGATAGCTATTTTCCACCATATAAATTATTTTTTTAGAAGAGTCCAATCTTGAGACAGACAAGTATAAGGCAGAGAGGTAATGATACTTGAAGAAAAGAGAGGATATGACACTTAGCTTCACAGAGAGACAGGAAAAGAGTTTTGATTCCAGTCCATTTGCAGTTTCTCACTTCAATCCTTCTTGGGCTGCCTGCATTTCTTGCCCTTAGGTTCTGTTTGATGACCTGTGTGTCCTCCCATTAAGTTTACAGATCCCATAAAATCTAGCTTAAGGGAGTCTCTATTACTGCGTCCGAAATATCTTTGACTAAGTCAGTTATGTCTTAAAAGATAAATAACAATTTGCCAAATATAAATAGGAACAGGGCAGAATACCTCAACAAAGGGAAAAAAATTACCAAAGATATAAAAATGTGACATTTATGTTTGAGAAGTAGACTAGAGTAATTAAACCATATGATGAGTAAGGGGATTGTTGAAGCCTCATTAAAAATAAACCTAAACATCTTATTAGGGAATGTGGACTTTATCCAAACATCATGGAAAAGAGGACAGATGTTATTAAGGTAGGCTCCAGCTGAAAAAGATTAGGCTTTCTCTCCAGTCATATTGAAACACGGAGAAATGAAGGAACTCACCATATGCCACCTAGAAAGTCGTGGATATACACAGTTTTCAAACCCAGACAGTCTAATACCAGTGTCCACACACAACACTACTCATAATATCACTTTATTTCTTGGAGTTTCTGTGTTCAATAGTCATGGTTTGTTCAGAGATTTAAAATTATATATTGAAGCACCCATTACATAAATGGTGCTGCTCAGTTAACGGTAGTTCACGTTGGTCATCACTCCAAAGCTCTTCCAGAGGGAGATCTCCAGCACCCAATCGACGTGCCTACCTCTATCCTTAAAATTGGTACTAGTTTCTGAATGGATCCATATATACTAAATGTAGTCATAATTTATTTCAAAATTTTAAATTTAACACCAGCCTTTTCTCTGTACAGCTACACATTCAAGAGAACAGAACACCACAGGCATCTGGGGGCCTCTGTTGATCAGTTCTTCACCCCAGAGCTCAGAATCCCTTCTAGCTGATCATCATGTTTCACGTGTCTTGTCTTCTCAACTCCTTGATCCACTTCATCCCCCTCACACACATCCGATGTACTGTCCCCTTCCACTCACGCTCCCCATAGACTTACTCAGTCACTCACATTGTCTACAATTTAGCTTTCTATAGCTGACTTTGGCTAAGTTTCAGGCTTTTGGTATTTTCTGCCCAGTTTCTCTCTTTTTATCTGTTTATTTAATTTTACCTCTTGTTATTCACTGTTATCATCAAAACCAGAAATGGAGAGTCATCCATGACTTGATGGGTATAAAGAGTCAGCTATAGAAGATAAATAAGTTCTAAAGTTCTGCTGTACAACGTAGTGCCTGTAGTTAATAATACTCTAATATGCACTTAAAAGTTTGTCAAGAGGGTAGATCTCTTAACATGCCCATTGTGTGGGATATCAGGAGTTTTACCCTTGGTTTTTAAAAAAGGAAATCTCATGATTATCTGAGATAAGTAATTCTGGATGTATGTAATAACATGGCACAATAATGCTTGTGTTAGGGGAGAACATTCAGATATTTTTAGAGTGATTTCTGTATCTTATGTATCACATTTGATTCCTAGGGATTTTAGTGAAGTATTAGTATTTCTTTTTGCCATGTCAAGTATTCTACACACACACACACAACAAAGACACATAGAGGTAATAGATTACTTATTATCTTGAATTTGGTGTTGGTTATCCAGATGTATTCATATATACAAATTGAACACATAAAATACATGCAGTTTAAAAATATCAATTACA
Organism: Tonatia bakeri; assembly: GCA_004024845.1. Classification (NCBI taxonomy): domain Eukaryota; kingdom Metazoa; phylum Chordata; class Mammalia; order Chiroptera; family Phyllostomidae; genus Tonatia; species Tonatia bakeri. Next base: position 493,630 of record PVIA01000264.1, read on the forward strand.
CCTCAATAAAGCTATTTCTAAAAGTGTCAATCTGCTGATTCCAGAAGGAGATCACATTGATTTGAGTTAGTAGGTTCATGTTGAAACTAGACATGGTTGAAACAGTTATTTACAAAGTAGTTCCTCCAAGTGGGCATCCCAACAACTATATCCACTTGCCTGAGCACAACATAGGTCACTGGCAACAGTTCTGGTGTTGGTGTATACCAAGCAAATAGCATCTGTGTAATTCTGATTTGTCATGGCTAAGCAAAATCCATATAGTTCAGTCTCCTGTGTGGACCATATTTGTATTCTTTCAGTCCATTTGTGGTTTGATCAGTTATAGTAGAGAATTGTTACAGACTAAATGCTTGTCTCCACCAGACACATAAGTTGAAATTCTAACCCTTAATGTGATAGCATTAGGAAGTGGAGCCTTTGAGAAGTGACTAGGTCAAAAGAGTGGAGCCCTCCTGAACAGGATTAATGTCCTTACATAAAAGAGACCTCAGAGAGCTCTTCCACCCCTTCCATCACTTGAGGAGACAGTGAGAAGAGGGCCATCTATGAACCAGGAAGCAAACCCTTATCAGACACCAAATCTTTTGGTTCCTTGACATTGGACTGCTCAGCCCCCCAAAATGTGAGAAATAAATATCTGTTATTTATAAGCCACCCAGCCAATAGATAAGCATATTCTCAAAGGTAGTCACCTAAATACCTAGCACTGCCATTGGTATTTTAAGCTCTGTTTACTTGTTCTTTAATAACATCTTCAAAGAGCGGGGCTGTAGATGACACAAACATAAAATGGACATAAGACTGAAAAAGTACATCTAAATAGGTAAAAATATATGAAAGAAGCTCTACTATATTTGCCACTAAAGAAATGCTATCTGTCGATCCTACCTGCTATACACGCACTAGGAAGACTAAAATAAAAATGGCGGATGGTACCATGTATTGGTGAGATATAGAAAAATTAAAATATTCATACACTGCTAGTGGTAGTGTAAATTGTTTTAGTCACTTTGAAAAATTATCCGGCAGAACCTACTAAAGCTATCACCCATGCCCTGTGAGTCCATATCCTGTATATCTAAGAGATCCACATGTATATAAGTGTGTGCATTTTCATTTATGTATGCATGTTCACTAGCAGAATTATAGCTAACATCTGAAAACACAATGTGGATGTCTATCAGCTCTAAAATGGATAAATGACCTATAGTATATTTCTTATGTCTTCCAGGATTGAGAATAAATAAACTACAACTATATACAACTGCGTAAATCGATCTCAGAGATAATGCCAAGTGAAAAAAGTCAAGGACAAAACAATTCACTGAATTTTTTTTAGTTTAGATAAAATTTAATTACAGACAAAATTAATCTATGGTGAGAAGTCAGGGCAGTAGCTCCACTTAGGACTCATATGAAAGATAAAGGAGTCTTCTGAGTACTAGTCACATTCTGTTTCTTGATCTCAGCACTGTTATTTCAGTGTGTTAATTTCATAAAAACTCACTGAGCCGCACATTATGATGTGTGCACTTTCCTTCATAAACTTCAATTAAAAACTTCAAGAAGAAAATGTAAGAAAAAGATGGAGACTTTGTACTTTAGCTGAGTGAAATTCACCAGGAGACACTGAGACTGTCTACATTGTGGGCTCCGCTGCTACAGGCTTGTAGCCCTGATGTACTTTTCTTGTGTCTCAGCCTTTGGCAAATTCTTGAATATACCACCTTTATTTAATGAGAAAGGAAACTCTGCTAAGCAACTCTATTTTGCATAAGTGTTACAATGATGTAACACAGGATATAAATGTAATTTCTAGATGCACAGTAATTAGATGTTTTTCTATAGTTAGTGTTGGTATCAACTGAAACCCAATAATGTGGCAAGCACGGTTGTTCAAATGGAGGTGTGACACCCAGAATGTGTGTACAGGTGCTGCACCATTCCCATGGCATTTCCCATAAACTCCAGTAAAGATGTGTGATCGTGGAAGATCATTGATTGGGTAGTCCTGTGGGGTTTTCAAGGCATAGTCAAGTCAATGGAGATAGCAGACCTCCACACAAAGTCTGTCTTCTTCATGGTAACTTGGTAGGTAATACGGAAGATTTTCAGTTGGCCCATGTTAGGAACCACCCTGCCTGGTATCAGAAGCTGTAACCCCTGCCCAGGCTAAGGCTGAGGGAACGACCTTGGAACCATAAGCCAGCAAGGAGACAAAAGTTTATCTCCCTGGCAGGAGCGCCGCTTTTGCACTTTTTACTTCACCCTGCCTGAACCCCAATGCATGGTCGGTTAGTCAATGACGGGTAAGATTCCCCAAGGGGGGAATGACCTAAGACAGGCACGATCACATGGGAGGCCCCCAAGGAAGGACTTTGGGGGCTATGGCAAAAAGGGGGTGATGGACCCTCACCCCTGGCTTTGACAAAGCCTGAGTGCTCATTCCATCCATGAGAAAATCTCCTTATCTCTTGGTTGCCTTAGTTCCCCTTGCTCCACCTAAGCCTGAAACCATGACAGAGTGGTGCAGCCCTGTACTAGAAAGAGTGGGTTCCCCGGGTGATCAGGCCTAAGAAAGAATATGTAAAATCCTGTGAAACATGCTTTGTTTAGAATGCTCAAGGAGGAAGTAAGTTTGTTTCTCAAAGTTTTACGGCTCTTTGACCCTGACTCAAATTAGGCTCTCAGAGTTCCTTGTATTTGATCCTTACTTCCCTGCAATGAGTAATGAGCTTTACCTGAATTCTTGTACAAACAAACCCAATAAAAGGCCTGCTGGAACAGGGGAACACGCGCCCTCCCCTAGAAAGGGTGGCCAAGGTGCTTTCCACCAGAGAGGATGGCCACTCCGTCCCTACTCCTCCACAGAAAATTGCCTGTTTCTGTGTATGTTCATTTCTCGTGTGTCGACGAGCCATCCGCAGCGTTCCGCGGTCACTGCCGGTTGGTGATTGCGCATCAGGCCCATCCAATTAGGATCTGACAAAAATATTTCTTGGTTGCTCACTTGATACTCTAGTAGCAGGAGTTGTAACCATTCACTAAACACTTCTGTCCTAGTTAACAGATTTAACCTGGAGAGTTGAAATTATCTCAACCTTGTGGAAGGCTTCATGCCACTCAACACTGGGCTGTTTTACTACCTTATGTGAGAAAGAACCTATAGTGTCTCCCAGACAGAGAAGGTCAGGGAACCAATACTGACCTCCCTCTCAATCAGCTTTAGGATAAAACTCTGCAGTCTTCTACTTCAAGTTCTCAGATTTCTGGACAGTTTTCCTTCTAAGTCCACATCCTCCACTCCGCACTCTATCTTCTTCTGCCCAGACTTTGGAAAGAAAACTTCATATTACCCTTAAAGAAAGTCAGCGCAGGGCTCTCTGGGTATATACTCAACTCAGGAGCCAGTACAGCCAAAACCTCAAGAGAACATTTTAAAGTAAAATTAAATGTAATTAGGTTTAAATTCTTTCTCAAAATATCAAGCATTTGTATGAACATTTTAATAATTATTGTTTTAGGCATATAATCACTCTCCTATTTTATTTTAATTAGTTCCAAGCCTGCAAGATGGTCTACTTCAGAAAAAATGACTTATGAAACACAAAATACTATAGTAATGTAAGTACTATGTATCAATTAAGTACTTTTAATTTTTACTTGGGATTCATGTTTTCTAATGAAAAGAGTAGAAAATGTTTCTCAGATACTCTCCTCTGAGAATCATTTTTGGATAAAGAAAACTCAATTAGCTTACATTACTTTCTCACAAATCACAGAGATTCAAGATAATTCTTTTAAGAATGTTGAATTTCTTCTCATTAAGAGCAAATTTATCTATGTCATATAATAAAAGCTATTCATAGTTAATATTAATAATATATCAATGATGCAATAACTAAATTTAAATGTTTAATTATTACCTTCATTACCCTTTTTCTCTTCCAAAAGCCATTTCTATAGCATGGGCAGTAGCCTGATGCCTCACCAAAGATGGCCATGCACCGATCTCCAGGAAGCGTGACTGTGCCACATTACCCAGAAGAGTGGACTTGGCAGATGTAATTGCACTAACTGGACCTTGAGATCTTGAGCTGGATTATCTTGGTGGGCTCCGCCTAATCACATGAGTCCTGCTAGCAGGAGAGCCTTCCCTGCTTGAGTCAGAGGGAAGAGACAAACGAAGAGAGTCAACGTGTGAGAAGGGCTGGATCCGCTTTTTCTGGCTCTGAAGTAAGGGGGACATAAGCCACAGACTGAGGTGGCCTCTGGAAGCTGTCCCAGCCTTCACTCGACAGCCAACACTGGTTATAGAAGCCTCTAATGTCATGTATTGAAACCCTTCATAATCAGAATACATAGAATGATTCCTATTGTTGTCTAAAACCTGACTAATACAGATAGACAAGCCTTAATATTCTGACTGTCAGAAATTAGTCCCATGAGAAATTTGACTCAGTTTTTTCTGGGAATACCTAAAGCTGAACCTCAAGATTATTTGTTGAATATCGTCACTATGATGCATCCACCACCCATAATTCTATGTCTACACTGTGTAAAGCCACTTGAAAAGCTTAACCACTGTCATTGCTCATGCTGACAAAACATTTCCTCTATCCTATGGAAAATTTTCATGTATGCTTTCAACACATTTTTCACTTTTACCCAGAAGTGGACAGAATAGCCTCCTTCCTAAGTCTGGGCTGTGCCTTGCCACTTGGGTTCATAGTGTACCCAGGGTTTCACAAACCTGTGTGATACTCTTATAAACTCATCCTCTAGATAGTCATCCTTACCAAGAATTTTACCAATTCTCCCATTTAAAAAAAGTTATTTCCTTCTATCTTTATTCTAGCACTGAGTTGGGGAGACTCAAGAACATCTGTGTAATCCTCTTCCATTCTATTTGATCTCCTTTCTATCACTAAAATGAATTCCTTTCACCCAGGAACCAAATAGCTTTCTTCCATATTAGTCCATGCAAACCCTGCAGGATGTTAAAATGGTACTCTTCTTGTCTCTATTTCAACCAAGGCATAAAGATATTACATAAATGTCCAAAATGAAACCATTACACTGACATCTTAAAGTCAATTAAAGGGAAAAGTAAAATAACTCAACTCCATAATTTATATTGAAGATATAAACTATTTGGGGGGTGGTGATTGAGGGTTTATGAGAACATTTAATGAGTTTTCAAAATGGCTATTGATATCTGATAAATTCTTATCTGCCCACTGCAAGGGGAAGCAGAAGGATGAGGTTTCCATTTCTACATCCCAGCCTAGTTTGGAAGCCATGAGGATGAACCTTGCAAACCTCTAACATCAGGGAGCAAAACTAAGGACCCCAGCTTCTGCATGCTGAAATCTATTATGCTAGTCTCAGATGATGGCTGAGCATAACGGGAATGCTATAGCTAGCCCCATTCCTTGTAGACATGGGACTCCTTTGATGCTACCTTTGGTCTAAGAACTCCCCAACAGCCCTGCTGACCCCTGCTTACCCCTCCTTAGACAGCATTGAGCTTAGAGCCCTTCCAACTTGCCTTTCTCCCTCTCTTCCTCAGTAGAGTCCAGGCTGGTTGCAGTTTCAGAGCTCTCCCAGCCTTTTCTGACTCCCACCCCACATTATCTCATAGGCATCTCTCCTAATGAATTCCTGTCTTGGCTTCTGTTTCTTGGAGGACCCAAACTAACTAAATGGCAGCCATACAGTAGAAGATGATGGGATTGACTGACCTACAGCTTGGCAGATGAAGTGGATTCTGTCCTGGCTGGTATGTGGGGCCAGAATAGTGCCTGGTACAAGATGATAGTTCCATTGCTAAACCTTTACTGACCAGTGATGACCTGGGAAAATGTCCCAGTGGAGGAAAATGCTGTGGCAAGTTAAGTGTAATGACTCCAAACTCGAAAAATGGTTTTGGGGGATAATTCCTACAAAGACCACAGAGTCGGATAGTTAGTTAAGTTGTATTGACTCACTGCAGAAGGATACTGGCTGAGGGATTTTAGCTTTCAGTTTTGTGGCTGAATACAAAAGCCAGAAGGCATCTCTTACAGTTGAAGAAAAGATACACTTGAGCAGCAGGCTGAAGGGCTGATTTGTTAGAGGTCTGGAGCTTCTGAAATGTTTGAACACTCACCAACTCAGGTCAGTTATGGAAAGTTCAGACCCTCGGCCAGGAAAGGCTGGGAAATAGGAACACAGGTCAGATATATGCAAACTAACTTATAATTTATAAATTATAATTGTATGTGTATAATTTAAGTGACACTGCAACGTCCCCAGACCCTCTGGGCTTGCAGAAGCATCTCACTCTTCCCCACTTCCATTGTGCTGGAACACTTTCCCACAAAAGCCTCTTTCCTATGACGTAATGGGTACCCTCCACTCAGGAACTGCTCCCCCACCCTCTCCTGGCTGCCAGACTAATAACTAACATTAAATTCAGCATAACTTCACTGGAAATGCACTAAGCCTGTTGGGGTGGGGGAAAGAATATACATGGAACCTAACATGGTTCAAGAATTAACTTTCATTTACCAAAAAGTGATAATGAAACACTCTTGGCATTGGATTTTGAAGGTTCTTTATCAAATGGCATCAAAATATAAAGCAGGATACCCTAGAATTCAGGGCAGGGGGCACTTTCTCAGCACAAGGCACTCAACATCCTAGCAAGAGCTCAGGAAATGGGATAAACTCACTGCTGGGGTGGATCTTAGAAGTCTGAATAAAATGTTAACATCTACAGGGATAAAGGGTTTCTAAATAATAGAGGCCAGGAGACTACAATTCCCATAATGACTAGTAAACCTTATAGGTATTCTCTGTATTTGACAGCTGATCGGACTGGTGTCTTTCTCCTCATTAAAATCTAAATGACAAGGGAATGGCTAAGAAGTGGTGACTTGTTTGAAGTGCACAACTAGAGCTTGTCACAACAATAAAACATTCATGTTTTCTGTGAACAAGATAACCACTGTAAGACATAGCCAGAGTGAGAGTGCCTCAGGTCCCGGCTCCCGAAGCACAGAGGCTTCAGTACAAAGGGGCTGAAGTGTATTTTCACTTGTGTAAAGGCTAAGAAGGAAAGGACAGTGCAGAAAAGAAATGCATTTATCCAGGTGAAGGAAACTTCAGAAGAAAGACTCCCAAGGTAGAGGGGCAATTTAGCATTAACATTTTCTAAAATTCTCATTTCCAGGGAGCTTGAGCTAGAAAAAAGGCCTCAAAGTTCAGAAAACCATGAGATTGCATATTTTAATTATTAAACTAAGACAGGGTTTTGTGACCCATGAAGCCATAAAAATCATGAGGCTTGCCTAAAATTTACTTAGGAGCAAGGAAATTACCAGCACACAGAAATAAAGTTGGGAAACCAAATAAACTTGCTTTGAGATTGCATCACTTAAGAAATAATTACCTAAACAAAGAAGACTAAAATAAGATTCTGAAACAGATTCTGGTTAAACAATATTTTTGCTTCCTTTAATGGCTGGAACTAATGCAAACTCTGTTGCAATGAGAGATTTTGTTAAGGAGAGTGATCAACTGTGGCACTAGGCGGCCTGGCACTGAGGGACTGAATATCAAGCAATGCAAGAGAAACAGAAGTTCCAAGGGCATGAAACGGGCTTGCCCATTTAATAAACTGACTTCTTTCCTGGAACATTGCTTCTTATTGCAAACCATTCACTCTTAATATAAGATAATAGTATTTGAGCAAAATAAATTTTCATGGATTATCTATCATACAAGTGCTTGTTTATAATTTAATGCTGTCTTACTATGAATAACAATTTTTTTCCCTTTTGGTCAAAAGTAAAATCACTAGTTCAATTCTAAGTGTGTAAATTCTATTTTAAAAATGTATCAGTAACCTTATGAGTCCACACTGAACCAAAGTTGGTATTTTTTAAACAAAATATATATTTAAATAGCACAATGAATTGTTTCTTGCATTTCCAATTTAAGGCTCCAATAGACAATCATCCATATAGAACTCACTATGACTCAAGGGATCTGCCTTTATGATACATTTGTTGAGAATATATCAGAACAGAAAGTTGCTAAATAACAAGGTTCTTTTAAGTTGAACATTTAATAATTAGAGTTTACTCTCACACCTTCAATCTTAATTTTAACACCTAAAGTAATAATAATTAATAATAGTTCCAGAGTTAACCTTTAAATAAATCATAAGGATTAAGGCCCATTAAAAGCCCATTAACTTTATATCAAACATTATATATTATAGTACAGAGTTCTTTGCATAATTCTTACCACTCAAATTAAATAAATTTCAGAAAAATAGAGAATATTTCTGAAATATTCTCCTTTGGCACTATGTTTGTTCAATTTATTGCTAAGAAACAAATCTTATTCTGAAAGGCCTTGAATAGATTATAAAGGAATAATATTATTCCATTTTCTCTATCCCTCACTTTAAGAAAGATTTGATTTATTTTGGAAGGCATTTTCAGTCATATAGACAGGTAAAATGATAGGACATTGACATGAGCTAATGGGGAAAATGCTGAGGCAAGACATCCCTTTCAAAAATATCTTTTCCTCCTAAAAGACTTACTACTGATAATTTCACTGATTTGTACTGCACCTTTGGCCATATTAGATTTAGGGAATCAGAAAACATTTCATCAGAAGGAGAAGATTACATTATTTTAACTCAATTCCCTTATTCAAGATAGGGAAACTGAGTCACGGAAATATTCCATTACTTGGTTAAAGTTGACCAGCCTCACAAATAATAATACATAAAGGACTAAAGGCAGCCTCCTTGTTCCTACCAGCACACTTTTGCTTCATTAAGCTGGTTAGTGCGTAGATGCCGAACACAGTTTGAAGACTAATTCAGGGAAGGGCAAGGAAGGGAGGAAGGAGAGACTTTTAAATGGAAACAGTTGGAGAGTGATGCTCATTATCTTGATTGTGGTGATCGTTTTACGGGTCACATGACATGTAAAAAGTGATCAAATTATACCCTTCATGTATGTGCAGCATATTCTATGGCAGTTATTCCCATAAAGCTGTTTTAAAAGAGAGAGAGAGAGTTAAAGGAAGAGACCCAAGCTTAAAATGTCATAATGAAACTAGATTGGAAATGCAGTTTGATCCTGAAGCACAGAAAAAGCTCAATAAGTATTTTGTAACTGTTATTTCAATGTAGCTTCAATGATTTTAATATATCCTGATTTTAGAAAATACCTCCATTACACTTCTTTCTTTCAGTAAAAGACTTTTCTGAAAAAAAGAAGTTTATTACTAGGAAGGTCAAGTTAAATTGGATTGAAACCAAAGGTTTCCATATCTCTTTTCATACTTAGAATATACCAGGTTATAATTGATCCTATCTATTCTAGTACAAGGAAGTCACTTAGACCTTTTTCTGAAGCTTACTGAGATGTAAATTAGCCAGCTATTTCCAAAAGAGCTGATTACACTGGCTTGTCAACCTCAAGTGCTTTATTAATAATTTCTTGGGCAGACCCTTCTTAGGCTCTCAGAATCTAAGAGAAAAAAATGTAGAAATCACAAAAGGATTTTAAAGTTCTCATATCTCAGATGAACTAAGGAAAGGGTCATAGTATTTAACTCTAGACCTTTTGAGAAGTCTTGCATAAATTTAGTATCAAAACAAATTTGAGGATGAAAATATGGGTAAAAAACTATTGAGAATTGTACTATGCTACTTCTTTTTTTCAAATATTTTATTTATTTATTTTTAGAGAGAGGAGAAGAGAAAGAGAAAGAGGGGGAGAAAAACATCAATGTGCGGTTGCCTCTCAAACACCCCCTACAGGGGACCTGGCCCACAACCCAGGCATGTGCTGGGAATCGAACCAGCAACCCTTTGGCTCACAGGGTGGCACTTAATCCACTGAGCCACACCAGCCAGGGCTGTACTATGCTATTTCTGCACTGCTTTTGTATTTTGTCCACTATTCCTCCATTTAGCCATTTTTATATTGTCCTGCACAATTCTATCTTATTACACAATTATTGGCCATGGTCACAAAGTACAAAACAATGTGGACTCTACTATCCTCCAAGGCATAGAGGTTAATGCCTTACTGAAGAAGAGATTTTGGTAAAAGTAGATGAGATTGTTAAAGAAAGGATACAGAAAAGTAGGGCTTTCGTAATATTTGCAAAGATCTGGATAAAATGTACTATTTATGTTGTTATATAAAATACTAATATTTGCAAGCAGATGGAAGATAGAGTAGAATAATCTGTTCATGCATTATGCAGGCATATCATTCATTTCAGTAAAGTCCTGTACTTATACAAAAGGTAGACTGACAGAAAAATCAATGCTTACATATGTCAGAATGTGTGTCCATGGAATTTTTAGCTCATATTTTATATCACTTTTTTTCTTATGCATTGAGACTTAACGCACGTGATGTGTCTCAGTATGCACACATTTCTCGCACCGTACCGAAAGATGTGCAGCTGTGTGAGGGCCTGGTTCCTCAGGTCGAATTCTTTTTTTTTTTAATATATTTTATTGATTGTGCTATTACGGTTGTCTCATTCTCCCCCGTTCACTCCTCTCTGCCCCGCACATCCCCTCCCACCCCCGTTTTCCCCCTTTAGTTCATGTTCATGCGTCGTACATATAAGTTCTTTGGCTTCTACATTTCCCATACTATTCTTGCCCTCCCCTGTCTATTTTCTACTTACTGTCTATGCTACTTATTCTCTGTACCTTTCCCCCCTCTCTCCTCCTCCCACTCCCCTGTTGCTAATCCTCCATGTGATCTCCATTTCTGTAGTTCTGTTCCTGTTCTAGTTGTTTGCTCAGGTTGAATTCTTTCTGTAGCTTAAGTTTATTTATTTTTATTTATCTTTTATTGTTGTTAAAGTACAGTTGTCTCCATTTTACCCCACCATACCCCCCTGCCTCATCCCTCCCTACCACCCATCCTCATTCCTACCCACTTTGGGCTTTGTCCATGTGTCCTTTATATATGTTTCTTGACAAATACCATATGATCTCACCTATAAGCGAAACCTAACCAACAAAATGAACAAGCAAGCAAAATAGAACCAGAGGTATTGAAATTAAGAACAAACTGACAGTGATCAGAAGGGAGGGGGAGAGGGATCATGGGGGAAAATAGGGGAAGGGTCATCAAGGAACATATGTAACCTAAATTTAAATCAGGCTATTTGAAGCATACTAAGTCTGGTGAAAAATTATCTATATTTTTAACCATTTTAGGACAAAAGAGATAAAGAGGAAAGGACTTTATTTTATTAAACATATTAGGTTGATAGCAAAATATGAGGAGCATAAAATGACGTACCAACTGCTGTCACGTATGACTCTCCCTGCAACACTATGACGGGCAGACACAAAGAACAAGATACTGTGTAAATGTGACTGACGCCCTAGGAAATCTTTAGGTGTAGAGGCGCATATTCTAGGAAGGAGAGCATCTGTGAGGGGAAAAAAGGAAGCGAAGGAATTCCAATCTTCCAACTTGTGATTTACCCTTTGGCTGAGTTTCCTTACTCAGTTATCCTGTGTGTAAAGAAATTTGGTAGCTAAGGCTGCCATAACAAATTAGCACAGACTGAATGGTTTAAGCGACAGACATTTATTTTCTCACAGTTCTGGAGGCTAGAAGTCCATGACCGAGGAGTTAGCAAGGGTGATTTCTTCCCAGGCCTGGCAGAGTTGACCACCTTCTGTCTGCATCTCTTCGTGGTCTTTGCTCTGTACCTGTCTGTGTTCTGATCTCTTCTTCTTATTAGGACACCTGTCATAGTGGGTTAAGGCCCACCCTAATGACCTCATTTCACCTTAGTTAACCTCTTTTTTTTTAAGATTTTATTTATTTATTTAGAGAGGGAAGGGAGGGAGAAAGAGAGAAACATCAATGTGCGGTTGCTGGGGGTCATGGCCTGCAACCCAGGCATGTGCCCTGACTGGGAATCGAACCTGCGATGCTTTGGTTTGCAGCCCACACTCAATCCACTAAGCTACACCAGCTAGGGCCTTAGTTAACCTCTTTAAAGGCCCCATCTCCAAATACAGTCACATTCTGAGTTACTGGGTTCAGAAGTTTAACATACAAATTTTGAGGAAGGTATCATTAGGCACACTGCCATTCTGCATGACACCCCATCCTGCACGCATGCGTGCGCGCGCACACACACACACACACACACACACACATTTCCTTTTAGGGTATCCAACTTCCACAACCTGAGTCTTCCTGTAAGACAGAGAAGAAATCCAATGAAAATATTAATGTGGAGTTTTGGGCTAGAGACAGGCCTGTAATTTTTTGTTCTTGCTCAAAAAAGAATGACTATACTCGTCTTCCCTATCTACCATATGCTGCGATCATATTATTCTATTACCTTCTATATGAAGCTTGCTCTCCCTTTAGGGTCTTAGCTTTTAATCAGAGAAAACAGGTCTATTAGTTGTTCTCTCTGATCAGATACTGTTGCTGCCTAATCTTTGTACAGCAGGGTCTGCATGACATTCAACTCAGCTTAAATATCACCTCCTCCAAGAGGCCTTTGCTATCCTAGTCTCAAGTAGCTTCCAAATCAGTGTTTATCTCTCTGTTTTTATTGTCTGCAGAGCGCTTACAGTTGTCTAGTGTGTTTCTTGCCTATTTGTCTTTACTTTCTGTCTTTTCTATTTGACTATGCATTCCCTGATAACTTGGACCTTGACTGTTTTGATTACTATTATAACCCAAAAACATAGAACAGGGAGTGGTATAGAGTAGTAACCACAAAATATTTATTGAATAAAAGAGTGGCTGGCTGCTGCTCAGAATGATAATGTACGATTCTTGAATTTATAAAATTATCATCCAAGATTACCCTACAACTTTGTCCTGTAGCTGCCCAGAAGATTCCCAGGTCAATCAAAGGGATAAACGTGGCCAATTTTGTATATATATTTATTTCTTTTTACTTTGAGTCAATGCTTTGTAACAAATAAGACTATTTTTGATATTTCACCCCCAGGAGCATCTGATAAGAATTCACTGTCACATGATGTACTAACTTAGTTGTCTTAGTTGTTAGTTAAGAGTCCTAAAAAAGAAGGAAATTGTCCCCATCATACCTGAATATTCATGAGCCTCTCATGCAAGAAACTATTAGCTGCTGAACAGCATGAAAAGAACCTTCTATACAAAACATAGACAACTACAGTAACAATTACAGAATAGGATAGAAAGATTTGACTATTCTGACTTCCTATAGCCATTTCTTCTAGAAATGTTTGACTATGGTACTATCTTAATAAAAACATAACCCTTCCAGTTACATTGAATTCTGCATAGTTGCAGAGATTTACTCCTTTAGAAAACTACGAGGAATCAACAGAATTTTTGCCAAGGGATAAAATATGACAAACTTCAATAAGGCAGAGATAACCGTCATGCTACCCTCTCTCATAATCACTGAGCTCCTCTCAGGGCATGTAAAATTCAAGGAGCAATTTGAAGACCAGGGAAGAATGAATTATTAATGTATTTGAGCAATAAGATCTGTTACTCAAATTAACGGGCTATGTCTTTTGAGGAATAGCTGGCGTTTTTTAATTTACACTCAGTTTAGAAGTACAGAGTCGAATACACCTTAGTTTTACTGGCCTTTTTCCAATGGATACATCATTTCCTGCCTCTGGCCATTTCATTGGCTTCACCTTGACAAAGGGCATCATGGTGTGTTTTACTCCCGATTGAGCCACCAATCTCAAATTTTTGTTTTTCATTTGTTTTTAGGCCCAAGTTATGATTTTTAAAACTTTATATTTCCTAAACCAGTCAGTCATTATTCACTATCCTGCTGACGTTTGGGGCAATGAATCACTATCCACTTTGGGCTTTTCCATTCTATTCTTAGTCATTTTTTTGCCTCTACCTTCAAGAACGTCTCCTTCCTTTGTCTAAAGCTCCATTTCCTTAACCCCCGGCAAGAATAGCTATTTATATGGAAGAACGAATGTTAAAGTGTCAATTTCTTAGAAATTCTTAGATTATAAACCTTAAGACATGTATAAGGAAATATAATTTGTTATTAGTAAGAGTTATTCACTTAACTTTCTTAGTCAAAGAAAGCAGCACAAAATTTAGCAAGGACATTGAGTTCTTTTGACCAATTATCCAGTCAGAAGTTTGTTCTTCCAGGAGGACTCTTCCTGTTGCAAATACTAATTGGCTTTCAGTGAGTAACAGTGAATATACATAGTTACAAATTTAAGGAAAGAGGCGAGGCAGCTGGACTCCCTGCTACTTAACAATGACTAGTCCCTGTGTCTCTAATTCAAAAGCCTACTTGAAAGACCATATTGTCACAACTGCCTGTGGTTGGTGGTGTTACTCTTAACAGTTAGGTTTTCACCTGAAGGCATCTTTTCTTCACTGGGAAGAAAAGGAAAACTGACGAATTTCCTGATTACCTCTGTATATTACTTATATACTTAGCATTCTGCTTCACAAATTATTTTATATTTAGATGACATTTCAGTAAGCACGGTTATACAATGTTGAGTGGCCAAAAGGAAGTGGCTAAATAGAAGTGGCCCTTAGTCATGTTAAGTGTGTAAGAGAGTAAAACACAAAGACTTGAGAGTCAAACAGTTGGTTTGGAAACCCAGCTCTCACATACATTGACAATATGACATTTGGGAAATTGTCATAATCTCTTAGTTTTAATTTCTTCATTCATAAAACATGGATAATAGTAACAGTCCTTACTACATTGGGTTTTTAAGAGGATAAATTAAGTAATTCTAATAATTCATGTATGGCACTTTGCTGAATTTTTAATAAATTATTATGTCAATAAAGGTTTTGTACTATTATTATTAATTCTAAGAATGTTTACTAACAGTTCAGCAAGCCACTTCATGTTATAAAAATAAAGAAACTAAGACATCGAGGCTTAAATAATTTGCCCAGGTCACACCTGGTAACAGTCAAGACCAGCACTCATATTTGTAAGTCCCAGAGCTAGATTCTTCCTGTACCCGTGACCACACCTGCCTGATATCGCTTCAGTAAAGACAGTTTTATTGTGGAGTTGGAATCATCAGTTCACTCACTGACTATCTCACCTAGCTGGGGAAGGGGGTTCAGTCTGAGGAAGAAAGAACATATATATCTATTGAAATAAAATAAAAAACCATGGATAGTATGTTTTAATGGTTAGGAGAACAGAGTTACCCTAGAAAATCAAGATGTTTTGAGTGGATCTTATTTCTTCTCTATTGTTGTCTGTAAGGGAAGGCCTGGAAGTTGGAGGTGGTTTTACTTGTAGCTGCATGGATTAGGTTTGTAGGTCCTGCTGACATTATAAGAGACTGAGAGTAAGAAGGAGTTTTGGTAGAAAGAGTCCAGCTAGCTGACACTAACTAGCAATAATATAATGTATATTCAGTAATGATGTTATGCAGAACTGAAAAGTCTAAATGTCTGTTTCTGCAGCAGTGTTCATAAAGTCTATTAAACACTGTAATGAATGTTACTGTGGGTGAGCTGATGTAAGTGGGGGGCACGTTGGAGTGAAAGGCAGTAGAAGCAGCTCCTAGACAGGGGTGTCGTTCATCATCTTGTGCAGGACTCTTTTAAGTCAGTCTCGTCATTTCCTTCTCCTTCCCATCCTCTAAAAAGGGAGTATCTCTAAAGGGGGAAAAAAAACAGAGGAAAGGCACCTAAATTAGTATAGAAAAAATAATTCAAGTATCACAGGCAAACAGGAAAAGTAACTGAGGGAACGGTTGAGGGAGTAATCATCAGAAAGCCATGGCAAGCAGCATGAAGAGAAAGACTTTGAGTTCAATGGTGATATCAAAAAGGATCTGAGTAGAGAGCAACAAAAATAAACCAAAGAGTCATGACAGTGTGGTGAAGATGAGAAAGTAAGAACAGTGGAGACAAGCAGATGAAAGGTTGTTATGGCGAGAGGGGAGACTGAATGGAACAAAGCGGCCAGATGCCCTGGCCAGGGGTCTAAGAGCTCACTTGCACTCATCTTAAACTCCGGTTATAGTTATCCTGCTCCCCGTGTACCACATCTCTGCAAACACCCGAGATACAACGTAGCTATACCCTGCCCAACTCTCTTGTTACAGAGTTACCAAAATAGATATTTTATTTATAAGAAAAATCATATTAAGTCAATATATTCACATAGATGCTGAAATTCTTATTATTACCTACCTCCCCTTTTTTTACATAGTTAAAAAAATCTGAAGGAAGAAATTGTTTCTATATGGTCAGCTAAGCTATTCTGATTAACCATGTTACTTTACAGGAATACATGGCTAGGTAAAACATTTCTACTTAATTAAAAAAATAATTTATTGATGTCAGCCATTTGGACAGACGTGAGGTGATATCTCATTGTGATTTTAATTTGCATTTCTCTGATGATTAGTGATGCTGAGCATCTTTTCATATGTCTGTTGGCCATCTGTATGTCCTCTTCAGAGAGGTGTTTATTCAGATCCTTTGCCCACTTTTTTTAATTGGGTTTGTTTTTTTGAAATTGGGTGTTATAAGTTCTTTATAAATTTTGGGTATTAACCATCAGATGTACCGACGAATATCTTCTCATTCATATTCTTTTCATTTTGTTGATGGTTTCCTTTGATGTGCAAAAACTTTTTAGTTTGATGTAGTCCAACTTATTTATTTATTTATTTTTGGTTTCCCATGCCTTAGGACATACATCAGAAAAATATTGCTAGGAGCAATATCTGAGATTTTACTGTGTCTATTTTCAAACAACAAGTGCTGATGAGCACGTGGAGAAAGGGGAACCCTACTGCACTCTTGGCGGAAGGTAAATTGATGCAGCCACTGTGGAAAGCAGTATGGAGTTATCTCACAAAATTGAAAATGGAACTGCCTCATGGCCCACTGATTTGACTTCTGGCAATTTATCCAAAGAATCCCAAAATACTAATTCAGAAGAATATACGTACTATTATGTTCCTTGCAGTGTTACTTACAATCACCAAGATTTGGAAACAGCCCAAATGTCCATCAGTAGACAAGGGGATAAAAAAGCTGTGATACACGTATATAATGGAATACTATTTGGCCATTAAAAAGAAAAACATTTTTACCTTTTGCAACAGCATGGATGGACCTGGAGAGCATTATGCTAAGTGAAGTAAACCAGTCAGAGAAAGACAAATACCACATGATTTCACTCATATGTGGAATCTAATGAACAAACTGAACTAATAAAGCAAAATGGGGACAGACTCAGAGATAGAGAGCAGGCTGACAGCTCTGCAGGGTGCGAGCATTGGTGGGGTGGAAGGGGGGAGCAAAGAACGAGAACTCACGGACGGATAACAGTGTGATAGATGTGGGGGGAGGGTGTGAGGGGCGGTGGAAGAGGGCATGGGGGATAACTGGCAATAATACAATAAAAAGTGAACTATTTTTAAAAAATGTTAACTTCCTAAAAGCATTTAGAAATGAAAACACAGTCAGGAAGAGCCCAAAAGTGAAGGGAAAACAGAGACCCAGACTGATAAGCAGGCATTAAAGCCACTTTTTCCCTGAGAACATTTGCTGATACTGTTAATATTAGATTCCCAATTTTGCCCATTTGCTGAGATGACAGAGGCATAATTTAGAGTTTACAACCAGGTTAGCAGAGAACCATCTCTACCATAAGATGGGACTTCCAAAGTGCTGGAAATCAGAAGTGAGAGAGCTATTACATCGAATTTGGACCCAAATTTGAGGGTCCTGGTTTGACTATTTTTGGACCAAGGAATTTCAAAGCTTAAACTTGGTTTCAGTAGTTGCAGACTGGAAATGCTCTCTGGTACCTAGCAGAAGCAAAGGATATTCTATGTAGAAAATATCTTCATAATATACCTCAAATCATTCTTGTTCTTTTTCACATGCAATATTTAATGTACATTCAAAAATAATAAAAAACACAGGAAACTTGAGTTTGTAAGTGAAAATCAGTTGAAAACTGTGAGGGAAGTAGAACCAAAAAGATTTCAGACACTGAAATTGTTAAATGCAGATGCTAAAATAACCATGCATGAAGAAATGAATGTATTTCTCTGACAGTCTCCAAATTCAAACTAATTTATAGCTATAATGAGAGATCTTTTGCAAATTTAGGATAAAGGGAAGAAAAAACTAACAAATCTTAAAAGAGAAATCCATCTTTCCTGCAATAATAATGTGTAAGTAGAATGTATGACCATCAGTGTTTCAATATCCTGTCCCTAACAAATATTGACACAGAAACTCTCAACAAATTAATTAAAACATCCTGCCAGGATATTTAACTCACCTCAACTAACAGCCATAAAACCAGAAGATCCAAAAAGGTGGTGGAGAAAACTAGCTTTATTGAGCACTGATTATTTTCAGACACTGTGCTACATACTCTCTCCCGCACTTATGTTTGATCATCATAATGCCCTTTGGAGACGAAGATCCCAGACTTCAAAATTAAAATCATTATTCTAAAGTCAAATACCTGGGAAATAGTGGCATTATTTATTCATCTCTAAGAGCGAATCTTTACACACTGGGACATGGCAAACAGGATATCGGAGAAGGTAATAAAATGATGCCAGAACAGAGACGTGGTCCAAAACCTCAGAGGAAAGCCTAAAAGTGGATTTCGTTCACTTTGTCCACAGGACATGCCCCATAATCAGCTGGATCTTCACATTGTAGCCGGGCTCATGTACTCAATGACCTACTAGATTGTCCGATGTGGATGTGCCATGGGTAAGCTGAACCCACAATGTATGAAGCTGAAATTCCCTTTCTTCCAAAACTTGTTCCTTCTCTTTTAGGCCTTATTTTTGTACATGGCAATATCCTTTTATGCAAGACTGAAACCTGGGAGTTGTCTTCCTCCCCCTTCTCTCACAGCCCCACGCCCACATTGGGCATGCACGCTCTTCAGCTCACTGTCCTTACTACGTCTTAATCCACATGCTCCCCTCCATCTTACTTTCTTCAGCTGAGCTCAGAAGGGATTGACTACATTTTACCTTGAACGTTAGAATATTTTGCTAACTGACATGGTGTCTAGTGTCAGTCTCCTATAATCCTCCATAGTTCTATCTGAATAGTTTCCAAAAAGACACATGATCCCCTGACCCCAGGCCCAGCCCAGCCAGAAGCCCAGGAATAAATTTCAAACACCCTATATAGTATAGTCATACTTTCATTGTACTGCCCCGCCTTTTTTTTTTAACCTTGATTTTCTCCTTTCCACCAAGCTTACTGAATCACACTAGTGTCCTGAAGCCAACGTTCAACTTGGTGCTTTTGTGCCTGGTGCAGGCTGCCTGAGAGAAACATGACATAAGTTTAGAGGTCCTGGGTAAATGGCCTGTTAGGCTTTGGGATAAATCGACACTAATCAGAAGCAACACAATCACTTGAAAGGTTTCTTAAGAAAAATTTACTCTCCAGTTTGCCACAAACCTTAGTCATGAATCCGAGCAGAGGTGTCCTTAGAATTGGTTTCTTTATTTGTTTTTCATCTTTTCTTTGTTCCTAGTTAGAAAGTATCTGCAGATGTGTCCTCAGAGGTGTACTAGCATCTCAGTGGCTTAGAAGGTCCCAAAAACCAGGATAGAAAATAAACACATGTAAAGTGGTTACAATGGTCTGTACCGTAAATGTATCACATCTAAAGGAGTAATTTGGAAATTCTTATGGGCACATGAATCACCATCAGTCCATCTGCAGTGGGGCAGAAATTAAGCTTTGCTGTGAACGGCCAGGTTACACTATTGGTGCTGGTCCACAGAGTACAATTCAAGTAGAAAGGTCCTGGTCTCTAATAACATTTTTCCTACTGATGTGGCATTGTGTTTGAAGTCCCCATGATTATTATTCCTCTGCCAACACCCTGTGCAAGGGCTGGTCTTCAGCTGATGAGATATTAAGTCACGTTGAGAGGTGAATCACTATCTACTCAGGCTCTGAGTAAAGACTAAAGCAGCCATTAATGAGATAGGCACACTTGGATTGGAAGGAACCGAGTGATAGGATGGCAGAGTGGGCTGTCAGAGACAGCAAGGAGGCTGCAGATGCCTCACTGTGGGAATCTGAGGAATGCAAGGAAAAAAGGGCAAGGAGCTCCAAAGACAAACTCCTTCATGGTCATCACAGGTATCGCTTCGTGCACATTGGTTATAAGCCCACGCATGCACTTTGTGTGCGGTTAATAATGCACACAGTGTTTTAAAAATAACAATGTTGTCTATTTTGCAATGGGCCCAACATGAGTTTTAAGACAAAAAGAATTTCTGCTTCTACTTGGCACAGAGCACATTCACAATGTAGGTGTTTATGTAAAAAAACAACAAAACTCTCCCCATCTACTGAGGCTGAGCCACAGGCACAGGATCTCATTCTAGGTCAGGAATGCCACTGACCTGAGCTCGAGCCTGACATGCTTCCCCTTGAACTTGCCGGTTCGGGCTCCCCTAGAGCAGATGGGTCAGCTATTTTTGCCCAAGGGCTAAAATATTCTGATCCCAGGGAAACAGGTTGTGCTTGGATGCCATTTCATTTGTACTCAGAGTGGCCTGAGGCTGAGTTCCTTCTTCAGATGGCGCTCTGCACTCCGCATTTTTAATGAGGCAGATGAACTGTGATGTGTTTGTCCCCATCTAACAAAGATTGCTACGGAGATGAGTACATTCTAGGCCCTGCTATTTTCAAAAAGTTTAAGTAGACATGCCCAAAATCTTTGTTACGAATTCCCAGAAAGCTTCCTGGAAAATCAAAGACCTCAGGCAGGTACAAAGCCCTTGAGATGAGCAATAAGCTAAATGAGTATCAGAGTGTCTTCAAGATGCATTTCCTGTCCTTTCAGCTACCCAGCAAATATTTACTAGGGTCAAATGCTGAGTGACACTGAATTTTTATGTCCATATTTCATATCTATATACCTATATCTATCTATATCTATATCATCTATATCTATATATCTCTCTATATCAAAGTCTACATCTATATTGTGTTGAAAGATACAGGAATACCCATTAAAATTGAATTATGAGAAAACTACAAGATAAAAACTAGCATTTTAAATCTGTGTTTCTTGGCTCTTGGCAATCTGACTCTGGCTTACAAATAAGAACTCATTTTGTGATGTGCACACCAACTCCTCCTAGAATGTTCCAGCAATATTGAACTAATTTTTGTTTCTTGAGTGTCTCAAGCAATTTTGTGCTTCTGTCTTTTTTATGCAACCCGTTCCCTCTGCCTGGAATGTTTTTCCCCATAATTTTCTTCTAGTAAACTCCTATTCATCCTTTAAAATCCAGTTCAAATATCACCTCCTCTTGGTACCTGCTTCTCTTCCAAAATTAATCAATTCATTTTGAACATAATGTTGTACTTTACATAAGTTTTACTTAATACTTATCACACATTACATTATAGTTATTGGTTTACATGTCTGTGAGCAACCATGGGTAGCTTAATTCTTTTCATCTTTTCAACTTTCGTATCTAATGTAGCACTCACATATTTCTGAAATCAAAATTGAATTGAAGGACCTAGTGGAAACTTCAGTTGCCTCTAGTTCACTGTTGACAAGATACTCTGTGGAATGGAAAGAGAGTTTCAACATCATGTAGTTCAGGAGTCTAATGATACAGATGAGGACACCAAGGCCTGTGGAGGTTCGCTGACTTGCTAAAGCTCAGAGCTGGTTAGTGGCAGAGTCAGAATCAGAATTTAGTTCTAGGGTATCCCAGCACCGCCACAGTATTTTTCGAGCATGTAAACAAATGCAGCACAACCTACCTTATGCAGTGCCACATGATGTCAAGAATTCAGCACTGTATGTGGGAGGTGGGAGCAGGTAACACAGGGGAGAGTAATGGTGAAACGGGGGCAACTATAACTGAACAACAATACAAACTAGAAATAAAGAATTATAAAAAAGAATTTAGCACTATAATTAGTATTTTTCCTCATGTAAGCAATGATGTCCAATGTTTTTGTCATGTAACAAGAAGCTGATTAATGCTAATTTTAATTTTATCTTGAATACATAGTGCCAGAAGGACACTCTAATGTAGAGGATGTCCCGCCCTTATTTAAAGTGGCAAACTCATAAACCCCCACACACTTATCATAGGCAATATGTTCCTTCTCTCAGTACTGTGTGATTTGTCAACTTCATATATCATCAGGTAACAGAAATTGCCCACATGCTAATCCCTAAACTGTGGGAATCCACAGTAATGTCCTACTCATTGCCACTAACCAGCACAGGTGGGATATAAAGAGGTGGATGGTGCTAAAGGGTGAGAAGCAGAAAGGTCTTCCCTTTACCTACAGTACCAGGTACATGGAAGAGAGTAGAAGGAAAGAGAAGCTGGCAGCACACTTCCATTTGTCTTGCATTCTCCTTGAGCAGAGGCAAGGCAGCATGGAACAATGATGAGAAGCAATGGGCTGAAAATCGACAGAACTCAGAAAACTAGTGCCCAGATCTGGAATCTCTAGTCCATGTGCATAAGACAGCCCCAAGATTTTCCATTATTTTTCTCATGTAAAATAAGAAAGTTGGACAATAATAATTCCAAAAAGCAGTAGGGTAGCTAAGAGGTGTTGTGCTAGGTCCTTTATGTGTATTATTTCATTTAAGAGTATAATAGCCTCCAGATTTCATATTATTGTCCCCCTTTTTACTCATTATGCTGAAGAAGTGTGAGATACAGGACTCAAATCTAGATTTGTTAAGTCCAAAAGCCTACAGTCTTAACCATTATGCTATTCTGCCTCCAAAAATGTATAATTTAATGGAAACCTGTAATCAGCCTGAATGTATATTGTGAGGGACATAATGAAGAGCAACATTCTCCTGGGGAGGTAGCCACCTTCCACTCAGTATGCTAGGTTTGTACAAATAACATCACACAAATGCTCCAAGTACAATGCAGGAACATGCACAGCCTACTGCCCCGTCCAACAGCATTTGACTCCTCCTGACACAAAGAAGTGAGCTGGCAGTCACCAGCAGAAAGTCACATGCTGTGAAAGTGCGGTCTTCGCGTGTCCACTTTACCTTCTGTGAATCCCAATTTCATTTCAGAAATCAAGACAATCTACATTGTTCTCCTCCATTACAAAGAGGAAAGGGTAAGCACAAGCATGCAATCTCATCCCATCCCCAAATGTAAGCTGTAACATTTAATGAAGAACTGTACAGACAGAAGGGACATTTAGCAGTCATTAAGCTTAAGCTTTAGGCAGGGAAAAAGGTGCAATTTGAGATTGGCTTGAATTTTAAAAGTTTATATGGGAACTAGTTTCTGTGTCTTTTCTAGACTAATCTCTTTTAACTAATTTATAGATATTGCCATTATGTAATAGGTAAAAAGGAAGGGTTAAAAGAAAGAGAAAGAAAAAAGAAAGAGAGAGGGAAAGAGAGACGGAGAAGGAAAAGAGGAAGAAAAGGACAGAAGGAAGCTGGGAAGGAGGGAAGGGATGGAGAGATGGAGGGCAGGAGGAGGGAAGGGTCCTGAACTGGAGCTCACATTTATTTTTTTGTTTGTTTGTTTTTGCCTAGGTTTCTGGCTTCTTTGTAACCTTGGTCAAACCTGTTTTATTCTCTGGACCTCATTTTCATTTGTAAAATGGGGAGATTAGATTACTTCTAAAGTCTTCTTTATCTGTGCTAAAAGTAGGCGCTACATTCGTGTGCTAAACAAATGCACTTCTAAATTTGCAATACAGAAGGCTGCCCACCTGCAGTGATTTATTGATTGATTCACTCAACAAATACTTACTGATGCACCAGAAACTGTTCTACGTGACCAGAATGCACCAGAGAACAGACATCTCATGCTTCACTTTTGTGACTACAACCTTTACTTTCAGGCTGTGCTCAGAACTAAGAATCTATGTACATTACTTGGGGGAATCAAAGTGTGTCGGGTAAATGAGAGGCCTCCCAAAGTATCTGGAGCATTCTGTCTCAGAAAACTGGTTTCTTCAGTCAATGCCACCATTAGGAGATAATGTTGTACTATGGGCCTTCCCCAGGGACAAAGCTCTGTTTTCCAATTCCCCTACTCTGGCAGTGGGTGAGTCAGTAGCAGAGCCTACTGTTGAGTTCGCAGTGGCTGTCCTCACTGGCTGGCTCCGGCCGTCTCTCCCTGTGCCACCTCAGGTCCTCCTTCCTTTGTTCACTGTTATGGCTTCAGTCAAAGGTTTCCCTAGAATCTTGGCAGAACCTTTATTTTTTTACTTTTTAAAATTATTTTATTATTGCTCAATTACAGTTGTCTGCATTTTCCCCCTACCACTCCCCTCCCCACCCCAGCCAAATCCACCTCCCTCCCTTGCTTCCACCCTCCCCCTTGGTTTTGTCCATGTGTCCTTTATAGTAGTTCCTGAAAATCCTTCCCCCATTATCTCCTCCCACCTCCCCTCTGGTTACTGTCAGATTGTTCTTAATTTCAATGTCTCTGGTTATGTTTTGCTTGTTTGTTTGTTTTGTTGTTTAGGTTCCTGTTAAAGGTGAGATCATATGGAATTTGTCTTTCACCACCTGGCTTATTTCACTTTGCATAATGCTTTCCAATTCCATCCATGCTGTCACAAAGGATAGGAGCTCCTTCTTTCTTTCTGCTGCACAGAATTCCATTGTGTAAATGTACCATACTTTTTTGACCCATTCATTTACTGATGGGCACCTAGGTTGCTTCCAGCACTTGGCTATTGTAAATTGTGCTGCTATGAACATTTGGGTGCATAGGTTTTTTTGGATTGGTGTTTCAGGGTTCTTAGTATATAGTCCCAGCTGTGGAATTGCTGGGTCAAAGGGTGGTTCCATTTTTTGTTTTTTAGTTTTCCTTTAAAACACTCTGTTGCTTCCTCTTATCACATGGAGGGATCATTCACATCAGTCAGTAGCTATCACTAGGAAGGGGACCTTTCATAGAAGAGAAACAATACATTCTCTCTCCAAGGGATCATCTTTTACTTGATTTGCAGAGATCTGCCCACAGAAAGGAGAGTCTGTAACTCATGTCACATTTACTGGTAGGAAATATGGTGTTGGAAAGAATGGCTGTGATGTGACCCCTTCCTAAGCGTATGAACTTGGCAGAGCATTTGATCTCTCAGTTGTGGATTCCAGTAGGAAAACACTGTGCAACCCAGTGTGCTGTTGTAAAGATTAAATGAGATAGTGTGCCAATGCCTAGCACCTAAAACCAAGCATTACATATACAATCCATCCATCAATAGCCAGGAAGGACACCAAAACAGTCACATAAACAGCCAGTTATAAGTTATATATAAGAATGTTCAAATATGAGATTACTTAATGTTGGAGATAAGACCTAAGAAAAAACTGATCAATTCACTAACTTGCTATTTATATCTATGGTCTCTAAGTTCCAGCATAATAACCAAGACATATTTTACCATGTATAATGTGCACCCACATTTTAGTACTACCCATGTATAATGTTCATCCTTATTTTTTCCCTTAAAATTTTGGGTAAAAAAGCATGCATTATGCATGGCAAGATACAGTAGTTTCCTTCCCTAACCTTCTCTAATATCCTACCCAAAGTTCTATAATGGAATCAGCTGTTTCTCCAGATGCATGATTGCAATTTCCTTGGTGTTAACATCACTTATGTCACTTATGGAACTATCCACCAATAAATCAAAATAGCAACGTTGGTGAAGGCATCTGGATTCCAGTTATAGATTTACTACTTTACCATCTGCATGGCTTCAAGCATGTAGACTTTTCTAGGCCCCGATTTTTTCAGCTATAAAACTGTAATCTGTAACTGCTTTACCAGTCTTTGCAGGTTTTACGTAAAGATAAAAAATTCATACTCTACTATGAAGCCATAAAAAAGAAGAAACTCTTAGCTTTTGCAACAGCATGGATGGACTTGGAGATTATTATGCTAAGTGAAATAAGTCACTTGATGAAAGACAAATACCATAGGATCTCACCTATATGTGGAATCAAATGAACAAAATAAACTGATCGGCAAAATGGAAAAACAAAGCCATAGATACATGGAAGAGACTGACAGCTGTCACAGGGGAGGGACCAAGGGGAACTGGGTGAAAGAATATGAAGGGATTAGTTAAAGAACATAAAGTTGTGATGACCAGAGGGAAGGGGGCAAGGACAGAGCTGGGGTGGGCAAGGGGAGGAAACTGCAACATCTGTAATAGTGTCCACAATAAAAATAAAGGAACTCATATTCTTCAGCTTTTTAAATTTGGGACTTTTATAAATATAAGTGATATTATTATTTCCCTAAAATATCTGAATATATTCAAATAAAGTGTGCGTATGGGTGTACATGTGTATACAATCAATAAATCCAGGCTTCTTTTCTGTTCTTAAAAACTATACCTTAGAGAGAAATTAAAACTTGTAACCTGTGAAAAAGCAGTCATCAATCTTTTCTCTCCTGGTCCTGTAAAAACAGGAAATAGCGCCATCATGAGACCAGTAGAGTGATTACACCATTTGCTGAACTAAAAGTATGTAGTGTGAAAATGCCACTCCTCCACCTGCCAATCAAACCTGAATTAGCAAATCTGATGTACAGAACATTATTTCTTTGTACTAAAAGTCATTTTATTTTTCAACTATCTCATATCTGTGGTACTTACATCAACATTAAAATTCTCCAGCAACCTATGAGAGGTACTAATAATTTTATTGTATATATTAAGGTGTGCAATGTGATGTTTTGATACACATTTGCATTGTTAAATAATCACTGTGATCACGCTAATTAGCTTACCATCACCTCACACAGTTACAATTTTTTTGTGTTAGTGGGTAGTGAGAACATTTAAGATCAACTTTCTTAGCAAATTTCAAGTACAAAACACAGCATTATTAACTGCCGTCACCATTCTGTACATTAGATCTCTAGAACAGCAGTTTTCGACTGGCGTGCCCCAGCACACTGGTGTGCCTTATGAATTTCTACACCGTGCTGTACCTGACAGTCAGGGCCACCGACCTTTTTCTGCTTAGACTGCCAACCAAAGAAAATGAAAAGAGCCAACACAAAATAGCCATCAGGTATGAACGAATCAAAATTATACTTATGTTTTTTGTCAGATCAGTAATATTTTTTGTCAAATTAGATATATCTTTTACTGTGCTGCAACTTTTAGTAGTTTGTTTAGTAATTAGTGGGCCATGAGATGAAAAAGGTTGAAAGTCACTGCTGTAGAACTGATTCATCCTGTACAACCAAACCTTTGAACCTTTTGAGTGACATCTCCCATTTCCATGTCCTGCCCAGCCCCCAGCACCAACATTCTACTCTCTACTTTTAGGATTTCAACAGTTTTAAATTTCATATATGTGAAATAATTTGTTATTTGCCTTTCTGCACTTGACTACCTCACTCAGCATAATGTCCTCCAGGTTTATCCATGTTCTCACAAATGGCAAGATTTCCTTCTTTTTTAAAGCTTCTTAATATTCCATTGCATATGTATAATGCACGTTCTTTATCCATTCATCGGCAAATACACACTTAGGTTGCTTCTGTAGTTTTATGTTATAAATAAGCTCCAATTAACATGGCCATGCAGATACCAACTAGGGACACTGATATTACTTCCTTTGGATATCTACCTAGAAGTGGGATTGCTGAATTAGGTGATAGTTCAGTTATAAATGTTTTTGTGGAGCCTCTATACTATTTTCCATAGCCACTACAAAAAACTCTATATTTCCACCAACAGTACATGAGGGTTCCCCTTTCTTCACAATCTCACCGACATGTTATCTTTTCTCTTTTTGATAAGAATCATTCAAATACGTGTGAGGTAGATACCCCATTGTAGTTTTGACTTGCTTTTCTTGATGGTTAATGACATTGAGCACGTTTTCACATACCTGTTGGCCATTTAAGATATCTTCTCTTCAGAAATATCTATTCAGATCCTTAGACAATTTTTTAATCAAGGATTTTTTTTAGCTATGAAGTTGTTTGAGTTCCTTATATATCTTGGGTGTTAACCTGTATTAGGTACAGAGTTTGAAAATATTCCCTTTTATTCTGTAGGTTGGCTTTTCACTTTGTTATTTCCTTTGCCTTGCAGAGGCTTCTTAGTTTTATGCAATCCCACTTGTCTGTTTTTGCTGCTGTTGTCAGTACTTTTGGAGTCTTATCCAAAAAAATCATTGCCCAGACCAACGTCAATAAGTCTTTCCTTATGTTTTCTTCTAGCATTTTGTGGGGTTTTGAGCTACATTTAGGTCTTTACTCCATTTTTGGTATAGTTTTGTGTTTGGTGTTAGGTAAGGGTTCAATTACATTTTTCTGCGTGTAGATCTCTGGTTTCCCCAGCACCATTTATTAAGTTGACTGACTTTCTCTGCTACGTGTTCTTGGTCACCTTGTCAAGATCAGTTGACCATAGATGCGTGGATTTATTTCTGAGTTCTCAATTCTGTTCCATTGGTCTACGTATGTATTTTTATGCCAGCATCATACTATCTGCGCCTTGTTGTAAGCAGCATATTGTGTTTTTTATACATTTGCTCACTCTATGTCTTCTGACTAGAGACTGTAACTATTTAATTTAAAGTATGGTAAGGACTTAATGTTGCCATTTTGTTTATTGCTTTCTAGCTACATTGTACTTCCTTTGTTCCTTTCTCCCTCTCTTGCTGTTTTTCTTTGTGATTTGATGATTTTATTTTTGTAGTGGTATGTTTTGATTCCTTACTCTATTGTTTCTGTAACTACTAGAGGTTTATTGTGACAATAACCTTTTGTCCTCTATACAATCTGGGCCTGCCAAGCTGCTCCACAGTCTCTGAGAAAGCATGAGGTTGGGAGAGAAAGAGTCCCTGCCAGGAGGCAACAGACTCATCCTTAATTATGAGACAAGGCTTTCCAGAGGTAACGTCCTCTCCCACCCTTCCTCCCCGCTGCAGACACATCACAGCACGCTGGCAGGACTTTTTTGTGGCCTCTATAAAACATCTCATAGCTATAGCAGCCTGTGTTGAGTTTATAATTTAAATAGCATAGAAAAACTCTGCACTTTCATCAACCCCGATTTTATATTATTGATATCACAATTTACATCTTTTTGTATTGTATATTCACTAATAAATTATTGTATCTATTCTTATTTTAATGCTTTTGTCTTTTAACATTTATACTGGTGTTATAAGTGATTTGCACCCCACTATTACAGTATTCGAGTATTCTGAATTTGACTGTGCACTTACCTTTAGAGTGCATTTAAATTTTCATGTGTTTTCATCTTATTAATTATTGTCTTTTTATTTCAACTTGAAGATCTTCCTTTAGCATTTCTTAGAAGGTAGGTCAAGTGTTGATAGACTTCCTTCACTTGATTGTCTAAGAAAGTCTTTGTCTTCCTTTATTTCTGAAGGATGCTGGATATAGCATCTTTGATTGGCAGTTTTTTTCTTTTAGCATTACTACAGAACACATTTTCAAAATACAGTAAGCTATACCTCTTCAGCTTCTTCTGCTTTCCACCCTAGCACTTCGTAATTTCTGTTCTGTAAAGTTGATTTATTTGTAAAAAAGACAAGAATTTCCAGTATTAGCATAGGAGACTAATAGTGGATAACTCACAGAGTGCTCCTCTTTGGGAGTAACAACATTCTGGACTAGAATCTAGGTTCTCCAGTTTCTTTTCTATAACACATGTATCTGTTTTATGTTTTTTCCTGTTTTCTGATAGAAATGTAAGTGGATGTTGAGCCTGGTTAAGCTAAATGCTTTCAAGGGATACTCAATCTATTAATTGAGTATTAATGAATGGCCTATACATTTACTGGTCATCAAACATTACTGGAAATGTAATGGGAGAGAGAAAAATACACTTATCACCGATTTTCTAACTGTGTCTGAAGTTTGGTTCATTGGAATTCTTTCTCTGCCACTTAAACTGCCCAGAAGAGGGTGGGCCGAAAGGCATAAAAATGGGCCTTAAACTAATTTAAAGGATGCAATATTCTGTAGGCATTGCTTGAATAAGCTGGGTGTATTGGTTTCCTAATTCTGCTGCAACAAATTGCCACAAATTGTATGGCATAAAACAACATAAATATATTATTCTATAGTTTTGAAGGTCAGAAGCCTAAAATGGGTATCACTGGGCAGGATTTCATTCCTGCTGGGGACTTTAGAAAAGAATTTGTTCCCTTGATCTTCCCAGTTTCTAGAGTCCACATGCATTTCTTGGCTTGCTGTCCCTTTCTCATGCCACTCTGCTTCCATGAGCACACTTCCTCCTCTCACTCTGCCCTTCCGGCCTCCTTTGTACAAGGACGCTGGTGACTGCACTGCACCTAAGTGAGGACAGTCTCCCTATTTTAAAATCTCTAACTTATCACAGCTGTAAAGTGCCTTTCATCATGTAAAACAACATAGTCACAGGTTTCAGGGATTAGAAAGTGGAGATTCTTGGGGGAGACATTATTCTGTCTATCACATCAGGGTATGCTATTCTGGAGAAAAGGGTATATACATTTACATGTTGAATCCACCATTTACTAACTATAGTGTTTCCAGTAGGATGCTAAAGTTACAGGCTTCTGCTTCAAAGCTGTAAAGGTGTGGTCATAGTTGAATGTATCTACCTCATAGGATTGTTGAGAATGAAATAAACAACATACATAGAGCTAGATGAATAGTCTTGACATCCTGACTACATGCAACTTGCTAGGCTAGTGTTTCTAAAATTTGATTGATTAATGATGCCTTTTAAAGGAAAAAATGGTTTCTTCAGTATTGATAAAATGTTTAAATTACATTGTCATTTAAATAGGTGCATCATAAAACTAGATAAACGCCTTTTGCTTATAGTCTTTCTAAAATATATGAAGCAAATTTACAAATTAAATAATCAGTGTAAAAGGTCTATATAATTCTATTTATTGATATTAATTTAACTGGGGAGCTAATTTTATTTTGGAAAAAAGAATCACTGATTTTAACTTGAATTGCATACTTGTTACTATGCATTGGACCCTTTCAGTAAGGCATTTTTATTTACTTCCATCACCTTTCAATATTTAAACTATTTGGAAACCTTCATTATTAGGATGGGAGACCATATTATGATTTGGGTGTCACGTAGCTAAGCCTGACTATACACATAAAAACAAAGAAAAGTGCGTAGTCGACATGGTGGTGTTCAAGCCCGAGAGCATTTAGAACTGTGCTTCTCAGTGCAGTGGCCACTAGCCGCATGTGAATATTTAACTTTAAATTTTAATTATTTTAAATGAAAATTTAAAAAATCTCAGTTCCTCAGCCACATTCCCCAATTCAATATTTAATAACTGCCTGTATGTAGGGACTATCATTTTAGACTGCATAAAAACAAAAGTTTTCATTATCATAAAAACTTATACAGCAGTAGTTTCAAATATACTTACATTTATCTTTTTAGTAATAGTTAATGTAAAAAAAGACGAAATTTTAAAAATTTTATGGGGAACTCGGTACACGTAGAAGACATTCATGAACCCTCCGGGGTTGAAAAACAGCTGTGGTGCATAGTAAGAGACACTATGGTGGATGACAGGCCATGAATAAAAGAATTATTTATATCTTGTTAGCTGCTTTCCCCCTAGTCTTAGTGCTTAATAAATACTTGTTATAAGATTGAATTGCTGAGTTAAAAAGAAAACTGTGTATATAAGTTATTTATTTACTTATTTATTTTTATTCTTGCTTAAGTACAGTTGTCTCCATGTTCACCCCACGTGGGCCCCCCGCCCCACCCATTCCTGCCTCCCACTCATGAACCTACCTCCTTTGGCTTTCTCCGTGTGTCCTTCATACATGTTCCTTGATGGATCTTCCCTGTTTTCCCTGATTATCCCTCTCCGCACTCCCCTCTGGTTACTGTCAGTTTGTTCTTTAATTCAATGTTTCTGGTTATATTTTGCTTGCTTGTTTGTTATGTTTTAAAACCAAGAAGTTTTGTGGTGGAGTAAACATACTAGAGATTGGAGACTGAATTTATATCTTTTATTTATCAAACATTACATTACTATATTTAAAATAAATATTTTTGGCATAGCTCATTATTCCACCACTATGTATACTGTAACACTGAACTTGTAGTTAGAAAGCCTTCCCTGTTGTGTAACTGAGTTAATTTCTCCAAACTCCACTCTTCTCATCTATTACATTGCATTGCATATCATAGTTAAAAGGGACTGTACAAGAGATCACTATGTTTTGAAAAGAAATCAAAATTTAACTATTGGTATGCTATGAACAATGAACACCAGTTTTATTAAGTTTATTTTGATTTATTATCCTTACTGAATGGACACTGTCACAGTAACAAATTTTATGGAATCTAGGGTAGTACCAAGGGTTTCAAACATGTTTGCTATTAATGTTGATGTCTTACATATCTACTGACCTCAGAATCAAAGTGTTTTTACAATGTTATATGCAAATTGAAATTTTAAA